>SJYX01017180.1:0-13000 GCA_006410675.1 Oreotragus oreotragus
GTTATGAAATTATTCAAAGCGAATGCATTTGGAAATTCAAAACCAGAGCTATATTTTAAAGTATGTGATGGTTTGGCAAAGCCCAAACCCATTAGGAAACGCATCATTCTGAGAAGTATTGGGGTGAGTTCTAGGTCACAGATTACTGGTAGGCTTGACAGTGCTCTGATTATTTTCAGAGGAAGTGAGTTCCTTCAGACAGAAAAGAGGGGGAACATTCCCATCGGAACTCCACACCAGTAACCATCTGACAAATTCAAGGAGCAGAAAGGAACCATGGAGACAAAGTATGTGGTCATGGGATAATTCAAGAAAAATATCAATATGCTTTTAGGCTTAATGACGTTCACATACACAGGAGAGAGGAAAAAAGAGAGACAAACTTCTTGGTCGTGTTGCAGGCTTTGTGATGGGAGCAGAAGAACGTCCAGTCCGAGGCTTATTTACACCCTCACAGATCATACTTATTCACACCCTCACAGATTACATTTATTTACGCCTCACAGATTACACTTATTGACACCTCACAGATTACCCCGGAAAAGCCAGATCACAATGACCTAGCTTTGCTTCAGCAAACACCTCTTTAATATTTTAACTGCTTAAACATTATTAATTTAAAAAAATTGTAATATAATAAAATGTGATTTTAAAAAGATCTATGATATAACAAGTAGTTTGGGGTATGTGTGTTTTACTGCAGTCGTGTCAGACTCTCTGCGACCCCATGGACGCTAGCCCGCCAGGCTCCTCTGTCCACGGGACTCTCCAGGCGAGAATCCTGGAGTGGGCTGCCACGCCCTCCTCCAGGAGTCTTCCTGACCCGGGGATCGAACCCCGTCTCCCACATTTGCAGGCAGAATTTCTTTATCGTCTGAGCCACCGGAGAGGCCCCAAAATCAGGTTACGATGATCTGATGCCTCTTTAATATTTTAGCTGCTTAAACGTTATTAATTTTTTAAAATTAATAAAATATGATTTTAAAAAATCCATAACATAACAGGTATTTTGGGGTATATGTGTTTCACTGCAGCTGAACACTTCCCTGATAAAGTGGCGTCTGAGAGAAGTCAGAAACGGCTGTGAAAAATGCCTGAGCCAACATGAAAATACTGTCTATTTGGGCCATTTATACCACAGGATTTCCTTTTTTCTAAACATCCTCTCAATTTCAGTAACTTTTTGTACTTTTTAAATTTAGAGCTCATTGAAAAGATTTGGCTTGTATATCAGAAGTATGTAAAATATTTGGCAAAACTCACTCATATATAAAATTTACTTATTTGTAAAATATACAAAAAATTACCTAGTTTTTGTCTGTAAATGCTCTAGAACGCTACATAGACAGGTCAGTCAGCCAGTTCAGCTGCTCAGTTGTGTCCGATTCTGCGAGCCCATGGACCGCGCCACGCCCGGCCTCCCTGTCCATCACCACCTCCCGCTTGATTCTATTTTGGGGGGATCAGAAATTATATATTTTGATAGACGATTAATACAATTCCATATTATCTCCATTTCCCCACCACCCCCTCTGCAGTTTATAATCAATCCTCTCTCTCACAGCTCTTTTTAGAAAAGGGAAGCATAATACGAAGCAGCAGGAGCCGCCTGTCTGGCTCCCTGGGGGCTCAGCTGGTAAAGAGTCGGCCTCCACTGCAGGAGGCCCGGGTTTGATCCCTGGGTATGCATCAAGTCTCAACCTTCCTAACTGCATCAGCTTACACACAGCTGGCCCGCCTGTCCTTGGGGGCCTTACGACACCTTGCAGTCCAGCCCCCTATCTGCCCCACCTTGATGATCGCCTCCCACACCCAGATCTGCCGTTCCTAAAGTTGTGACCTGGTCTCCGGCCTTTCCTTTTACAACTGTTTTTCAGTAAATTCATCACTAACACGGTTTCAAACAGCTCTGTCCCAGTGCAGAGCTCTTGAACCTGGATCCCTGGATGGATGTCAGGGGGTATGTTAGACTCCACAGTCAGGGTGGGAAGCATGAATACCAAGAATCCACACGAGACAAGCCCAAACCCTGGCTCCACCCTGGCAGCGTCACCAGCACCGCCAACGCCAGCCCACGGCGCCACCTGCCACCTCCCTGAAAGCGCTTCTCCCGTGCGCTCGGGATGCTGTCACCAGACTCCCCCCAGACTCCCCTCTTCCTCCCTCTCCAGCAGCACTAATTAGCTGCCCGTCCACGGCGGCCTGTCCCACCAGCCTGGGCTGCGGCCCATCCTCCTCCAGGCTCAGACTCAGGCAGAAACTTGCAGGAGGCCCCGGATGTGCCCGCAGCCAAGAGAGGCAGATACCCGCCTCCACGGCGCCCACAGCCTTTGCCCAGGTCCCCCCGAGTCCCGTCAGGCCCAGCCCCGGCCCAGCGGGGCTCCATGGTGCCTCGACCTGACGGCCGTGCTCTCCAGGGGGGTGCGGGTCACGACCGGGCCGTGAGGACTAGGCAGGGTAATGCAGGCTGCACAGTTTAACGCTCACTCTTTGCAGCCAAAACAGCGTTTGTCCCCCTGCTCCCTCTGCCTCGGGCTCCGGCGCTGCCTTCGCGCCTCCTGATGGGATTTTAGCAGGTGGGGGCGGGCACTGTGTCCCCCCAGCAGCCAGCTCAGTGCCTCGTGCACTGCAGGCGCCCGCGAAACACTTTACTGTCTTCCTGAAGCCACTTTTCCTTGGGCCCGAAACTACAGAGGTGCAGGCAGAAGGAGGGAGGGGGCACACTGGGTCATTTTTTTAAACAATCTAAATCCTTTACTTGCAAAGAAATATATTCCCTGTGGGAGTCAGTTGCCATTCAAAGCTGCCCTGAAACAGAGTGCCTGAGGTTTTACATAAATCAAAGCTGAGAATATTCCTGGTAAAGTTTCACATTAGAGTGTCCTTCAAAATACCTGACTCTTGTGAGAACATATCTGTAGGAGACACACGAAAAAACCCTAAAAAAATCACAAAACATACATTTTCTTAACTTGTACTAGACCAAAAAATGTACTAGACCAAACTTATTACAAAACTTAAAATTTGCAAAATAGCAGACAAATAAATTACAAGTTGGCTTAAGCTGAGGAAGTTGAGTAAGTAAAGCCCATCTAGTTTGAAGAACTAGTTAAAATATCTGTAGTCAGGACATGGAGCAGCTCTCAGGAGCAAGCCCGAGATGTTTACACATACCTGTGTCTATAGATATAGCATTTGCATCAGCAAGCTATTTTTGTACAAATAGAGGCTCCTAAAATTATGTTAATGCTTAAAAGTTTGGTATACACAGGCATCATTTTCACTTTGCTTAATCTGTTAATATGCTAAACAAATGCTTTCTACAGACATTGTAACAGTACAGTTATGAATCCAAATTAATGAGGCAAGTTAAAATAGCCTGACTTTAATTATACATACTGGGTTACTTTGCAATTCTGAAATCTTATCACGAATGACCTAAGGCTGCTTATAAACTTCCAATTGCTATCTGAAATTAATTTACGTCAGTAACTGAATATGGCTGACCCTCCAACAATGCTGGAGTCAGGGGCAGTGACGTCGTGTGCAGTCGGAAATTCACGTGTAACTTTACAGTTGGCGCCCTGTACCCCCAGTACTTTGTACAGGGGCTTCTTCATCCAGAGTCACCCACCCTTGCATGGTGTAGTACTGGGCATGTGTGTGTGTGTGTGTGTGTGTGTGTGTGTGTGTGTGTGACTACCCAGTCATGTCCACTTGGGACCCCAGGGACTGTAGCCCACCAGGCTCCTCTGTCCATGGGATTTCCCAGGCAAGAATAACGGAGTGGGTTGCCATGCCCTTCTCCAGGGGATCCTCCTGACCCAGGGGCTGAACCTGAGTCTCCTGCATCTTCTGCATTAGCAGGAGGGTTCTTTACCACCGTGCCACCTGCAAAGCCCACAGCAGTAAAGTATTTACTGTTAAAAAAAAAAATCCCCATAACGAGCGGACCTGAACAGTTCAAATCCACGTTGTTCGAGGGTCTATTGCCTGTATAAAATGGAGAATTCATGCAGTGATTATTTATTATAATTCAACAAATATCTACTGAATATATACTAACTTCAAGGCAGTGCATTATATGTTTGGGAGAGTCCTAAGGCAGAATCTCTGACTTTAAAAACGCTGTAAATCAGCTTTATTAAAAGATAAGGACTTATTCTATTGCTTCAATTCCCACTGGCTGAAATGGCTTCCACAAAGCCAAAGGAACAGCCATGTGTCTTCAGATACTCAGAGACACCCACACGTTCAGGAATCCAGAAAGCCACTGTGCTCAGCAGGGAAAGGCCTGAGAAGACCTTAATCCTTTTCACCTTAGGCTGATCCCTGGCACAGACACACCCAGCGATAATAAAAACAAAACAAAGAGAAAACCAAGCCCCGGGAAGGAGAACTTGATTTCCAGAGTTAACTTTACCCGATTCAAATGGCTAGTTTTCAGCAACAAAAAGGAAGCAAGAAGGTATGAGCTGCTCAAAGGGACAAAATAAATCCAGAGAACAAACACCTGAGGAGGCTCCGACTCTGGACTTACTAAACAAAAGCTGCTCAAAGGCTACGCGACAAAGTCAAGAAAGTGACAGAGGAACAAAGACTTAGAGAGAAGAGACAGAGCTTATAAGAAGGAACGACAAAGAAATCCTGGAGCTGAAAAGTAAATGCAATAAAACATAAACAGTAAGATGAACAAATAGATAATAAAAGATATGGTGGAAGGGTCCAAAAGCAGATTTGAGTCAGTAGAAACAGCAGCAAGCTTGAAGATAAGAAATATGGGATTACTGAGTCAGAGCAACAGAAAGATAATGAAGAAAAGTGAGCAGAGCCTCAGCGACTCACGGACCCCACGAAACAGGCCACCATCCCCGCTGCGGGTGTCCCGGAAAGAGGACAGGGAGGAAGGGCCAGAAAGAAGGCTCAGAGAAATGGCGGCTGACAGCATCCCCACCTGATGGAAGGAGGATCCTACAAATCGAAGAAGCTGGACAAACAGGTGGGATCAACTCAAAGAGAGCTACACTAAGACACGCAATCAAATTAAAAAAAGTTAAGACAGAATCTCCAAGAGATCAATTAGGAGTTTAGGGTTAACATATACACACTGCTGTCCATAAAACGGGGGATAACAGGACCTGCGTGTAGCACAGGGAGCTGTACTCCATACCTGGTAATAAACACAGGCATGACTTTGATGGACACTTGAAACTAATACAACATTGTAAATTAACTCTACTTTCATTAAAAAAAAACACATGAAAAGAACAATGAAAATGCAGATTATTAAAATCTTTCAACTTTCAAATCATTAAAAAGAGAGAATCTTGAAGCAGCAGAGAGAAGAACCTCTTCAGACACGAGGGGCCTCACAAAAGACTGTTAGCCAGTTTCTCAGCAGAAACCTTAGAGGCCAGAAGCCAAAGAGCCTCTGGTTGCTATATCTAAAGTGAAGAAAGGAAAACACTGTCAAATGAGAATTCTATATCCAGTAAAACTGTCCTGCAAACATGAGGGAGAAAGCAAGCCTCCCCAGATCAGCAGAGGCTAAGAAGTTGAAGGAAGCCAGAGCGTAAGTCAAAGCCGTATGGAGACGCGAGGATCCCCAGCAGAGTGGTCACAGAGACACTATAAAGTCAGTACACGGCAATTTTGGCAGGTAGCTCTGCCTTTCGTTTTCTACATTATCTAACAGGCAAGTGTAGGCAAGGCTACCTGTGGATCTAAGTCACCAGGCACACGAGGTAGAGAGCTGTGATCCGTGGTGTCAGCAGGAGCTGCGCTGGAGTGGAGCTGGGATGAACTCAATCAGCTCACCGGCGCCTCTCGGAGCAGCGCGGTCCACACGGCGACGGAACTGCAGGTGAGCCGACAAGGCGGCGAGAGGGGGAAGCAGGGGCCTGCTTCCGGCTCCCGCCTGCTGGGCGTGCAGCCCCGGGCTGGCCCGTCAGCCTCCGGTGCCTCTGCTGTTCGCTGCTGCTCTTCAGCCACTGAGCTGTGCCCGGGTCTTTCTGGCCCCACCAACAGCAGCCTGTCAGCCTCCTCGGTCCATGGGATTTCCCAGGCAGGAACACTGGAGTCGGTTGCCATTCCCTTCTCTAGAGGATCTTCCCAACCCAGGGATCAAACCCACGTCTCCTGCTTTGGCAGATTTGTGAGTGCTGAGCCAGCAGGAAAGCCCTCTGGAACCTGAGCTTCTTTATTTATAATCGGGGACAATACCACAGGCCCTGACCACTTCAGAGTCAGAGCGAGGAGAAATGATCTCCTCTGAGTAAAACACTCAGCAAGCTAAGTCTCCACAGAGAATTCAGGCGACTGATAAGAACATTCACTTTCTGCGGATGACTCTGTTCTGTGTGAACTTAGCTTTCTGGCATCTGTAATATACCCGTAGTCATGCCCCTCAGTGTGTTTATGTATAAAAAGGGAGGGTGGGGATGCCTGACCTTTTCTGCTCCATCTACAAATAGCAGTATTAATATTTCATGAATGGAAGACATTCTCATGTTCCAAGTTGATAATGACAGGTTAGGTTTTAGTTACGTGGACATCATGGTAGGAGCTCAGAAACCTTCACACGTTATTTGCATATATATCTTAAAAGAAGATAAAGTATTCCTTCACTGCCATGTTCCAGCCTCTGGCACAGCCACGTGATAACGGGGTGCTCCTCAGAGGGCCCACTTTCAACCAAGGAGCTACACACCTCCAGTGGGATGTGGTAGTTCTTAGCTGACTCACAAGAAGCCTGTGCCCATCAACACTGCTGAAGCCTGCAGATGAGTAAAAAACCTTTGCCAACAAAGTTCCATCTAGTCAAAGCTGTGGTTTCTCCAGTAGTCATGTATGAATGTGAGAGTTTGACCATAAAGAAGGCTGAACACCGAAGAACTGATGCTTTTGAACTGTGGTGCTGGAGAAGACCCATGACAATACCTTGGACAGCAAGGAGATCCAACCAGTCCATCCTAAAGGAAATCGACCCTGAATATTCATTGGAGGGATTGATGCTGAAGCTGAAGCTCCAGTACTTTGGTGACCTGATGCAAAGAGTCACTGGAGTCTTCTCACTGGAAAAGATCCTGACGCTGGGAAAGATTGAGGGCTGGAGGAGAAGGGGGCGACAGAGGATGAGAGGGTTGTATGGCATCACCAGCTCAATGGACATGAGCTGGAGCAAGCTCCAGGAGATGGTGAAGGACAGGGAAGCCTGGCTGCTACAGTCCGTGGGGTCCCAAAGAGTCAGACACAAGTTAGCAAATGAACAATAAAAACCCCAAACCCCAAACCTGAGTGTATTCAGGGCTGTCTGCTCACCTGGATGTGGCCCCCTGAGTCCAGGAGGAAGGAGGCATTCCCTCACCTTGCCCACAGGGGTGCCCTTTGTGAGGTTCATTTAGAAAGCTACATAGGACCTATGTCCAGACTTAAAAAAAATTTACTTTTTAAACTTTTCATTTGAGATAATTTTAAACACATGACATTAGGTAATGTAACCATCAGTGAACCCCCACTGATATCATCAGCTTGGGTTCCATCTTGTTTAATCTACGCTTTGACCCACTTCTCTCAGCCTGGCTTATTTTTAAGGAAACCCTGGCAGGGTTCCTGTCTCAGCCCCGCCCCCACCCCCAAGACCTGGGGCAGCTCTCAGAGGGCCGCACACACACATCTGGGTCCAGAAGGTGCCATTCCAATCACAGTCTCTTCCCTCCCCCTTGGTGCTCAACCTCCTCTGTGCCCAGTAATCAGGCAAAACCACTGCTTTTCCTTTTGATGTTCTGACTGTCCTTCTACCGTCCTTCCAATGGGGCATAAAGTGGTGGTCCCTGGAGAAGGGAATGGCAACCCACTCCACTCTTCTTGCCTACAGAATTCCCTGGACAGCAGAGCCTGGCAGGCTACAGTCCACAAGGTCACAAAGAGTCAGATACAAGCGAGCGACTACCGCACACACTCTCAAGGCAGTGGCAGAAACACGCCCACGTGTTCATTCCACTTTCAGAAACACAGCAGATCGGTGAAAACTGCCACGCTGCGCGTTTCGCTGGAACCACGTGGACACTGGGTGCAGACCTGAGAAACCCCAAGAGGCGCTTTCTTGGGCAACACTTCGCCCCAGGCACTGAACTGACATTTTGGTCTTGAAGGGCCCGCAAACGCCACCAGGCCAGTCTGCACAGAAGACCAAGAGCCACCTGCCAGAACCACCCTCAGGAGTCCCAGAGCGGGGGAGGAGATGAAGACCCTCTGCCCGTACAGCCGGTGGGCGACTGGGACAGCAGCTTGATGGTGAACGTTCCGGAAGCAGACTGACGGGGCTTCTCTTGTGAAAGGGCGCTTACAGGCCCGCTGGGGCAGCGCTCACTTTCCATTTCCTCCTTGAAGCTGATTTCCTCACACGCAGGGCCTGCCAGACGTGCGGAGTGGCCACGTGAAACCGTGGTGACCTTCACTGGGCTGGGTCTCGGGGGCCGATTCCGAGCACCACGGTCAGCCCTCAGGGTGTTCGGCCGCTGGAAGAAGGAGGTCCTGGGCTCCAGAGAGCTCTGCCGCCCTGGGCCTGTGAATCACCCACCCAGAGGACAGGAAGCAGCCGGCGCCGCAGCCCTCTGCCCGGCCCGGCCTCGCACAGCCACGGACAGCCTGCTCTGCGGCGGGGCCCCCAGGGCAGGGAGGCCCGGACCCCCGGACCCTCGGCACAGTCATGGGGGGTGGGGAGCCGGCCCTTCCACAGGGCTTCCTGCCCAGACTGCGCGGTCAGCAGCCCTGGGGTCGGGGGAGGCCAGCCCGGGGTCTGGAGGGAAGGCTCGTCTCGGGGTCTCAGGGTGAAACATGACGCACGCCCTGGATCTCACTCCGTGACCAGAAAGACCTACAAGGCGGGACCACTTGTTTTTCTGAGTTTTCCTCCCCTCCTCTCCTCTCCTCCCCTTCCCGAGGGAACGTAACACAGGTAATTAAACGGTAAATTACTCGAGAGAGACAGATGCTGAGGCTCATGACAAATCCGTGCCAAAGACAAACTTCGCGCCCCACGCGTGTTCTGATGACCTTGTTCCAGTAGCAGAAGGAGAAAACTACAGCCCAGCTTGCTCAAAACACAGTGTCCAGATGGGAGGGCAGTGGGCTGAAGACTCCTCATTATTCAGGAGTAAGGTAATTCACGGAGGCAGGAATTAACAGAGACCCAAGGTGCTCATTAAATAAATAAGGTGAATCAAGAGGTAGGTGGTTAGCTTTTCTGCCTTTCTAGTCAACATCTACTTGGGAAATGCCCCCTCCTTAAGCCACTTGGTGTGCATTCCTGTAGAATCCCCGTACTGCCCGTCAGAAAAGCGAGTCCTGTGCACACACACGACAGACTCATCAAGGCAGGGCCGGGACTCCAGCTAAAAGTTACTGCAAATTTAAAGACATTATTAAGGGTTAATATTTTAAAATCTAGTAGTTAAAGTTGAAAAGAAGAAAGTTACTGATTTGCAGGTTAAAATGTTTGGCATGCTTTGAAATGAAGCCAGCTGATACTTAATTTCATCCAGTAGCAGGAAAATGAAGGATACTGTACAAGGTTTCGTTAGGGGTCCATCGAAGGCTTAAAACATTTAAACCTATGGTTTAAAAGGTTTAAAAACTTAAAAGAGATTCCATGTAAAACATTTATGGTCATGGAAAAAAGTTGGGTGATTTCAAGATGCTAATTTCCATCAGGAGAAGGGCTAGGCCCAGGACACCACATGGCCTGGGCCGGACAGTGGTGGGGTCGGGGGTGCCGCCACCTTCTGCCACCATCCAGCGAGGACCCGTCTTTTCCTGGAGTGTGACATCCGTGTGGACATTCAGCAACTCCCTCTTTCACCAACCAGGAACATGCAACAAAGCATGTGTTCACAAGGCTGTCGTGAGGTGAGGTTTACACATCAGCCTGCACTTGCTTTCTGACACACTTCTAATTTGAATACAAGATTACGGCTTCCCTGGCGGCTCAGGTGGGGAAGATTCCAGCTGCCAATGCAGGAGACCCAGGTTTGATCCCTGGGTCGGGAAGATCCCCTGGAGAAGGGAAAGGCAGCCCACCCCAGTATCTGTGCCTGGAGAATTCCCTGCACAGAGGAGCCTGGCGGGCTACGTCCACGGGGCTCCAAAGAGTTGGACACGACTGAGCGACTGATACTTTATTCGGCTTCTGACACACTTCTAATCTGAATCTGAGGCCCCACCGCCCCAGGGAGGATGGACTGGAAGGCGGGGCCTGTGGAGCTGCACCACCCCAGAAACCCCAGGTGACTCCCCTCTCTCTGCAGACCCTGCATTCCCACGCTGACAATCTCGAGCTAACTGGGCGATTCCCGAGCTGCCTCCCCCCTAGTCCAGAACCCCAGCGGGCAGCCAAGGGGCCCTTCTCTTGTGCTCGCCACCCGGTCAGCAGCACAGAACATGCTGCTCTGACCCTGCTTTCTGTTCAGACGCCTCTCAGAGGTGTTTCCCCTTCCTGGAGAACATGCTTGCTCTTCGCCACAGCTGCAAGCCAGCCACCTGATAGCCTCATCATAACCCATTTAACCATGCTGTATGTTAGAGACAAATTGGTTCACTATTGGACGGGAATAGGCTTGCCTCCACCCCAACTTCCAAAAAAACCAGAAAAGTTATCCTGGATTTTTCGCTCTATTTTTTAATTTTTGATTCTGCTCCATGGCTCTAACTAGGCATAGCTAATCGTTCAAGAATAATTATTTGGTCCTTGAGTTTGATCCAAAATGTCAATACTATGTCCTATTTTTAATTTCTATATTTTCAGCAAGTGTTTACTAAGCATCTATTATATGTCTTTCTCTTGGCACCCACTAGGTACTGAGTGGAGGTGGCGAGGGGAAGATTTTTAAAACATCACTAGAGCGCCTCAGGGGCTTAGACTGTCATTGACAAGACAACACAGAAAGGGTGCAGGATAGAGCTGACCAGATGTCTAAAGAGCAGCGACATGAGTTTAGATGTTTCTAGGTAAGTCAGTAAAGAAAAAAATTTTTAATTAAGATTGCTGCTGTCTTGGCCAGAATTATTTATGTTCACTGCACTCTGTCATTTACTGTCCACACAATCTTGGGCAGCTTCTCTGTAGCTTCTCTGGGCCTGTTTCTCTTCCTGCTTCTCGGGGCCGCTAAGAGGGGTGAATGGGGACACAGCCCATCCTGGCCTCTGGGAGCAGACGGCCCCTCCACAGAGCAGAAGCGGGTGATCGGGGTGGGAGAGGAACCGGTGCCGGTCGGAGACTGTCAGGGAGGTCTCCTGGGGGCAGGACACCTTGAGAGGCCCCTCAGTGACAGCCGGGGATGCGAAAGCTGAGTCCACGGCAGACCTTCACTGCCTCCCCGCCCCCCATCCCTGCAGCAGAGGAGTGAGACGCCCGAGGGGGCTACACTTGTGGGGAGCTCTGATGTCAAACGCTGGGAATCTTTATCCTGGTTTTACAGAAAATGATGTGAAGTCAAAGGAGGCTTAACTTACGAAACCACCACCCCAAGTAACCTTCCCCTTTAAATCACCAGATTATGCCTATGACGTTTTAATTNCTACACTTGTGGGGAGCTCTGATGTCAAACGCTGGGAATCTTTATCCTGGTTTTACAGAAAATGATGTGAAGTCAAAGGAGGCTTAACTTACGAAACCACCACCCCAAGTAACCTTCCCCTTTAAATCACCAGATTATGCCTATGACGTTTTAATTCTGATGAATCGACTATTTTACAGATTCTTAGATTTTCTGTATTTCTAATTCAAACAGGAAGTGCAGGAGGGTGGACACAAGTAGCAACTGAACTGTTGCTGATAAAATTACGTGTAGCAGGTGCTTTTTGATTACAGTAATTCTTAAAGACATTAATTTGGTAATACAGTAGAAAATAACTATCCCGTCAAGGAAAGAAGAGGCTAGGGATTTAACGCCCCAGAGGGTCCTTAGGGAATTTCTTTCATACGCTCTGTTTTAAAAATAGGCTTTTGATTCCATGGTGTCCCAGCACCTCTAACAGGGATAAGCCTCTCTCCCCGCTGGTTCTGCGGTGCCACTGAAAGAAACACGTCTGACCCTGGGCTCAGACCTGACACTCACTGCAGCAGACGCCAAGCGGAAGGCTCCCAGATGAATAAGCAGAGAATAAGCAGAGAATCCCACCACCTTAACAACCGGAGCGCGGCCTCACTAAACTCAGGGGCACATGCGCAGCCGGCTGCAGCCTGCACTGATGGCTGGACGTCTATGACGCTGCTGAGAGAGTCAGTTCATAGTCCCTGAACCGGAGGCATTTGAAGAGCGCTGCTCGTATTTTATGGTAAGATAGCTAAAGGTCTTGCTTTAGTAAGATAAAACCTACCGACTATTTTAGTTTGCAGAGAAATGTTTCAATACGAAAAGAACGTATAAAAGGGAGGTTGGTAAGAGTGGTCAGGTTAGCCCGTGTTTCTTTGCAAATTTTGTCGTGTCCTGCCTCCTCCTCTTATAAAACTCCTTGGATGCTTGCAAATGCCTTTCTTCTGTGGCCAAGGGCTCATTCAGCAGAGAGGACACCTGAATTACATAAATCTCATCACAAAGTTACATTCTGTGCAGAGCGAGGCTTGTCAGGAGGAAGGTAATGAAGAGGAATAGCGTGGACGGAGGGCCTAATGGTATCCAGCTGCTACTCGGAGTTGCTTGCTGATAAGACTTGTTTTAAGTTTACAAGAGAGAAAGTTTGGGGAAAAGCTAACCTTCATGGGCAGGAAGTGCAAGTCTTTACGTTTCACTCGTTCAGTTTCCGCTCACTCCCGCGGTTGTGCTCATACCAGCTTTAGTTTCCAGCATGTTCAGCTGTGCCACTTAAGACTTTAAAACTAAAAATTAAATTGCATCCGAAAGTGTACAGCCACTGCACCTTGGGGAGAAGACACTCCACCTGCTGGGCTCGCCGCACGCTCAGACGCGATGCAGCTGGGAAGGCACAGAGTGGTGAGTGC
>SJYX01017181.1:0-26776 GCA_006410675.1 Oreotragus oreotragus
CTCAACATCAGTCCTTTCAATGAACACCCAGGACTGATCTCCTTTCGGATGGACGGGTTGGATCTTCTTGCAGTCCAAGGGGCTTGCAAGAGTCTTCTCCAGCACCACAGTTCAAAAGCACCACAGTTCAAATCCAAAAATTATGAAACATTTGATGGTTTATACATGTCTAGAATATTTATTTTGGAGAAGGTGAAAAATCGAGGTGACATTTGATTTCTATGTTTATAAAGACTAGATTGAGAACAAAGCTAGTGACCTGTGAGGAAGGAAGTATGAAAAGGAAGCAGAAAAACTATAGAGCTAAAAGACTTAGGGACCTAGTCTTAGCCCATGATGAAGAAACCAAGACCTGGCGAGGGTAAGAGTTCCTGCACTTCCAGCAGATTGCGCAGCCTTTCCTGTGCATTCTCCTCACTGTCTTTTGCTGCTTCTATCCAACTGAACTGAAAGAAGAGTGAGCTGTGGGGTGGAAAGACCCTAGGGAGACAGGGCAGAAAACACTGTCTAGGGCCAATTTGATATAAGGTCCATTTTGAGCCTATAAATTTGTGACAGAGTTTAACATCTCTAGACCTGAGATATAACCTCTCATAGCATCACAGTCAAGCAGTTTCAAAGGAAGTTTCATCAGTTGTTGTTTAGTCACTAAGTCATGTCCAACTCTTTTGCGACCCCATGGACTATAGCTCACCAGGCTCCTCTGTCCATGGAAGTTTCCTAGCAAGAATACTGGAGTAAGTTGCCATTCCCTTCTCCAGGGGATCTTCCCAACCAAGGGACTGAACCTGCATCTTCTGTGTTTCCTGTAGATTCTTTACCACTGAGCCACCTGGGAAGCCCCAATTTCACCAGTAGAGGCCACTAACAACTTGACTACTAGGGGACAGGGCACAACTAACAATAATAAGTCATGGAAAACACGTCTTCTTGACCTGATGTTCTGAACAACTTTACCCTCTAGATAAGCTCTTAATGAAGAATTTTGCTGGGTCAAACAAAGGGGAAAAGGAGTTGCTTGTCAGCTAGGGAGACAGAAGAAATGCTTCAATAGTGCCCTAAAATACATCTTCAAAGTGTGTGCTAGAACAATGAACACATACTACAGCAGCAGGCAACAACCGAGGCTGCTCTTCTCAATAATCCTTACAGCTGCAACTCTAAGCTTCAGCCAAAAAATGAGAAATCAGTAGCTGTAACTGTCACTGAAAACTATGATCATTTCCATCATACTTGCAAACTTTGAAAACAGTCACCTCAGCAGCAGAATTTCCAGATACCAAGAGCCTGAATACCTACACATCTTCAGGACACATGTGCAATGGCCTTCCTTTTGACTTCTCTGGATTGTCATTTGGTGAAGAAAACAAGTCTCACTCTAACATAAACGTATGTGGCAGTTTTTTTACCCCTGGGTTGACTTAGGTTAGAATTGGAAGACTGTAAAACTCCTTCCAAATGGCAACCCACTCCAGTATTTCTGCTGGAGAATCTGAAGGACAGAGGAGCCTAGTGGGCTACATAGTCCATGGGGTTGCAAAGAGTAAGACACGAATGAGCGACTAAATAACAACAAAACTCTTTTCAGCCTGAAAAATAGAGATTTTTTAAAAAATCTTCTTCTTTTTTTAAATGTTAGTTCTTCAAAGTATTGCATTCATTATGACTCCATTCTGAAAAATAGTGTCTTTGTTTTACTTGCCCATAACATCTAAGAGCATGATCCTCCACTTTGTTCTGAAAGCAAACTCATGCACACAATATAGTTTAGTGTATTTGACAGTACAAGGCACTGGGATACCGATATAAAAGAAAGGGGGCAGGACCCAAAGATAAGAAGATATTTAGACTTGAAGTTATAGAAGCTTCTATGGGGAATAAACTATGCATATCTACAAATCTGGGTGGCTCCGTGGTAAAGAATCCACCTGCTGGTGTAGGAGATGCAAGAGAAACGCGTTTGCTCCCTAGGTTGGGAAGATCCCCTGTAGAAGAAAATGGCACCCCACTCCAGTATTCTTCCCTGGGAAATCCCATGGATGGAGGAGCCTGGCTGGCAGCAGTCCATTGGGTCACAAAACAGTCAGACATGACTCAGCAACTAAAAAATTATCTCTTTACAATTATCATGTCTATAACTTTAACAGAATGCAGTCTGTGATAAAGGCAAGCAAAGTCCTGTGTGCATTCGCAGGAGAAGTTACACCCCCAGCTTCCAGGAGGTAATCCCTATTGCAGTGGAAGGGATTGGGAGCAGCGTTTCACACAAGAAGGAAAATAACTAAGTGAGTATACTGATTTTTGTAAATACTCAGATTAACATTCTTGAAAAACTGTTTTAACGTCTTTTCCCACTCTTTAATAGATAAACTTTAACCAGTTTATGATCATGGTTTACAATTTCTTTCACCTTTAGTTTCTCAAAGACTCCTTCATTGCTCTATTACTTCTGACCTCTTTGACTTAACATGTCTTCAAAGAACAGAAATCAATTGGTTAATCACAGAATCAGATGATCACTACATTAGAGCAGAGACAAATTCTTGAGTAATCTTTCACTAGGCAAGGTATCACTGGGGAAAAAAAAATCACTTCGTTATATTATTTGGGCTTCTGAGTAAAGGTTCTAGGCTCTTGCAGTTTTTCCCCCGGGGTCCAGAGAGAGCGTTTAGTGTATCAGCCTTTAATCATCAGAGATCCTATTCTAAGGGGCTAGGATCAGTCCATGCGGTGGAACATAAGGGGAAGGTGAAACACACACACACACATACACACAAGAAAGTAGATGGGCAAGAAAATAATTTTGTCCTTTATGTATTGAATTTAACCTTCTTGAATCACTTTATATAATCAGAATTTTAAAAAAATTTTTTAAATTTCCTCAATATTCAGTCCTTCATCCATTATGAAATTTCCTTTACCTTCATATCATTAAGAAGAGTTTTTCATTCCTTTCATTCGTTTATCTGTCAAATACTAAATAATGACAATAAGTAATATTAGTTGTGGTTCCAGCCACGAGAGGCTATATCCTTGTAGGAATAGATGCTTAATCAATAGCTTACCTACTTACCCCAAACAAATAAAGTATATGATTTCAGGTGCTGATAGGTAATATAAAAAACAAAAACATGGAAAGGATGAGGCCAGGTAGGTAGACAGACTCAGTTCCTGTAGGGTTTTTGGTAAGGAGTTTAGATTTTATTTTATTTGTAATGGAAGGTTTTAAGCAATGAATGGTAATTATCACACTAATGATTTGAAAGGTTGATTCTGGCTGCTGTGTGACTGCCTATGGATAAGAGTAGAAGTTGGGAGATCATTTAGGAGGCGGCTGCAGGACCATGGATAAAGAATGATGATGGCGCTAAGATGGTAGCAATGATCAGAACTGAAATATATTTTCTTTATAGAGCCACCGAGGCTTACTGGTAGAATGAAAGAGGAACGAGGGTTTTCATAAAATGAAAAAAAAAAAATCAGACATGATTCCTAAGTATGGACCTGAGCAATAAGGTGAAAAGAATTCCTTTGCAGAGGAATTTTAGTTGCTTTTTAAATATGTGTATTAGCTCATGTCTTCCATTTTCTATCACATGTATGTGTGCCCAGATAATGAAGTGGTTCGATGATGAAGAGTTCAAGTGTTATTCAGGGAGAAACCTGTGGATGATACCCACATTTTTATGCCTTCCAAAATCATATATCCAATCACATATTTGTTATCTCCCCTAGCTCAGTTGACAAAGAATCCACCTGCAATACAGGAGACCCTGGTTTGATTCCTGCATCAGGAAGATCTCCTGGAGAAGGAACAGGCTACCCACTCCAGTGTTCTTGGGCTTCTCTTACGGCTCAGCTGGTAAAAAATCTGCCTGCAATGCAGGTAATCTGGTTTCAATCCCTGGATTGGGAAGATCTCCTGGAGAAGGGAAAGACTACCCACTTCAGTATTCTGGCCTGGAGAATCTCATGGACTGTATAGTCCATGGGGTCACAAAGGGTTGGACATGACTGAGTGATTTTCACTGTCACTTGGATATCTAAGAGCCATCATAAGAGATATCACTGCTGCCACCCTAACCCAAGCCTTGGACAAACACAACAGACTCTTAACTGGTCTACCTGGTCTTAAAAATTTCCCAGTTCTTCTCTATATAACAGCATAAGGAATCTTAAAATCATGGCTTGCTTTCATACTTAAAATCTTCCAATAGCTTTCCATTGTATCTGGGATAAAATCTGTCTGCCTTGCACTCTAAGATCCCAGGCTCTCTGGGTATATCATTCTCCCCATCCTCATATCATTCTCCCCATCCTCAGTGGCTACTCCTTTCCAGCCTCATTCTTTGTGGCTTTCTGTCTGCTCCAAGAAAAGTGCTCAGCTCTTTATCTCCTCATTGTTTCTCTACAGTCCTTCATCTACCCCAAAAGCTCTTTCTGTAGCCCTTCACATGATGGCTTCCTTCTCATTTTTCAGGTCATATATCTCCTCAGAAAAGCTAAACCTGACCACACTCTATAAATGGATACCCTCAAGACCGTACAGCATTACTCTGCTTGAATTTTTTTTTGTAGTGCTTAGGCCTCACTGAACTTACTTTTCTTCCCCATTGTCTTTCTCCTCCCTAAATGCTCATCACTATATTCCTAGTACCTAAAACAATGTTGGCACATAGCTGGCACCCAATAGGATTTTGCTGACTCCATGAATTCACTTTTTATGCAAAATTTTGATATGAACGATTGGATTGAAGCCAGGTATAAAGTATGAAGAAATGAGGATGTATGTCACATTCATTGGCCAACACAGCATGTGACAGTGAAGGAGGAATCAAAACAGGCCCTGTCTTGAAAGCAGGACTCCGTCTTGGGCTAGACTGTGGATCTGAGCTATATGCCCAGTATCCATGGAAACGACAAACCAACTGGCAAACCAGGCCCCCGGAAGGAAGAGCTCTGGGGCTCTTCCTTTGCTAAAAGAACACCTTAATTATCTGTGTAACCAAATAGAGTCATACATTCTATTATACTTATTGAGGTATGACCACAGGCCTATTGATAATTGTCCACTGTTAACTACCTAGGCTTAAGGCAAATGAATCACGGGTTAACTTTGATTGTCAGGGAATATGGGGAGGTAGATTTGTGCATATACACTTAGGGTATATAAGGTTTTCACAAAAACTGTTTGGGGGTCCTTGGCTAAGAGAAGAGCCTGCCTTGGGTCCGCTGGTGTAATAAACTGCACTCCGCTATCTGCATTGTCCTTCTGAGTGAGTTTGTTTCCCAGAACGTGTGGCTACAACAATAGCAAACCAGAAATGTTAGAACTGTCATCATACTTTAGGGAAAACAAAAAACGAAGGCAACACCCAAGTCAGAATTAGCACAAACTGTATAACTCTATATGTGGTACAAAATGTACTCATTTACATACAACCTAGAACAGTGTCTGGCACGTTATTAGGCCCTCAGCAAATTCTTGTGGAGTAAATGAAATAAATAAATACCTATGATCTAAAAGTGTGCACATGATTAAACCAAAGGCAAAGCCAGAATGATTAAACTTTAACTAATGGGGATATTTTGATTCCAAAATAGTTGTTCTGCTAAGGGAGGGGAAAATAGTTTCACTGAGGCAGCCCCACATTAAGCAGAACTAGTTTTCCTATAATAACAGTGGAAGCAGAGAAGAGACACTCCCTCCCCTTATCTTGCTAGATGTGGGGCCATCTCAGCCCATTCATCTCACCTGCTCTGTGCCTCACTCCACCAACTTGGGACCAGCCAGACAAGATGACTGAATAAGTATTACTCCCACTTACTCAGATAACTAGTGAACATTCAATGTGATAATTCTGCATTAACTTCATGTTTCTTGACACTTTTATCCTTACTAGACAGTATAAACTGAGTTATTAACCAAAGCAGGGCAAATGTTTGGATTAAAATAACTATTTACATTAATATTTGTTTTAAAACATAGTCTATTCAGGGATTAATCAAATTCAATTTGCTTTATTTTCTATTTTGAAAAATGCTATACAGAAAAAAACAAGGGAAAATGGACACCTTTGTATTTAGTGGAAATAAGATAGCTCTTTTAGGAAAGAGCAAACTAAACTAATACCACATTTTAAAAAGGTGTGTTTAAATATCAGAAAAGTTTCAAAAGAAAGTGAACAATCCTTACAAGTGATTAATAAAATTAAAATAAGTGAGATAGGCGAGGAAGATTAGAGGTATAATATCTTTATACAACAAAGCTGGTCAAAAAGTACAAACTAACAGTTACAATATAAATAAGCACCACAGATGTAACATGTAATTAACGCCACTGTCTGTTGCATATGAAAGTTGTTAAGAGAGTAAATCCTTAGAGTTCCCATTACAAAGAAAAAATGTGCTTTCTTTTTCTGTTATTTTATATCTCTCTGAAATGAGAAATACTCACTAAACTTCTTGTGGGAATCATCTTATAATGTATGTAAGTGAAATCATTATGCTGTACATTTGAAACTTACAGAGTGCTCTATGTCAATAATACTGCAGTAAAACTGATAGAAAACATATTAACAAAAGCAATTAATCTCTGATAAAAAGGCAAAAAAGAGTAATGATAATATAATACCACTACCAGGAATAATATATCCAAATAGATTCTTACCAAGCCACCACCAATGATAGCTATATTTTTCCTTTGAATATCAGACGAATCCATCACGGCTGAAGTGTTTTTCACAGCTGGTACAGCTCTCGTCACAGAGAAAACTGTCTCCTATACACTGACTTCCCTCGTCTTCGCCTTAAGCCCTGCATTGGTGAGCCAGCAGCNCTATTCTAAGGGGCTAGGATCAGTCCATGCGGTGGAACATAAGGGGAAGGTGAAACACACACACACACACACACACACACACACACACAAGAAAGTAGATGGGCAAGAAAATACTTTTGTCCTTTATGTATTGAATTTAACCTTCTTGAATCACTTTATGTAATCAGAATTTAAAAAAAAATTTTTTAATTTCCTCAATATTCAGTCTTTCATCCATTATGAAATTTCCTTTACCTTCATATCATTAAGAAGAGTTTTTCATTCCTTTCATTCGTTTATCTGTCAAATACTAAATAATGACAATAAGTAATATTAGTTGTGGTTCCAGCCACGAGAGGCTATATCCTTGTAGGAATAGATGCTTAATCAATAGCTTACCTACTTACCCCAAACAAATAAAGTATATGATTTCAGGTGCTGATAGGTAATATAAAAAACAAAAACATGGAAAGGATGAGGCCAGGTAGGTAGACAGACTCAGTTCCTGTAGGGTTTTTGGTAAGGAGTTTAGATTTTATTTTATTTGTAATGGAAGGTTTTAAGCAATGAATGGTAATTATCACACTAATGATTTGANAGGTGCTGATAGGTAATATAAAAAACAAAAACATGGAAAGGATGAGGCCAGGTAGGTAGACAGACTCAGTTCCTGTAGGGTTTTTGGTAAGGAGTTTAGATTTTATTTTATTTGTAATGGAAGGTTTTAAGCAATGAATGGTAATTATCACACTAACGATTTGAAAGGTTGATTCTGGCTACTGTGTGACTGCCTATGGATAAGAGCAGAAGTTGGGAGATCATTTAGGAGGCGCCTGCAGGACCATGGATAAAGAATGATGATGGTCCTAAGATGGTAGCAATGATCAGAACTGAAATATATTTTCTTTATAGAGCCACCGAGGCTTATTGGTAGAATGAAAGAGGAACGAGGGTTTTCATAAAATGAAAAAAAAAAAATCAGACATGATTCCTAAGTATGGACCTGAGCAATAAGGTGAAAAGAATTCCTTTGCAGAGGAATTTTAGTTGCTTTTTAAATATGTGTATTAGCTCATGTCTTCCATTTTCTATCACATGTATGTGTGCCCAGATAATGAAGTGGTTCGATGATGAAGAGTTCAAGTGTTATTCAGGGAGAAACCTGTGGATGATACCCACATTTTTATGCCTTCCAAAATCATATATCCAATCACATATTTGTTATCTCCCCTAGCTCAGTTGACAAAGAATCCACCTGCAATACAGGAGACCCTGGTTTGATTCCTGCATCAGGAAGATCTCCTGGAGAAGGAACAGGCTACCCACTCCAGTGTTCTTGGGCTTCTCTTACGGCTCAGCTGGTAAAAAATCTGCCTGCAATGCAGGTAATCTGGTTTCAATCCCTGGATTGGGAAGATCTCCTGGAGAAGGGAAAGACTACCCACTTCAGTATTCTGGCCTGGAGAATCTCATGGACTGTATAGTCCATGGGGTCACAAAGGGTTGGACATGACTGAGTGATTTTCACTGTCACTTGGATATCTAAGAGCCATCATAAGAGATATCACTGCTGCCACCCTAACCCAAGCCTTGGACAAACACAACAGACTCTTAACTGGTCTACCTGGTCTTAAAAATTTCCCAGTTCTTCTCTATATAACAGCATAAGGAATCTTAAAATCATGGCTTGCTTTCATACTTAAAATCTTCCAATAGCTTTCCATTGTATCTGGGATAAAATCTGTCTGCCTTGCACTCTAAGATCCCAGGCTCTCTGGGTATATCATTCTCCCCATCCTCATATCATTCTCCCCATCCTCAGTGGCTACTCCTTTCCAGCCTCATTCTTTGTGGCTTTCTGTCTGCTCCAAGAAAAGTGCTCAGCTCTTTATCTCCTCATTGTTTCTCTACAGTCCTTCATCTACCCCAAAAGCTCTTTCTGTAGCCCTTCACATGATGGCTTCCTTCTCATTTTTCAGGTCATATATCTCCTCAGAAAAGCTAAACCTGACCACACTCTATAAATGGATACCCTCAAGACCGTACAGCATTACTCTGCTTGAATTTTTTTTTGTAGTGCTTAGGCCTCACTGAACTTACTTTTCTTCCCCATTGTCTTTCTCCTCCCTAAATGCTCATCACTATATTCCTAGTACCTAAAACAATGTTGGCACATAGCTGGCACCCAATAGGATTTTGCTGACTCCATGAATTCACTTTTTATGCAAAATTTTGATATGAACGATTGGATTGAAGCCAGGTATAAAGTATGAAGAAATGAGGATGTATGTCACATTCATTGGCCAACACAGCATGTGACAGTGAAGGAGGAATCAAAACAGGCCCTGTCTTGAAAGCAGGACTCCGTCTTGGGCTAGACTGTGGATCTGAGCTATATGCCCAGTATCCATGGAAACGACAAACCAACTGGCAAACCAGGCCCCCGGAAGGAAGAGCTCTGGGGCTCTTCCTTTGCTAAAAGAACACCTTAATTATCTGTGTAACCAAATAGAGTCATACATTCTATTATACTTATTGAGGTATGACCACAGGCCTATTGATAATTGTCCACTGTTAACTACCTAGGCTTAAGGCAAATGAATCACGGGTTAACTTTGATTGTCAGGGAATATGGGGAGGTAGATTTGTGCATATACACTTAGGGTATATAAGGTTTTCACAAAAACTGTTTGGGGGTCCTTGGCTAAGAGAAGAGCCTGCCTTGGGTCCGCTGGTGTAATAAACTGCACTCCGCTATCTGCATTGTCCTTCTGAGTGAGTTTGTTTCCCAGAACGTGTGGCTACAACAATAGCAAACCAGAAATGTTAGAACTGTCATCATACTTTAGGGAAAACAAAAAACGAAGGCAACACCCAAGTCAGAATTAGCACAAACTGTATAACTCTATATGTGGTACAAAATGTACTCATTTACATACAACCTAGAACAGTGTCTGGCACGTTATTAGGCCCTCAGCAAATTCTTGTGGAGTAAATGAAATAAATAAATACCTATGATCTAAAAGTGTGCACATGATTAAACCAAAGGCAAAGCCAGAATGATTAAACTTTAACTAATGGGGATATTTTGATTCCAAAATAGTTGTTCTGCTAAGGGAGGGGAAAATAGTTTCACTGAGGCAGCCCCACATTAAGCAGAACTAGTTTTCCTATAATAACAGTGGAAGCAGAGAAGAGACACTCCCTCCCCTTATCTTGCTAGATGTGGGGCCATCTCAGCCCATTCATCTCACCTGCTCTGTGCCTCACTCCACCAACTTGGGACCAGCCAGACAAGATGACTGAATAAGTATTACTCCCACTTACTCAGATAACTAGTGAACATTCAATGTGATAATTCTGCATTAACTTCATGTTTCTTGACACTTTTATCCTTACTAGACAGTATAAACTGAGTTATTAACCAAAGCAGGGCAAATGTTTTGATTAAAATAACTATTTACATTAATATTTGTTTTAAAACATAGTCTATTCAGGGATTAATCAAATTCAATTTGCTTTATTTTCTATTTTGAAAAATGCTATACAGAAAAAAACAAGGGAAAATGGACACCTTTGTATTTAGTGGAAATAAGACAGCTCTTTTAGGAAAGAGCAAACTAAACTAATACCACATTTTAAAAAGGTGTGTTTAAATATCAGAAAAGTTTCAAAAGAAAGTGAACAATCCTTACAAGTGATTAATAAAATTAAAATAAGTGAGATAGGCGAGGAAGATTAGAGGTATAATATCTTTATACAACAAAGCTGGTCAAAAAGTACAAACTAACAGTTACAATATAAATAAGCACCACAGATGTAACATGTAATTAACGCCACTGTCTGTTGCATATGAAAGTTGTTAAGAGAGTAAATCCTTAGAGTTCCCATTACAAAGAAAAAATGTGCTTTCTTTTTCTGTTATTTTATATCTCTCTGAAATGAGAAATACTCACTAAACTTCTTGTGGGAATCATCTTATAATGTATGTAAGTGAAATCATTATGCTGTACATTTGAAACTTACAGAGTGCTCTATGTCAATAATACTGCAGTAAAACTGATAGAAAACATATTAACAAAAGCAATTAATCTCTGATAAAAAGGCAAAAAAGAGTAATGATAATATAATACCACTACCAGGAATAATATATCCAAATAGATTCTTACCAAGCCACCACCAATGATAGCTATATTTTTCCTTTGAATATCAGACGAATCCATCACGGCTGAAGTGTTTTTCACAGCTGGTACAGCTCTCGTCACAGAGAAAACTGTCTCCTATACGCTGACTTCCCTCGTCTTCGCCTTAAGCCCTGCATTGGTGAGCCAGCAGCAGCATTTGAATTGGGCTGTTTTTCCTTGAACTTAGAACTTAGAAGGTAGCATTTAACTCATTATTTGCTTGAAGGACAATCAGCTCAACTTTAGGGGAAAGGGAATTTGTTGCAATAACCAAATTTTGAAAAATCCAGCCAAGTGAAAACTGAACACTCCCCTTTGTGTAAGACAGAATTTTTAAAGCACAAGTTTTGCAGCTTTTCTTCTTCCTTTTCTATACCATGCATTCTTAGTTTCATTTTCAACCGTGACTAACCCATGAATGAAACTTCCCTGATCTGGTGTCCCAGAGCATCTTATACTTCTCTTAATAAGATGGCGTGGCTTTCCAATTGTTCTGTGGATTATTCTTGTTATTAAGACTGGTCAGGAATTTCACCTAAGCAGCCCTTATGGATTGTCTTTAACAGAGTATACCAGGGAAAACATTTTTCATACTCTCAATATTCTCCTGAGAAAGATTTTGAATTATAAAACTGATAATACTTCCTTTTTTGTATCAAATGCTAGAAATGTTAGAATCTAATTTGTGCATTAATCCTAGGGGAAATGGATAATATTATGCTTTTTGTAAATTCATTCATGGCTTCATACTGTCTCTTCAATTCTTTGTCTTCTTTCGCTACATTTTAAATGTACCTTTTAAATTTCTGCGCTTATTTTTGAATTGGAGGGTTTTTTTTTTTATAAAACATAACATGACAGGTAAAATAGAGTAAGAATGTAAATGAAAATGCTTCTTCACTTCTTGGTGAGAGCAGGAAGATTTCAGACTGGTTTTCCTCTGATGAGGAACTAGAGTTCAACATCATTCGATAGTGACCTCTTGTGGATAAGTATAATCAGCATTGTTGTTAGGAATTTTTTTTCCTTTTTTTTTTTTTAAGAATGTTTACTTATTTATTTAGAATAGTTAATGAGCTTACCATGTGGCAGTGGTAAAGAGTCCACGTGCAATGCAGGAGACATAGAAGACAGGGTTTTGATACCTGGCTTGGGAAGATTCCCTAGAGTAGGAAATGGCAACCCACTCCAGTATTCTTGCCTGGAAAATTCCATGAACAGAGGACCCAGGCAGGATACAGTCCATAGGGTTGCAAAGAGTGGCAGGATATAGTCCATGGGGTCACAAAGAGTGAGACATGACTGAGTATACACACACACACACAGAGAATAGCTGATACATGTACATGGTATGAAATACAAAAAGTACAAAAGGGTATACAATGAATAATTTTTCTTCTAATCTTGTCCCTTGGCCACCTATTTCTCCCAAGATAACCACTGTTTTCTATTCCCTCTTTTATGAACACCACTCTCCTGCTTTCTCTCTCTGTCTCTCTCTCCTTCCCTCATACCTCCTTCCTTTTTTTTTTTCATAAATAGTAGCCAATTTTATACACTTTTCCACACTCCAGGTTTTCATTTCCAACATAAACTCAAGAATTTTTTAAAGTCAGTATACAGAGAGCTGTTTCATTTGTTTTTTAACATTGTGGACTATAACACCAAAAACTAAAGCACGTAAAACCCAAGTATACAATCCAATAACTTGTTGTAAAGCAAGTACTCTTGTATTTACCACTCAGACTATGAAAAAAAAAAAAAATTGCCAGGGCCCCAAAAGTCTACATGTATCCATTGCCAAAAGTCTCTTCACAGAGGTAATCGCCATTCATACAAGCAATCTTATAATCCTTTAGTTATGGACTTCCCTGGTGGTTCAGAGGTTAAGAATCTCCCTGCCATGCAGGGGACTCAGATTCAATCCCCAGTCAGAGAAGATTCCACATGCCTCAGGGCAACTAAGCCTTTGTACCACAACTACTGAGTCTGCACTCTAGAGCCCACTAGCCATAACTCCTGGGGCCACACAGTGCAAGTGCTGAAGCCTGCATGTTCTAGGGCCTGTGCTCTGCAGCAGGAGAAGGCGCCGCAGTGAGAAGCATGCACGCTGCAACTAGAGAGCAGCCCCTGCTCACTGCAGCTAGAGAAAGGCCCGTGCACAGCAACAAAGACTCAGTGCAGCCGAAAAGAAATAAGCAAACTTTAATTTTGCCTCTTTGCTTCAGGTTTTACTGTAATGAATTTATGCTGGTTTTTTTTTCTTTGAAATTTGCTTCTTTTCCTCAGTATTTTATTAATCTGTGTTTTTCCATGGTGTTCTAATTCACTTGTTTTCATCTATCCATTCTACTGCTGATGGACATTTGGGTGTTATCAGTTTTTCAATACTGGGTGGCCAGAAAGCTTTTTAGGGCTTTTCCATAAGATGTTACAGAAAAACCCAAACGAACTTTATGGCCAACCCAATATTTTGAGTAATGCTGCTATGATCAACCTTGGATATATCAGTACAACGTAGTACATATACAAATGAGCATGTATATTAGCACAGTGTGGTGCATATACATATGAACATGCGCATTAGTACACTGTAGTGCACATACATATGAGCATGTATATTAGTATAGTGTAGTGCACATACATATGAGTGTATATATTAGTACAATTTAGTGCACATACATATGAGCATGTATATTAGAACAGTTTAGTGCACATACATATGAGCATGTAGAGGAATTATATACTGGTTATGCTTATTTTTAACTTTCTGAAAGAAAGTTATGTTCCAAAGCATTTTACTTTTACTTGACACAGTGTATAGAAATTTCTCTTCTGCTACATCCTCATCAACATGTATATTGTTGGTATATCCAGGACTTGCTGGTGGATGTGTACTCTATCCCACTATCATTTTAATTTGCATTCTTTGATTATAAATAAAAGTGGGCACCTCATTGACATTTGCTTTTCTTCCTTTGTATACTGCTCAATTTTCATTTGGGTTGTCTTTTTTAACTGACAATGGATGTGAGTTTTATTTTTTATGTATATTGAAAATAACTTCCACTGTCTGGCTTGCCTTTTTGCTTTCTTAGTGATGTCTTTTGATGAAAAGATATTCTGAATTTTAGCATATCAAATGTACCAACCTTTTCCTTTATAGGTTTGTTTTGATAGTTATATTTTGGGTTCAGGAACTCATGTTACTTAATTTAATTATGATTATTTTAAACTGAGTGCTCAAAGCTGTATTAAAAAAAAAAAAACTGCGGGAGGGAAATCAAGAAGGCAGAACAGAAGGATGTGGATCTTACCACCTCCCACAAAAGCATCAAAAATACATCTACATGTGGAACAATTCTCATAGAACACCTACTGAATGCTGGCGGAAGAGCTCATACAACCAAAGTTACAAGACAGGTTACAATGTAACCAGGTAGGATGAAAGAAAAAAGCAAAGGATTGGTGGATTGGTAGGGGACCAGCAGCTGTGAAAGAGGAAAGTTTCCCTTACCCAGGAACACCCTTCAGAGCCTGAGATGACAGACAGGATAGATTGGAAGCTTCAGAGGCTCAGAGGAGAGTGTAGCAGCCTGATTGTCGGGGCAGAAANGTAAATTCCTAGATAATTATGGGAGGCTCTCTACAAGTTTACTGATATTGATCCTGAAAGTTCAGAGGGAGAAATGATCTTAAAAGATAGATTTCTCACTCAGCTGGCTCCAGGTATCTGCTGTTAAGTTACAAAAACAGGCATTTGGACCAAATGAGTCTCTAGAAAAACTGTTGCAGCTAGCTCAAACAGTATATTATGGTAGAGAATGTGAGGAGGCAAATAGAGGAAAAAATAATGAAAAGCGGCATCCAAAAGACTGAAGCCCCAACAGTGGCTGTTAGATCTGTTTTGAAATTGCCTGAGGAAAAATGCTCAGAGGGACCCAGGTGAAAAGGGATGGACTTGTTATTACTGTGGCAAGGAGGGTCATCTCAAGTGGGATTGCTCTTAAGTTTTTAAGCTGCCCCCAGCTCCATATCCGGTCTGCAAGGACCACACTGGAGAAGAGACTGCCCTCCGAGGCACAGGCCCCAGGGGTTGGACTCTCAAGGCAATCGGGACTGAAGATGCCTGGGGGTCCCCACACAAGTCCCTGTCCTAATAACACCTGAGCAACCCCAGGTATTAATAACTGTGGAGGATCAATTAATTTCTTTTGGACATTGGGGAAACTTTCTCTGTGCTCACTACCATAATGGGGCTGTCTGGATGAGCCCAATGCTATTATTTCAGTCATCCTTTAAGCTGCAACTGGGACCCTACTATTTTCTCATGAGTTTCTGATTGTGCCAGAGTTTCCCTCACCCCTTCTGGGAAGGGATATACTGAGCAAGGTCCAGGCCTCTGTTTTCATGAATATGGAACTTGTTCTTTTTANGCTATTATTTCAGTCATCCTTTAAGCTGCAACTGGGACCCTACTATTTTCTCATGAGTTTCTGATTGTGCCAGAGTTTCCCTCACCCCTTCTGGGAAGGGATATACTGAGCAAGGTCCAGGCCTCTGTTTTCATGAATATGGAACTTGTTCTTTTTAATTGAACAAGATGCAAATCCTAGAGGGTGGGTTGATGGAATAACTGTGGGTCAAGCAGGAAATGCTGTTCCTGTCATTATCAGGCTCAATGACCCTCACCTATTTTAACATCAAAAGCCGTATGCACTAAAGCCCAAGGTTAATGAATGGACAAAATCTTACTGTACTGATTTCTCATGATGTAAGTGACATCTTAAACCCTAAAGTTCAGGCTGACAATGGCACCATCTTTAAAGCTGCTGTAACTCAAGAAGTATCAAAAGCTCTAGGAATAGAATATCACTTACACTGTTCCTGGAGACCTCAATCTTCAGGAAAAAGTTGAAAAGGCTAATGACATTGTTAAAAGACACCCATGTAAGCTAACTCAGGAAAAAAAGAGAGTAGGTTTAAAGTTTTACCCATAGCTTTAATGAGGGCTCAAAGTGCCCCTATGAAGAAGGGACTGTCTCTGTGACAGACTGTTTTTGTGCACAGATATTGTCATAGATTCTGAAGTCTTAAAATTAACTATGTGACTCAGCTTTTAGCTTTCCAACAGATATTACTGGGACACTAACTCCTGATCCAGCCTTTCAGTTAAGCAAACTGCTGTTTCAGCCAGGAAATGAGATGAGCCTGAGAATCTAGGTAGGCTTGCTTCTGCTGACTCCAAAAGTCCTGAGTCTGCTGTTTGACCCTAAAGACAACGCCTTCCTGTCCTGAACTCATTCCTATGCTGCATTCCACAATCGGTCTAATTGCTGGGTCTGTGGAGCACTCCCCACATCATCAATTGAAGACTCCCCTTTGGTGGGTTTTTCTGCTTCAAGGAAAGGACTTTCTTCAACTCTGTGATGGCATCTAACAATCCTGAGATGGACTGATGTAACTATGGACATAATGTGACTTTTAATTTTGATTATGTTTTAACTTCGTTTAATGACTGTTTTGCCTTACATCTGTAACTGTAAAATCGGGTTTGTTTCTAACGATCTGAAAGCTTTTAAGTTACAAATGGTTGTCCAGGCTCCTACGAGTGCCACAGCCTCCTCCAACTATTACTTGGGGCCCCTGGATCAAAGATGGTCAATATGAGGGTTAGGAGAATATGTTGTCTTGACAGTTTAGGCACCATGCCCCTCAACAGCAGAAAGTAGTTATGGAATGAAAACAACGCTCCTTTCCCTTGGCAACATAATTCTCTTAAAAGAAAAGTGGGAGGGGGGTGAGAGAGTCAATTCCTAGGCACGTTGATAAGAAATCCAGGGTCCCTGAAGAGGAGAAAGGGGTCTGGGACTCTCAAGGAGGAGACAGGGGTCTGGAATTCTCAAGGAGGAGGAAAGGACAAACATCTTGCTTTTCTCTACATTCCTTAGTCTTAGCCACATACAAGGTTTTCTTACTTTAAGCCCAAAACTGGTGATTACACAACAAAAAACTCAATTTAAACTCTGTATGAGGGATTATATAACAACAATGTATATTCTGTACTGCTTGAGGACAGTTTCTCCTTCCTGAAAACCTTCTGACTAATCCTGATATCTTAGAATGTATATTATGGTAGTGGGTCTTTCTGTGCTAAAAACTTGGAGTTTCTCAGAGCCCCTCTAAAACACCATATTGCAGTTTCAATTTTATATTATATATATACTGATATAATATATTATATATACTTATATATCTCCTACTGATTCTGCTTCTATGCAGAACCTTGATTAAAACATGGATCTTTTCTGACTTTTACTTCCTTTTCCTGGCCCTTAACTTTCTGTTCTCTCTCTTTTTTAATTGTTCTCTAATTAAAAGTGCAAGAAAAATGACAAACATTTAGCCCAGTATCTGGCATATAAGTGCTTAATAAATGAATATCTGAATCAACTGCCTCAAATATGCTAGGTATTTACTCTCTTAATATCAAGAACTGTTCAATTCCTTCAGCAGGTATTCAGTTGGCTACAGCAGACAAGAACCTGACTTGGTTCGCACAGTTGTACCAGTTGCTTGGAACAAGTCATATGTTTGTGCCCTCTCAGACAAATACTCTGTTTTCCTTTATACCAGAATTGGATTGCAGGGTGGTTTTTTCCCTCTACCATTCCCAGCTGGTTTAGGAGGGTCTTATTTCAGCAAGTAGATGAATTGCTACACTTCCAAAGAAGCCTGAGGGCCCTAGCAGTAGCCATTTTTATTCTAAAGTATTTTTCTTCTTTTGATGATCATAGGATTAACAGAATATATAGAAAAGATTGTCTTTTTATTAAAACCCCATTGTGTTTCTGATGAGTCTACCACATAGTTTGAGAAATGGCAACGGAAACTGTGAAATACTGGCTCTGTAGGACAGTCTTTCTACTAAAAAGACATTGTGGGAATTTGACAACAGTGGCAGCTCAGTGACAGCTGCTGGTTTCCCCTAAATGGGAGTGAACAAGAGCAGGAAGGCAGCCATCCTGACAAGCTACATTTGTCTTCTTTTTACTATTATTACTCTTAGTTTACTTTATGCTTGCAAAAATTTCTACAGTTCAGATAAAAAAGAACTCCCAAATATTTATTTCATGTATAACATACGAATGAAAATATATACTGATAAGATAACTAAAGATACATCTTAAATGCTGAAGGATAAACTAAGCAATGATTTTACAGCACAGTGAGGGTGTGTGGGGTGGCTGAGAGGGCACAGGGAAGCTGCATCTGAGCTAAGATGAGTTGGAAATCACTCAGTGGCCATGTTGCTGTGGAAATTCTGTATTTGCCCTCTAATGCATTGACTGTAATGCAGAAAGCTAAAGCCTTCTCCCTCTGCTTTCTGCCCGAGGTGAACTAGGGCAGCCAAGGCCATCTGGCACAGGAGGCTCTGTGTCTGAGAACTTGGGGCAGCTGGGCAGTGGTGGTAGAAGAGAGGGCAGAAGCCACATTACTGTGCTCCCAGGCTGGAGTTGAAGAGGTCGTTGATCCCTCAAAAGCTATTTAGCTCTCTGTTGGGAGTAACTGTCTGAGATATGGGGCCTTTAGACATGAGATACACTTGTGGAGTCTCTGGAATATTCACAGAGAACATCCCTCTACAAAACCCCTTCTTCCCATTAATAGCTTATAGTGAACAGTGTCGGATTTGTGATCTCTGAAGAAGAAGATTTAACTTCAGGACCAAGGACCAGCCTTGATCACTCAAGAATTTTGTATAGCAGAGTTTTATTAAAGTATAAAAAGAGGCAAAAAGCATCAATTCTTTGGCGCTCAGCTTTCTTTATAGTCAAACTCTCACATCCATACATGATGGTTGGATGACATAAATGACTCAATGGACATAAGTTTGAGTGAACCCCGGGAGCTGGTGATGGACAGGGAGGCCTGGCGTGCTGCAGTCCATGGTGTCACAAAGAGTCAGACACGACTGAGCAAATGAACTGAACTGAACTGAACTCTTTCTTCAGTCTTTCTCAGCATCAGGGTCTTTTCAAATGAGTCAGCTCTTCACTTCAGGTGGCCAAAGTATTGGACTTTCAGTTTCAGCATCAATCTTTCCAATGAATATTCAGAACTGATTTCCTTTAGGATGGATCTCCTGCAGTCCAAGGGACTCTCAAGAGTTTTCTTCAACATCACAGTTAAAAAGCATCAATTCTTTGGCGCTCAGTTTTCTTTATAGTCAAACTCTCACATCCATACATGATCACTGGAAAAACCATAGCTTTGACTAGACGGACCTTGATTGGCAAAGTAATGTCTCTGCTTTTTAATATGCTGTCTAGGTTGGTCACAACTTTTCTTCCAAGGAGTAAATGTCTTTTTATATCTTGGCTGCAGTCACCATCAGCAGTGATTTTGGAGACCAAAAAAATAAAATCTGCCACTGTTTCCACTGTTTCTCCATTTATCTGTCATGAATTGATGGGACCAGATGCCATGATCTTAGTTTTCTGAATGTTGAGCTTTAACTCAACATTTTCACTCTCCATTTTCACTTTCAGCAAAAGGCTCTTTAGTTCTTCACTTTTTGCCATAAGGGTGGTGTCATCTACATATATGAGGTGATTGATATTTCTTCCAGCAATCTTGATTCCAGCTTGTGCTTCATCCAGCCCAGCATTTCTCATGATGTACTCTGAATATAAGTTAAATAAGCAAGGTGACAATATACAGCCTTGACATACTCCTTTTCCTATTTGGAACCAGTCCATTGTTCCATGTCCAGTTCTAACTGTTGCTTCCTGACCTGCATACAGATATCTCAAGAAGCGGGTCAGATCATCCGGTATTCCCATCACTTTAAGAATTTTCCACAGTTTGTGGTGATCCACACAGTCAAAGGTTGTGGCATAGTCAATAAAGCAGAAATAGAAGTTTTTCTGGAATTCTTTTGCTTTTTCAATGATCTGGTGGACGTTGGCAATTTGATCTCTGGCTCCTTTGCCTTTTCTAAAACCAGCTTGAACATCTGGAAGGTCATGATTCACGTACTGTTGAAGCCTAGCTTGAAGAATTTTGAGCATTACTTTGGTAGTATGTGAGATGAGTGCAATTGTGTGGTAGTTTGAGCATTCTTTGGCATTGCGTTTCTTTGGGATTGGAATGATAACTTACCTTTTCCAGTCCTGTGGCCACTGCTGGGTTTTCCAAATTTTCTGGCATATTGACTGCAGCACTTTCACAGCATCATCTTTTAAGGATTTGAAATAGCTCAACTGGAATTCCATCACCTTCACTAGTTTTGTTAGTAGTGATGCTTTCTAAGACCCACTTGATTTCACATTCCAGGATGTCTGGCTCTAGGTCAGTGATCATATCATCGTGATTATCTGGGTCATGAAAATCTTTTTCATATAGTTCTTCTGTGTATTGTGGCCACCTCTTCTTAATATCTTCTGCTTCTGTTAAGTCCATCTGTTAAGTCTATACCATTTCTGTTCTTTATTGAACCCATTTTTGCATGAAGTTTTCCCTTGGTATCTCTAATTTTCTTGAAGAGATCTCTAGTCTTTCCCATTCTATTGTTTCTTTGCACTGATCACTGAGGAAGGCTTTCTTATCTCCTTGCTATTCTTTGGAACTCTGCATTCAAATGTGTCTACCTTTCCTTTTCCCCTTGCTTTTCACTTCTCTTCTTTTCACAGCTATTTGTAAGGCCTCCTCAGACAGCCATTTTGCCTTTTTGCACTTCTTTTTCTTGGGGACTGCCTACTCCTTGTCTCCTGCACAATGTCACAAACCTCCGTCCATAGTTCATCAGGCACTCTGTCTATCAGATCTAGTCCTTTAAATCTATTTCTCACTTCCACTGTATAATCATTAGGNCCTTTGCTTTTCACTTCTCTTCTTTTCACAGCTATTTGTAAGGCCTCCTCAGACAGTCATTTTGCCTTTTTGCACTTCTTTTTCTTGGGGATTACCTACTCCTTTTCTCCTGCACAATGTCATGAACCTCCGTCCATAGTTCATCGGGCACTCTGTCTATCAGATCTAGTCCTTTATATCTATTTCTCACTTCCACTGTATAATCATTAGGGATTTGATTTAGGTCATACCTGAATGGTCTAGTGGTTTTCCCTACTTTCTTCAATTTCAGTCTGAATTTGGCAATAAGGAGTTTATGATCTGAGCCACAGTCAGCTCCCAGTCTTATTTTTGCTGACTGTATAGAGCTTCTCCATCGTTGACTGCAAAGAATATAATCAATCTGATTTTGGTGTTGGCTATCTGGTGATGTCCAGAGTCTTCTTTTGTGTTGTTGGAAGAGACTGTTTGCTATGATCAGTGCATTCTCTTGACAGAACCCTATTAGCCTTTGCCCTGCTTCATTCTGTACTCCAAGGCCAACACAATACTATAAAGTAATTATCCTTCAATTAAAAATAAATGAAATATATAGCAGAGTGTATCCAAAGTAGCAATGATAAAAAGTTGTATGGGACACTTGGAAACATACAAAAAACACACCTCAAAACATCAAATTACTCCCTCCCTGGTAACCATGGCCCATGGTGATCTCTCCAGGAAGGAAGAGATGCAAGCTGACCCTGAGATGGAAAAGGTACACATTATTTTGGAACCATAGCAGAGACTAGCAGGCATTTCAAGATCAGGAGCCTATTTTAGCTTAAGTGCAGGCTTTATAATTTGTTCCAGATATAAAATTGCCTTGTTTTGCTTTAAAATTTTAGCTACCAGTAACTACTTTATAAATTGAGAGGGATAAATCTGAAGGACACATTTGAAAATATTACTTATTAAAGCTGAGGGGTTTTGCCTGCTGTAAATCCTCTTTCCATTTAAATGGAAGCAAAAGCAGAGAAATCGCTTTCGTGATATTCTTATTTGTGTTTCTATGGAAACAGATTCTTGATTAGGAAATGGAAAGCGAAAATTAAAAAAAAAAAACTTATAAGCAAGCAGAGCATAACTAAGGGTGTTTTGTTGGCCAGATTTCATCCAATCCAGGGCAACATAATGTTAAAGTAGCCCAGACTTACAGAAATGGCCCCTTATGTTTCCAGTCTATCCAGTCTACCTATTTAATCTCTTGTATTTTCCTGACTATGCCCTAACCAAAGTCTGGCAATCATAAGAACCCCACAGCCTTGCCTAATAGACCCTCACTACTTGGTACAGCAGGTTTCATTAGATCTTATTTTATAATATTTCTGTTAATTAATTCCCAAAACATGATGCTTGCCCTAAGGTATATGTTTAAGAGCAAAGGAAACTTTTGGGAAATCACTGAAAGAATGCAGACTAAAAAGAAAAAATAAAATGAAAACCCAAATTTCAGAGTAAACAATAATATGGTATCATTTTTGCTTTAACACCACAACCATTTTTTAATAGCTCACATTTGAATTAAAGGTGTCAAATCTATACTGTCCCTATTCTGTGAAGAAGTGTCATACAAAACGTACTAAAAACTTCCATTACACAAACCATGATTTTGGCACACAATTACAATTAATTACACAATTATTATTTTCAAAACCTCAGTGCTGTGGAAAGTGCATATATATATGTTTGCAGAACAAAACTAGAAAAATCGTAGTTTAAAATAAGTCCATGTAATTGTATAAAATGTTAAAAACAATTCAACCAAAACAGAATAGCTTATATCAAAATCTATTATAAAACTTGAGACAGCAATGTTGATGTCATTCTCTTAGCTGTTTGGCATGAAAGATATGTGGTGTATCATATATAAACTCATTACCTCTAAACTTCTGGATCAGCCTAAGAATGAATTTGTATGCTAGTATACCCTGCCTAGGCTTCTCTGATGGCTCAGTTGATAAACAAGCTGCCTGCAATGCAGGAGATCTCAGTTCGATTCCTGGGTTGGGAAGATCCACTGTAGAAGGGATAGGCTACCCACTCCAGTGTTCTTGGGCTTCCCTTGTAGCTCAGCTGGTAAAGAATCTGACTGCAATGCAGGAGACCTGGGTTTTGATCCCTGAGGGAAAGTCTACCCACTCCAGTATTCTAGCCTATACAGTCCATGGGGTCACAAAGAGTTGGACATGACTGAGTGACTTTCATGTTTCATACACTGCCTAAAATCTCCCTGGTTTCTTTAGTTCCAAACACCCTATTATTACTGTCTGCATACCAGAAATCTAAAGGCTGGCAATTAGGAGAAATTTGTCACCAAAAACGTTAGAATTTCTTTTTAAGTATAGTGTAACTATAAAGCAATAATATTACAGTATTGCTTAGGATAATAATCAAGGGAGAGGAAAGAAAAAAACAAAGAATGAAAGGAAGGAAGGAAGAGGGAACGCAAGAGGGGAAGAGGAGGGAAAGAGGGGAAAAGAGAAAGAGAAGAGAGAAAGAAAGTATAAGAAAGAGAAGAAAGGCGTTAAATAAGCTTAGAGACTGTCTCTTATACACATCTGACCTGCATATGCAATAATATTACAGTATTGCTTAGGATAATAATCAAGGGAGAGGAAAGAAAAAAACAAAGAATGAAAGGAAGGAAGGAAGAGGGAACGCAAGAGGGGAAGAGGAGGGAAAGAGGGGAAAAGAGAAAGAGAAGAGAGAAAGAAAGTATAAGAAAGAGAAGAAAGGCGTTAAATAAGCTTAGAGAGGGAAATAAAGATAGGAAGGAAGGAAGACATTTGGATATCACTGAGTCAATAATTGTTTTGAGATAGAGAAAAAGATGACTATAACCAAAAGCAAACACTAATCAATTCTCCTTTCATGCATTGACCATAGAAATAGTGTTGTTTAATATTACTGAAGAGCCAGATGCAAATAAGTGAGAAGAGACACATAAGAAAAGACTGAGAGAAAGAGAGAGAAGAGAAATCCCAATAATATACCAGTGTCTCTGCAACATACCCTGGTCACTTGTGTTTCTGCTGATGGGAAACAAATGGCATATATACCAGGCCTGTTGCAATAAGGTCTCTTTGGATGTTGGACATGCTCATAGAGAATGAGATGAGTGCAATGGGTAAAAAATAAGAGAAGAAAAGCCAATATAGTTGCACAATAAATGTCATAAAAACATAACCATATGAGCATTTAGACCATTTATTTCGTTGTATATTTCAGATCATCTGTTAAAATAAAACAATGACACCCATTCATTTTGTGTCTCAGCTGTTGGGGAATAAGAATACTCACAGAGTAAAAGATATTAACTTGAAAAGCTCTTTTGAAATTCATTATACAGCTTTTCTAAAGGGACAACACTTCCTTTAGTTCAGTTCAGTCACTCAGTCCTGTCCAAATCTTTGTGACTCCATAGACTGCAGCACACCAGCCCTCCCTGTCCATCACCAACTCCTGAAGTTTACTCAAACTCATGTCCACTGAGTTGGTAATGCCATAAAATTAAATTAAATATTTTTTAAAGCCTTGTAAAACATTAAAAAAAAAAAAACCTCAGTGGTTTGATCAACAGATTATGTTTAAACCAGACTGAAGACTTAGTTGATCTGACATGACAAATGGGGTGAGGGAAGACATCAGTAAGATCAGAACATACATAGATACAAGGAAATAGCATTGGTCTTTTGCAAACACGATTGTAATAAATGTAAGATACGACGCATATAGACACCATTCAAAACAAAATGTAAAACAAAACACTCACTAGCAGAGCTTTGAGCTTTTGCTTTCCTTGTATCAACCCCAGCACCTGCTGCCTGTCCTCAGGCTCTTCACTGAGGAGTGCTGTAAGTATGGAACTCAAGGCAGTCCAAACAGGCAAGGGTTGGTTAAATTCCAGAAGAACAGGAATCAGCAGAGGAATATCATTTTGAATTTTGCAAGACTGCTGTTGACAGTGCTTGGAGTGGTGGGATTCTCCAGGCAAGAGTACTAGAGAGATCTTCCTCTAGGAGATCTTCCCCACCCACGGATCGAACCCGGGTCTCCCACATTGCAGGCAGACGCTTTACCATCTGAGCCACCAGGGAAGCTCATCCAAGTGAGAGGTGGACTATAAAGAAAGCTGAGCACCAAAGAATTGATGCTTTTGAACTGTGGTGTTGGAGAAGNGAGAGATCTTCCTCTAGGAGATCTTCCCCACCCACGGATCGAACCCGGGTCTCCCACATTGCAGGCAGACGCTTTACCATCTGAGCCACCAGGGAAGCTCATCCAAGTGAGAGGTGGACTATAAAGAAAGCTGAGCACCAAAGAATTGATGCTTTTGAACTGTGGTGTTGGAGAAGACTCTTGAGAGTCCCTTGGACTGCAAGGAGATCCAACCAGCCCATCCTAAAGGAAATCAGTCCTGAATATTCATTGGAAGGACTGATGCTGAAGCTGAAATTCCAATACTTTGGCCACCTGAAGCGAAGAACTGACTCATTTGAAAAATGCCAATGTTGGGAAAGATTGAAGGCAGGAGGAGAACGGGACAACAGAGGATGAAATGGTTGGCATGACTACTGGAAAAACTATAGCTTTGACTAGATGGACCTTTGTCAGCAAAGTAATGTCTCTACTTCTTTAATACTTCCTTAATCCTTCTTATTATTTGCATTATATTTCTTCATGTAAGAAAGATGACATAGTCATTGCAAATTGCTGACCAGATGTGCCAGGTAAATAAATGACTTGCTGCCAAAAAACAAAAACACACACCTGAACTTTGCAAGAGTAATACATCATTGAAAGCTATCCAGAAAATCACATTGTAGGAAACCAGAGAGTATTTTCCATTTGGAGACGTGTAATACAACTGATGTAATACAAAGAATGCTCAAACTACTGCACAATTGCACTCATCTCACACGCTAGTAAAGCAATGCTCAAAATTCTCCAAGCCAGGTTTCAGCAATACATGAAACGTGAACTTCCAGATGTTCAAGCTGGTTTTAGAAAAGGCAGAGGAACCAGAAAGCAAACTGCCAACATCTGCTGGATCATCGAAAAAGCAAGAGAATTCCAGAAAAACATCTATTTATGCTTTATTGACTATGTCAAAGCCTTTGACTGTGTGGATCATAACAGTTCAGTTCAGTCTCCCAGTCGTGTCCGACACTTTGCGACCCCATGAATCACAGCATGCCAGGCCTCCCTGTCCATCATGAACTCCCAGAGTCCACTCAGGCTCACGTCCATTGAGTCAGTGATGTCATCCAGCCATCTCATCCTCTGTCGTACCCTTTTCCTCCTGCCCCCAATCACCCCCACCATCAAAGTCTTTTCCAATGAGTAAGCTCTTTGCATGAGGTGGCCAAAGAACTGGAGTTTCAGCTTTAGCATCATTCCTTCCAAAGAAATCCCAGGGTTGATCTCCTTCAGAATGGACTTGTTGGATCTCCTTGCAGTCCAAGGGACTCTCAAGAGTCTTCTCCAACACCACACTTCAAAAGCATCAATTCTTCAGTGCTCAGCTTTCTTCACAGTCCAACTCTCACATCCATACATGACCACTGGAAAAACCATAGCCTTGACTAAACGGACCTTTGTTGGCAAAGTAATGTCTCTGCTTTTCAATATGCTATATAGGTTGGTCATAACTTTCCTTTCAAGGAGTAAGCGTCTTTTAATTTCATGGCTACAGTCACCATCTGCAGTGATTTTAAAGCCTCCAAAAATAAAGTCTGACAATGTTTCCCCATCTATTTCCCATGAAGTGATGGGACCAGATATCATGATCTTCATTTTCTGAATGTTGAGCTTTAAGCCAACTTTTTCGCTCGCCTCTTTCACTTTCATCAAGAGGCTTTTTAGCTCCTCCTCACTT
>SJYX01017182.1:7828-18479 GCA_006410675.1 Oreotragus oreotragus
AACTATGTGCACTGGGTGGATGAAGCCAATGTTTTCCCTTTGGTGCATTTTCTTATTCCAACTCTTCCTGTCAAATCAAGTTGCTCTCTTTCAGCAAAACTTATCTCAAGACTTCCATCCTGCCTAGAGCTCTGCCTGTCTAGCCTGCCCAGCATAATCACAGTGTGTATTCATGTATCCTCATTTGTAGCACTTACAGATGGCTTTTAAATACCTGTATCTTTTGTAGGAAGCTTGGAGTTGCCGAGGTGTCCTGTAGTGTTCCCAGCCCAGCTCCCCAGATTGGGGAAGGAGACCAACAGTGTGGCGGAAGCAGCAGGGGCCATTTGGAGAGGATGTAAGCTTTGTATCCATTCAACAAACATTAAACAAGGCAAATACTGAGGAAAACAAGCATTTTCTGCTCTTAAAGGACATGCAGATATCAAGTATCTGGTCATAATTACAATGAGTTCTACAAACAGGAAAGTTTCTCTTTCCAGAGGTCTGAGGGGATTCCCACAGTTACTGTGCAGAGATGTTCCTGCACAAAAAAGGAGACACAGATTCAAGGGATGTAAACACATTCAGCAGCTTCCCTGGTGGCTCTGTGATAATCTGTCTGCAATGCAGGAGACACAGGTTCAGTTCCTGGGTCAGGAAGATCCCCTGGAGGAGGGCACAGCAACCCACTCCAGTGTTCTTGCCTGGAGAATCCCATGGACAGAGAAGCCTGGAGGGCTACGGCCCATGGGTTTGCAAAGATTTGAACATGACTAAATGACTAAAACACACAAACAAAGGCAGAGGACATCTGTGTTCACCTGTATTCAGAGCTATTTCACCCTCCATGCCTCTCTGCTGGAGCCCACGTTTGCAGTTTACCCCACACACCCATGGAAGCCAACCCTTTAAATTTTATATATATTTACATATACGTGTCTAATGTTGTAAGAATCTACCAAACCATTCTACTAGAGCTGCACAAGTTCCCATTTGCTCCATAATCTTGCTAATATTTACTGTCACCCTTTTACTTAATCTTAGGCATTCCAAGGTATTGCACTGTGGTTTCTATTTGCATTTTTCCCACACTGAACATGTGCTCTCTGGACAGTCTATATCTTTGTTTGTAAAGTGTCTACTCTGGTTATTTGCTTTATCATTGTGCTTATTTGTATTTTATGACCATTTCTTAAGATTTTATTTTACATTCCAAATGCAAGCTTTTGTCATATATACGTATTGTAGATATTTTCTTCCTAGACTGGTGCTTACCTTCTTACTTTTTTAACAGTGTATTTTGATGCTCAGAAGGTTCTAATTTGAATGACATCTGATTTATTACTTCTTTGCTTTTGTAGTTTTTTGTGCGTGTTTGTGCTCTTTGTGAAGTATTCACCTGTGTTAAGTTCACAAAGTTTTTCTCATATGTTCTATTGTAGGGACAATACCATTTTAACTTAAATGTCTGAAAGAAGCCCTTTTAACTCACTAATCTGGGTGGCAGATTTATTGCCTCCCAAATTTAGGAATGAAAATCTGTGTATTGGAGATGCAATGGTCACTGGACTTTGTGTTTGGGGGAAGAAAATGGTAAATCATCCAATAACCTCAATCACAAAGGAATTTTAATATTTTCACCTTCTTTTGAAATGATAATTGCAGACTTCAGGCTGGGTCATTTTAGCACAGGGGATCTTTTAAGGCTTTTGGATTTCTCAGGGCTATTCATGATACCAATAGAGGGATGATCTTCAGAAAAACTAGATTAGTTCTCTTCAGTGTCCCCTTCTCCAAAGCAAGGATCTATTTTACACTATATGCAAGTCCTTGGGGTACTACAGGTTGGCTGTGATGTGAAAGCCAGATTGGGGGCTAGACAGTAACCCCAGCTGGTAAACTCACAGGGGTCTAGCATTGCTATATTTGATTTGAGATCATAAAATCATCTGGGCTTCCCAGGTGGCTCAGTGGTAAAGCATCTGCCTGCAATGCAGGAGAACACAGGTTCAACCCCTACGTTAAGAAGATCCCATGGAGAAGGGCGTGGCAACCCACTCCAGTGTTCTTGCCTGGAGAATCCCATGGAGAGAGGAGCCTGGCAGGCTCAGTCTGTGGGTTACAAAGAGTCGGAGACAACTGAGCACACAGCACACACACACCTCACAGAATCATATACTGCTCTTTTTCAGGTTTAAGCACCAAATGTGAGGAGATTTTTTTATCTTCTCTCTCTCTAGTTCTGCCCTGACACTTATCCCCCAACATCAGGAGTGCTGGGCAGGCTCTACTCTACCAGGAACATGGGTGCTTTCCATCAGTGCCACCTGCTGTTCCCACTCCATCCTATCATACTGCTTCGGCTCCTACATCAAGCCACACAGTCAAAAAAGCTTCCTTATTTCACCCCCTTGTTCATTTTTCCTCGTTTTGCTCCTCAAGTGACATATTATAAATACAGCTTCAAGACTAATATTTAAGGAGGATGTTTAAATCAAAACCCAAGTTATAATCAAAGCTCATTACTTCCTGCAGAAGGGAGCAGCTGGCCATCAATGCAAGGTTTCCTTTAAAATTATGAGCAATTTTTCATGCATTCACCTTCAGCTCTAATATGTACAGGCACTTGTATTTTTAAAATATTCACCTTTAAGTATGTCTTAAAGTATATCTTCTGAGGGGCATTTTTGCATAGAAGGAAACCATGAAGTACAGAGTTCTCCTGCTGATTGAAATACACTTAGTGTGATCTCCTGCTGAATTTCTGCAAATCCCACACATCTCTCAAACGGGCCTGAGGACAGTTATATTTTCAGTCACAAGCACTGCTTAGGGAGGAGAGTTGGGGAAAAGTCAGGTCATCATTATAACTTTGTTCTGTGAATTCAGAAAAAGGTTATTCTGTGTTTGGTCCGCTATTGACATAGGTAGGGTCTCATTGCCTGATAGATTGAAGGCTGTACACCCTGACTACCACAGATTACACTGCTTTGTTCCAAGCAAGTTTATGAACAGAAAGTCCTTTAATGTGTATTTTCCACCTCTCTAAGCTTCTGTGTCCATTGTGTGCAAACCGAGCGTCCGTGGACCACAGAGAGCAGTGTGTGCTAAGGGGAGCAAGACGCAGTGTATTAGATGGTAGCATTTTACGACAACAGTTAGAGGGAAATTAAACACTGGTGCTGCACTGTGCACTCGCCATCTGGAATGCTCGAGTTTACAAAAACACCCAGAACTAGATTTTGATAGAGGTGAGAGGGTGTCCTTTCCAATGCTGTTGCTTATCAGCCCACTATTATCATTTGCCTGGAAAGGAGAATGTTTTGCTTTAGCAATTGATAATTGAACAATAAAACCATCACCTATTTGAAGGTAAAATATGATGTTTATTAATCAGCACTGTGTTCACAGCCCCTGGGTTCTCCCCAGGGAAGCTCCAGTCCTGGTACGTCACATCAAAGGATTAAGATGTAGGGCTTCTGGAGGTTGGCTCCTCAACGCCCTCAAATTGATCCTCAAATTGAGCCCTTCCTCATAATCTCTTTCCCCTCCAGAGTGACTAGTTAATTAGGAATGAACAGCCGATTCAGCACTATGAAGCGGATTCTTGGTGTAAGATGTTGGGAATTGAATGCCTCCTAACCACCTTGTTTCCTGCCTTTCCAATGGATCTGATGATTGGAGACGGAGGATGAGGCCAGCACATCGGGAGGACAAAGTTGAAAGTATGCAGAGGAGTGGGTTTGAGCATCACTGTATAGTGGTCATATTTCTAGACTTTCAGTTTGGGAAGTAATTAATGACCTTATGTTTTAAGCCAAAATGAAATGGAGGTTTATTTTACTTACAGTCAAGGACATTCCAACTGAGAGATTACATATTTTATAGCCATTAACTATTGTGAAATTTTTAATTGTTTGAAAAAGTACTAAGTGGCTTTTGTTAAGGGTTAGGGTTAGGGTTCAGAGATAGGACTTCTTTCTCAATAAATAAAACACAAGATGTGCAAAAAAATTGAAGTATATAACCTATGTGGACTTCCTTCATAGCTCAGTTGGTAAAGAATCTGCTTGCAATGCAGGAGACCCCAGTTCAATTCCTGGGTCAGGAAGATATCTTGGAGAAGGGATAAATTACCCATTCCAATATTCTTGGGCTTCCCTTATGGCTCAGCTGGTAAGGAAACCGCCTGCAATGTGGGAGACCTGGCTTCAATCCCTGGGTTGGGAAGATCCCCTGGAGAAGGGAAAGGCTACCCACTCCACTATTCTGGCCTAGAGAATTCCATGGACTAGTCCACAGGCTCGCACAAGAGTTGGACACGACTGAGCGGCTTTCGCTTTCACTTTCAACCTACAGGTGGAGTCTTTACATGTACCTCTAACATATACATGGCACTTGTGATTTTTTTAAAAAATCATGTGACTTAAATATATCTTCTGAAGAGTATTTTTGCATAAGAGAAATATAGATACTGTTGCTAACACACAGTTAGTACAGTCCCCTGCTGGATTTATGTAAATTCTGTAAATCTTTTAGAAGGATTCAGAAGGGATTGTGTTTTCAGCTGTGTTCACTTCCCTGACTAGAGAAGGGTTTGGGGAAATTTCAGATCATCATTATTCTTTCTTAGAATTAAAAAAAAAAAAAGTTATTCTGTGTTTGCCCTCCTGTTGACACAAGTGGAATCTCACCAGCTGGTTATATAACTTTTATGCCATTTTCCCGAACAATTCAGAGTTTGAATGCATACATTATAAAATGTCTACATCAATGGATAAAAACAAGCACGTTTTTAAACACATAAGTCTATAATGTAGGACAAGTGACTTATTTATTCTGACTTTGTAGTGATGATTTTGGGGGCACTCCTGATGGCTCAGCAGTATAAAGAACTCGCCTGCAGTGCAGCAGATGCAGGTTTGATCCCTGGATCAGGAATATCTCCAGAGAAGGGTATGGCTACTCACTCCAGTATTCTTGCTTGGAGAATCCCATGGACAGAGGAGCTTGGCGGACTACAGTCCATGGAGTCACAAAATGTTGAACTTGCCTGAGAGTACATGCACACCCACTCACTCACATGAGTGGCCTACTCTGTCTCCATAGAGATGCTTTTTGTCTACTTTGGTAAAGGCCATCTCCACGTGCGTCATCTCTTAGTGTCCTCACTGCCGCATTGGTAGCTGAATAAGAGAGAGTGGGTGATGGTGTGTCTGGATCTGAGTTACAGACATCATATGAGGATTACAACTACATCTTACTGCTGCTGTCAGGGTACTGTAGAAACTATTTTCTGAACAAAAAATGACATCCTTTTCTTTTCTGTAAACATGTAAGCTTTTGGATCATTTGAATGTCCTGATTATTAGAATATCATTTTCCTATTAATTTCTGTAATGTGAATATTAGTATTTATTCTCCTGGTATTGAATTCAACTTCTGAATTATGAACAACTTTAATGATAACATTGACACTCAGGTTAGGGCAAAAAACATGCTCATACAAATTTTGTGATCTCCTTGAAAAGAAGAAAAGAAAGCAAGAACTGGTAAGTGTCAAAAATCCTTGACACTTCATTCTCTGTGGGTTCACTGACCTTCAAATTATAATTAGATTACTCAATTTTAATTATAGACTTTCTTTTTCAAGGATTTTACCTTGATTTTTAAAGGTTTGCAAATTAATTTGTATTTCCTCTAAATATTTTATTTCATATAAGGCCCACATGAATATAAAATCACTATATATGGAAAAGTTGCTCAGTCATGTCCGACTTTTGTGATCTCTTTGTGACTGTAGCCCACAAATGCTCCTTGATTCACGGGATTTTCTGGGTAAGGATATTGAAGTGGGTTGCCATTTTCCTTCTCCAGGGGATCTTCCTGACCCAGGGATTGAACCACGTCTCCTGTGCCTCCTGCATTGCAGGCAGATTCTTTACCCACTGAGACATCAGGGAAGCCCCAAGCCAATATAGTCAGTGTACTTATTACTCATGCTCGAACTCCCCGGTTATCTCTCCACTGACAATGCCAAAGCCCCCAGCTTGTACCAACTGTGCTGAAAGGAAGAACGAAGTCAGGATGTTGCCTCAAGTTGCACATAAAAATGCCACATTGCAAAATCAACACTCTGTACTCCACTTTCAAAACAACAGAAATGTATATATTCAAACACTCCATCATTTTCATCTTTTAAAAGCTGAATTGTTGGAAAGAATAGTATTGTAAAAGTTATATAAAGTGTATTAAAATCCCTCTCTTAAAACAAGTTTAGATGTACAACAGCTGTTTTATTTTAAATGCAAATATACAAAAAGCGAGCTGTGCATTTCTGTTTATGATATGCTGATACAAAATATCTAACATGTTGGCTGTTGTTTTCTTATAGAACCAGATTGCCCAGTTAAAATCCCTTCCGTGGGAAAAAGTCTGACATATAGATTTTCCCCCATAAAATGAACAAAACTGAAAATCATCTTGTGCTTCAGCACATAGAGGATGAGTTTAGCATCAGGGTGACCTGCTCACAGGTGTGTGCCTGTGGTGCCCACTGCCTCGTGCTGGATCTCGCTAAGCCTAGGTGAGCACCTTATCTGAACTCTAACGACAGGAGCTGGTTAGATGGTTAATATCAATTACACTGAGTGTGTGAGTCACACCTATTGCCTCTCTGTTCTAATAGGTCTTTTCTTCCAGTATGTTCACAATTAATCCCGGTTCTGGAAATCTCATGCTTCCTCTCTTCAATTTTGTTTTTAGTAGACTTAGGGATTCCCTTGTAGCTCAGTTGGTAAAGAATCTGCCTGCAATGCGGTAGACTTAAACTCAGAGTGTTTTAACTATATGCAAACAATAAAACCTTGAAAGAAAAAAATAAATTATCAAAGAATGTGTGGGACTTCCCTGGCAGGTTAAGACTTCACTTTCCAGAGCAGGGGTTCAGATTTGATCCCTGGTTGGGGAGCTAAAATCCAAGATGCCTCATGGCCAAAACACCAAATCATAAAACAGAAGCAATAAAACAGATTTCATAAGGATTTAGCTTTTTATGTGGTACATCTGATCCATCTATTGCATACTGATCAAAAATTCCCAGGGCATTTTAGGAGATTTGTGTGCTAAGTATGTGAATGTCTTCATGTGAAAATCCAGTACCTGTGAGGCAAGAACTTAATAAGACATTTCTGTGTCATCATCATCACCTGATATTCATTGTGTTAGAACACCATGTGCAAGACTGGCACTGAAGTGAATAGCCTAGCCTTATGCAGGCATAAGGGGAGTGATGTTTAACACGAAACAATTGACAATGTGTTAATTGATAATTAACAGTGTAATTAACAGTGATAATTAACAGAGTAATGGATAATGTGTTAGCTTTCTTATTGTTTTATAACTTTGCTTTTAAAGAATTACCTTACCGGACAGTATGCCTCTCTCTCTCCTAACTGGAGAAACTGCATAACAGTCTAATAGCATATAAGTTTTATTAAAGTGTAATAATGTTTCCTATACTGTATTCTGAATATAGCTGGGATACTGCATGCAAAAAATGGTTATAACTGTCTATTCATTAGTGTATCAGTTGGGCTCTGAGCGATCATATTGGTGACTCTAGTCTATCATGAAGTAATCATAGTGTGACCTCTTCATTATCAACACACAGATCATTATGTCCATAAATAGACATGGATTTCTTTTACACTGTCTTTTATTTTTTGATGTCAAGCGTTAGTAATACATAAATCATCTACATTCTTTTGCATTATAAACATATGATATAGGTACTGACAATTCATCTCGCAAACTTCTGGTACTGATTAATATAAAGCAGTATCTTCAGTGTGTTTTCTCTTCCTTATGATTTTCTTTTCTCTAGCTGGCTTTTACTCTAAGAATACAGTGCATGATACATGTAACATGCAAAATATCTATTAATCAACCTCTTGTGTGGTCAGTAAATCTTATGGTCAACAGGAGGCTATTAGTAGTTAAGTTCTGGGGGGAGTCAAAAGTTACCTATGGATTTTTGACTGAGCAGGGGGTTGATGCCCTTAACCCTCAGGTTGTTCAAGAGTCAACTGTATTGTAATGTTTATATTGTGTGTGTGTGTCTCTTAGTTGCTCAGTCGTGTCCGACTCTTTGTGACCCCATGGGATGTAGCCAGCCAAGCTCCTCTGTCCGTGGGATTTTCCAGATAAAAATACTGGAGTGGGTTGCCATTTCTTTCTCCAGGGGATCGTCCCGACCCAGGGATTGAACCCAGGTCTCGGCAGACTCTACCATCTGAGCCACCAGGGAACGAGTCATAATTCCCTTGGACATAGCAACCGTGTTTCATTTATCTTTGTATCCGGTTCCTGGGAGTGTACTTAGTATGTTGTAGGCTTTTTGTAAATATTGAGCGAATTTGCAGATGAGAAATTATTTCCCAGAAGGTGCAAAATTTGTTTTTCATTAGGAAACTGAGTTCTAGTTAACAGTAGCACTGTAGAACACAACATTTCTAGGGAAGGTACTGAGTTTTATTCACATTTTAACTTATCTTGTTTGGTAAAATGACATCTTGGTGGTGGAAATACTTTCCTTGTGTTCTGGAACACAATAGTGGTAAGTAATAAAAGAAGAATTAATCAAAGAGAGCAATATTTTATTTTACCTGAAAGCTTTGTGGAAGCATGTACATTATAGTAAAATATAATGTTATATTATTATATCATATCATAGTTCTGTTTTTATACTCTACTTATTGGGTGCTGCTGGTCTATTATACTCAAGAAGCACACTAAATAGTGCTTAGAGACACCTCTTCAATCCTCAAGGTATAATGCAGAATCATTTTTTTCTTAATTATTTGGTTTTAAAAAATCCCTTAAGATGAAAGGATTAAAGAGGAAAAGTTAAAATTTTACATAACCTCCTGCTCATTCTGCCCCGGTAACTCAGCTTGCTCCTTGCAAATTCTGGATCACGTAGGTGACATTGTCTTAGAAAGTGGGGACTTACAATACTAGAAACTGGAGCTTGTCTCACTCATCCTTGTCCTTCTCTTTGCAATTGCCCAGTCCCTGAAAACTGCTTAATCAATCCTGTCAATGTAAAGGTCAGGCATCCCCCTCCCCGTCTTGACTGCTGTTCCTGTGCATGTGAAACCCCTAGTTTAAACCAGCCTATTAGCCGCTAGTGTTGCCCTCTATAGTCTGTAGCTTTTATACAGCTCTGTAACCCCTTTGTTTGGGGCTCAGAGCTTGAAGTGTTAACTCATCTGGGCTCACCAGCGTAATAAACCTGAATTCCCCAACTCTCCAAGTGTGGTGCTTGGTTTCTCGATTACTGGTTTCTGCAATATTTCTGGAGGTCCCAGCGAGACTCCAACCACGCCAGCCCCTTGAGTCTCAGACTAGTGGCTCGGCCTGGCTGGAGCAAAGGAACCCAAAAATGAACGAGGAGGTGCGTCACTTGACAGTATTCTGGGTTCTCTTTTGGACCAGTGTTCCGACTCTCAGATGGCCGAGCCCTGACTGGACTCATTGGAGGGATGGATCACCTCACCAGGAACAGCCACAGGATAAGTTATTGAGTCTCAGACTAGTGGCTCGGCCTGGCTGGAGCAAAGGAACCCAAAAATGAACGAGGAGGTGCGTCACTTGACAGTATTCTGGGTTCTCTTTTGGACCAGTGTTCCGACTCTCAGATGGCCGAGCCCTGACTGGACTCATTGGAGGGATGGATCACCTCACCAGGAACAGCCACAGGATAAGTTATGGCCCCAGGGCCCATCCACAGTCTGGTCCTACTCCAACGGGTAAAAGAGGAGACTGATCACCTCCTTGGGGCTTCCAGGAAGGGAGCAATAGTTAAGGAAACCTGGGGACTCAGAAGGGAGGCATTGTGACAGCCTCTAAGTGCATGAAAACTGATTGAAGGGAGTGAGACAAATTTTTTTCTTTTTGAAAACTAGGAAACCAATTCTTTTTGTATATGCAATTAAAAACAACTAGATTGTTAAAAGGCCTGCCGAGGGAAAAGCTTGAAGTTAACCCTTTCCATGTTCTTGAAATACACAGCCAATTTTGTCTGAGACCTCAGCNACTGGTTTCTGCAATATTTCTGGAGGTCCCAGCAAGACTCCAACCACGCCAGCCCCTTGAATCTCAGACTGGTGGCTTGGCCTGGCTGGAGCAAAGGAACCCAAAAATGAACGAGGAGGTGCGCCACTTGACAACATTCTGGGTTCTCTTTTGGACCAGTGTTCCGACTCTCCAGATGGCCGAGCCCTGACTGGACTCATTGGAGGATGGATCACCTCACCAGGAACAGCCACAGGATAAGTTACGGCCCCAGGGCCCATCCACAGTCTGGTCCTACTCCAACGGGTAAAAGAGGAGACTGATCACCTCCTTGGGGCTCCCAGGAAAGGAGCAATAGTTAAGGAAACCTGGGGACTCAGGAGAAGGGAGGCATTGTGACAGCCTCTAAGTGCATGAAAACTGATTGAAGGGAGTGAGAGAAATTTTTTCTTTTTGAAAACTGGGAAACCAATTCTTTTTGTGTATGCAATTAAAAACAACTAGATTGTTAAAAGGCCTGCCCAGGGAAAAGCTTGAAGTTAACCCTTTCCATGTTCTTGAAATACACAGCCAATTTTGTCTGAGACCTCAG
>SJYX01017183.1:22175-88504 GCA_006410675.1 Oreotragus oreotragus
TGAGGATTAAGTTCTCATCTTTGGTTCTAATTGGTTTCTGTTGTATCCTTGGGCTATGTCATTCTTTCAAAAGTTGTGCCCTGCCCCTTTCCCTCCTGTTACAGTTCCAGTGAGTAAATGGGTGGGAGAATTGAATCATCAATCCCACACGGTTGCTCAGGAAGGCGGTGTTCCATGACAATCAGCGCAATACATCCTTTGCAAAAGCACAAACCGCTCCATTATTGTCTTGGGTGAACTCACTTGCAATAGTTCATTAGTGGCGAGTATCACAGTAAATATATGAATGATGTTACAGTAAGTGCATCATTCCCCATGTTTTCATTATTGCATCTAAGGATGCGTTGTTTCAGTTGTTCAGTCCATCAAACTGGACAATAAATGAGTTGTTTTTTTTTCTTAAGAAAACTATGACAGTAATTCAAGTGGCTCAAATGATAGCTCATCGTGATCAAAAACAAAAGACGAGGACACAGGAAATAGAACATGTAAAAACATCACTCTGCTATTATACTCAATGCAAAAGGTTTGATTTCAGCAACACATCACCAGTCACATTAATTTAATGTTGTTACTGTGGATTTTATTGGTTTTGAGGTTGCATTTGTATCTACTTAGAAATGTTGTTTTGGTTTTACGGTTGGTTTATAGAGTTGTGAGCATGACAGCTTCCTGGTTAATTTTAGGTTTATACTTATTTCAGTAACAATCAAATAAAAATAATTTAAGTCAATACTATGGATCTGGATTTGTTTGTTTGTTTGTTTTGGGAAGACCTATATAGTTCTCAGGGCTTCTTCCTTGGTGGCTCAGCAGTAATCTGCCGGCAATTCTGGAGACTCGGGTTTGATTCCAGGGTCAGGAAGATCCCTTGGAGGAGGGCATGTCAACCCACTCCAGTATTCTTGCCTGGAGAATCCCATGAACAGAGGCACCCGGTGAGCTACGGTCACAAAGAGTCAGACACGACTAAAGCAACTGAGCAAGTATGCACAAACATATAGCTCTCAAAATCTAACTGGCAGTTCTACTGACTGAGTGGCTGATCTGTAAAACACCTTCAAGACTACATACATCAGCTTTGGGTCAAGACTTCTAGGTTTAAGGTCTTAGATGAGTCATTCTTCCTGTCTGAGACTGCTTTGTGTCATATGCTGAAAGGGAATAAGGCGACTAGTTCATGGTAGAGGCAAAATCAAAATGGGATAATGTTGGGGAAAGACTGTTGGAATCACATGAGTGTGAGGCTGAATATTGACAGAGGGGAAGGATGGGGCAGGTAAGCACAGGTAGCTCTGATGACTTGCCCGGCATTGCTCCCGGTGCCTCTCACATACTTCAGCTCATATCATCCTCTGTGCATACTAATCACATCCCCCGATTTTCAGAAAAGAAAGCCGAAGCAGAGGCAAATTAGGTAACTTTTGTTCCCCATCTCTCTAGGTCTAACCAAAGTGCTCTGAATCCAGAAGGCCTTCCTCATTCTTTTAACAAATGCTTACTGGGACCTCGGTATCTGTCAGCCCCTGATCTTCAGGCTGAGGATATAAAGTAAACATGTAGCGTCATAGCCCTGGGGGACGGCTGCAGCCCAGACATTAAACCAAGAAGACCCACCCAATGAACGATTTTGGGACCTTTGTGATCAGGGCTCTGAGGAATAACTACAGGTTGCAGGGGACCCTGTGACCAGAAGGAGGAGGAATTCACCAGGTGAAGACTTAGGGGAGAGCCAAATCTCTCCTTGACCCAAGCAGAGCCAAAGTCTTTAGGGAGGAGGAGAAAGAGCCCTGAGTGTGTGCTGGAAAGCTTCAGCATCACAAAGGTAGCCGTTTTCTGCAAATCAACCTATAAGGTCAAAACAAACCCCAGCAGAGTTTTGTGGAACTTGGCAAGCTGCTCTTAAAACCTGAATGGAAGAGCAAAGGGCCGGGTGTAACCAAGCAGGGAGGTGAGAGATGGGCTGTTGTTCAGCCAGATATCAAGACACACCATGAAACTCTAACAGCATAGGGTTGGTGCCAGGATGGATTACTGGACTAAGGGAATGAAATAAGGAGCCTAGAGACCCACAAGCATGTGGAAACTCAGTGTAGGCCAGAAATGGGGCTACAAATCAGCGGAGAAAGAATAGACTTCAGAGAGTATTGCTGAGCCCCAAAGAATTGGAAACAGGTGGGCAAACAAAAGCTTGCACAGGCATGCTCATAGCACCGCTATTTATAACAGCAGAAAAGCAGAAACAATCCAAGTGCCCTTCAAGCAATGACTGGATAAAGAAAACATGGTACATCCATACAGTGGAATATTATTTGGCATAAAAAGGAATGAAATACTGATTCATGTTACCATGTGGATGAACCTTGAAAACATGCTAAGTGAAAGAACCAGACACAAAAGGTCATGTATTGTATGACTCAACTTTATGGCAATATCCAAAACAGGCACATTCATAGAGACAGAAAGCAGATACGTGGTTACCAGGGGCTGGGGGAGGGAGCACGGGAGTGACTGCCAAGTGGGCACTTGGTTTCCTCTCGGGCTGATGAAGAACACCATGGAAATAGACAGTGCCGAGGGTTCCACAACACAGTGAATGCATTAAATGCCCTGAACTGTGCATTTAAACACGGCTTACCCATTTTGAATGTGAATTTTATGTTATGACCTTTATCACAATTTTAAAAAGTGTTTCTGAGCAATCCATATGAAAAGTAAAATTAGATTCCTAACACACACACACACACACACACACNTGACTCAACTTTATGGCAATATCCAAAACAGGCACATTCATAGAGACAGAAAGCAGATACGTGGTTACCAGGGGCTGGGGGAGGGAGCACGGGAGTGACTGCCAAGTGGGCACTTGGTTTCCTCTCGGGCTGATGAAGAACACCATGGAAATAGACAGTGCCGAGGGTTCCACAACACAGTGAATGCATTAAATGCCCTGAACTGTGCATTTAAACACGGCTTACCCATTTTGAATGTGAATTTTATGTTATGACCTTTATCACAATTTTAAAAAGTGTTTCTGAGCAATCCATATGAAAAGTAAAATTAGATTCCTAACACACACACACACACACACACATGCCACAGATCACATGGGTAACTGACCTAAAGGAAAGAGAAACTAAAACCTTCAGAGGAAAACATCATTATTACTCCAGAATAGGTAAGTGTTTATTTAAACACGCACACACAGAGCACTGACCTTAAAGAAAAATATAAATAAATTTGACTACATCAAAATACAAATACAACACATACTGGGAAGATGCCACAATGAATTAATGGCCAAACCAGAAATTGCAAGATGTTTGCAAGGTAGAAAACAAAAAAGGATTGGTATCTTGAGTCTGCAGGAATGCCTGCAAATAAACAGGGAAAAAAACACATCTTCTTCTTCTATTTTTACACCTGGCTAAGGGCCTGAGTGAAATGTCACTGGGTCAGAGTTCACAGGTGTCCCCTTCGTAGCACTTATCATAACTGTAGGAACAAAACTTTCTGTGTAGCCTCAAGCCCCATCAGTCCATTTCAGTGGATGGGAAATTGTCTGTTTGAGGATTCTGTGGGAAAGAGCTTATCAGCAGGGGCATGCTGGGAGTGAGCAGGAGAGGGCAGGGGGAAGACCAGGGTCTGCAGAGTTTGATGAGCCAGACCCACAGAAATCCCAGCTCAAAGAAATGGGAAACTTCCCCGGAACCAGAGACACAGAGGGCCCTGGAGCCCCAGGAGATGTCCAGCCTTGCCCTTCAATTTACAGATGAGGAAATGAGTTTCAGACTAGGGGTGGGGTGACTTCCTCAAAATTACCTGCTGAACTTTTCAGAGCTGGGTTTCATTCCTTCTTCTCTCACGTGCTCCTCAGGCCCCAGAGAGGAGGGGAAACTCTCAGGGCCAGAAGGGGAAAGTATTCTACAGCCCCTTCCAGAAATAGTCAAGTTAGAAGAAGCAGGTGAGGCTGAGTACTGAGTCCTGGAGGAAGTGTGGGTGCAGGAGGGCAGTTGGGAGGATGAGAACAGGAAGGAGAGGAGTGCTCGCAAAGGACAGAGGGTAGGACAGGCAAGGTCCTCCCCCGGAGCCACAGGGCCACCGGACCAAGGCTAAGGGGCCATGGCAGAGAGGCTTGGACAGCGCCTAGACCAAGAATTTGCGTTTTATCCTGTCCACAGAAGGGAGCCTCTGGAGTGATCATCCCTGGGGACGGAGGAAGGCAGGACGGAGCTTGCCTTGGAGGGATTAGTCCCACCCCTGCTATCACTATCACTGAAAAGTAAAGTCACACGGGAAGGAAGGAGAGAGGAGTCAAAAAGGAAGGAGGGCAGGAAAGAAAGAAGGAAGAGGGGGAGGGAAGGAGGAATTAAGGGAAACAGAACTTGCCACCCGACCCCACCCCCACTCCAGCCTCCCCACCCCCAGCGTCCAGTGGTTAAGTCTTTGTGCTCCCAGTGCAAGGGGCCGGAGCTGGTCCCTGAGTCGGAAAGCTAAGATCCCATATGCTGTGTGGCATGGCCAATAAAATAAAATAAAATGATGGAGCATTTATGTAAACAAAGTTCTCTTACCAAACAAAACAATTTTTAAAAAATACACCACCCCCAAAATATGTCACTTTGGCATAAAGACTATTTGGATCTGAAGGCAACTGGGAAGCAGCAGACACAGGAAAAACTCTCTGCTCCCACTTTCCCCCCTTATCTTTCTGCCTAAAAGCAGGGCATAAATTTCCCTTCATAATGGTGACATAAATTCTCCTTGTGAAGGTCCACCTCCCCCACCTCCAACCCCCACTCATACCAGGAGGAGGAGAGCTACCTTCATCACCAGCGAGCAAGTGAGTCTGCATAAACAAAACAACCAGACTCAAATAACACTTATCTTCCATTAGCTTCCTCCAGATGTATACCTTCCCACAATTTACCAACCCTAGCAGCCTTTCTCTAGTCACTTCCCCACCATTTATTATCCTTTGTTAAAATGATGGATAAGACCTCAGGTCTAATCCCTTCTTTGGGTTCTCACTTTTATTTTTCCTGTGAAGCCCCCTCATATATAAAAATATTAGCATCAATAAAGGAACACATGCCTTTTTCTCCAGTTAATCTGTCTTTGTCAGTTTAATTTGCAGGCTGCATTAACAGAAGAGGGTAAAGGAACAGTGCTTTCCTCCCCTACTGAGGCAAGGAACTGGGAGAGGGAGGGAGAGAAGGAAGGAAGAAAAGACTTTCTGACTTGAGACTGGCATCAGATAATTGCTTTCCTTCCAGTTGGACAATAAATAAGATGGGAGGAATTGACAAGCCCAGGAGACCAGAGGCTGACTTGGCTCCTTAAAGGCCCATCAGCTTCTCTACCCTTTATTGAACCAGGGAAATGCTATTAAAATCATCATCTCCAGGCAAGGAAATATCCTTTTTACTTGGTTTGGTACTTGGAAGTCATTTGTTTTCTAATGATATTAAATTCCACCTCTGGCATTTACATGTATCTAATTTCAAAAGGCAGAAACAGGGAGAAGGCCAAGTTTTTTAAGGCTCTTAGGTTCATTTTTGAAAACTGTCAGTGCTTCCAGGGCCAAAGAATTCTACCAGTTGAAATAAAATTTTATATTCGCAACCAAAACTAATAAAGCTACATTCCACTGTGTTAAAAGTGTGTTCCTCTCAACTTTCAAAAAAGCTCAAAGAAATAATCCACTTAAACCCTTGTATATTTCAGGATTGTTATTCCCTGAGAATATCTTCTCTATTTTTCAAATTAAGCACATAAATAAAATAAAAATGCAACTTAAAAACGCTAATGTCCTGGGTCTTCTCAAGAATTTGAGAAGAATTAATGTTCTGGGCATTAGAAAAAAAAAATGTGTAATAGAACCAGCCTGGGATCAGCTCTGGTTCAGTTTTTGTTCCTGAAATTCCACAAGCCAGGTGACCTTGAGGGGAAAAAGAATCACTTAAATTTTCAGTCCTATACTTATCTATTCTTTTATAGATAGTTATCTATAAAATGGAGATAATTATCTCTACCTCCCAGGGGTATGTTAGAATAAAAAAATGACATATGTTCATATAAAAGAGGTTCTAAATATAGTAAGGCACCAAAAAAAAAAAATGTGTAATAGAACCAGCCTGGGATCAGCTCTGGTTCACTTTTTGTTCCTGAAATTCCACAAGCCAGGTGACCTTGAGGGGAAAAAGAATCACTTAAATTTTCAGTCCTATACTTATCTATTCTTTTATAGATAGCTATCTATAAAATGGAGATAATTATCTCTACCTCCCAGGGGTATGTTAGAATAAAAAAATGACATATGTTCATATAAAAGAGGTTCTAAATATAGTAAGGCACCGAATAAATGTGAGCTCCTATGGTCAATTATATAAAGTTATTCTTTGAATTTTTGAGTTACTAAACCCAGTGAGCATGAGGTCCCCCCACTAAGTCATGCTAATTCCCTCTGCTCCCCTCCTCACCCTGCAGATCTCAACTCAGGTGCAACCTGGCTGCCTGGTCCCTCACCGCTCTTCCCGGGCCCCCTAAGGCTCCAGCCACCATCTCCTCTGTACTGTCCCTCAAACAGGTCACGTATAATCCACACCTGGGCATTTGTACCTGCTGTTCCCTCTGCCTCAGATGTTCCTTGACCCAGTGCTTATTGTAAGCACATACTTCCTCACTCACTCAGTCGTGTCTGACCCCATGGACTACAGCATGCCAGGCTTCCCTATCCTTCACTATCTCCCAGAGTTTGCTCAAACTCTTGTCCATTGAGTCAGTGATGCCATCCAACCATCTCATCCTCTGTCGTCCCCTTCTCCTCTCGCCTTCAATCTTTCCCAGCATCAGGATCTTTTCCAATGAGTCAGTTCTTCGCATCAGGTGGCCAAAGGATTGGCGCTTCTGCTTCAGCATCAGTCCTTCCAATGAATATTTAGGATTGATTTTCTTTAAGATGGACTGGTTGGATCTCCTTGCAGTCCAAGGGACTCTCAAGAGTCTTCTCCAACACCACAATTCAAAAGCATCAGTGTAGTTTTTAGATTTCCTAAAATTAAAAACCCTTCTTTAGATAAGAAAGCTGATTCAGATCTGTCTCCATTGGTCCTGGCTTTTGACCTGTGGGCTGTCACACCAGGCACTGGGAGCCTGGTCTGCTTCTCTGCTCTGCAGCGCTGTCAGGAGGCCCCTGCCCTGCCTTGCTCTGACTGCCTCATCAGGCAGCTTCATAGTTTCTCCAGCGCTTCACCTTCATGCCCCTAGGCTCACAGGCCGGGAGGCACCCCACATGAAAAGTCCACTCCACCCTATTTTTAGAGGCAGAAGTCACAGCCGGGAGGACTCCAAGTTACCAGTGGCTGCCCCAGTAAAGAGAGAAGGTCCTGAATTCTAAAAAATAAAAAACCTGGGTGGCCATCTTGGCTTGACCATTACTAGCTGGGATCTTTGATCAGGACGAGGCAGCCCTTCCCAGGATCAGTCTCCATATCTGGGTAAGGAGGAAGCCTCCTCCCAGGAGCCAATGAGATGAGATATGTGAGGCACCTGTCCATGTATGACAGTTGCGATGGTTATCAGGACACAGGAATGAACCTCAGATGGTGAAATGCCAGAAATTGAAAGCAACTGGGAAGAAACAGGGGCAGGGGGGTGGGCATCTTGGGTCATCTCAAATCATTGCCATAGGCAAAACCAAGCTACCCAAGTGTCCAGTCCTGTGTCTCTTTTTGTACAGAAAGCAGAAGGTGGGGTGAGGAGGAGATGACCTCCATTTTCTCTCTTTTTTTTTTTTTTTTTGGCCATGCCACACGGCATGTGGGATCCTAATTCCCCAGCCAGAAATCAAACCTGTGCCCCTGTAGTAGGAACATGGAGTCTTAACCCTGGACTGCCTGGGAAGCCCCTCATTTTGAACACTTACTATGGCAGCGGGTCTCTCCCCACACTGTACGCAGCACGTGCTGGGGTCCTGAGCAAAACTGACTACGGATCATTTCTAGAGGCTATCAATACTCAAAGACAGCCTGCAGTTGACTGTAACTATGATTTTTTTCTCTGTATAATGAGACCCTCCATTTCAGAGTCCTGGCTTGGTTGAGCGTCAGCATTGGAACTCTCCCTGAAGGAGACTCTTGCTGTGTGACCTGGGGAGGGCCCCTCCCCTGGGCTCCAGATGCCCCATCTGTACAGTGACCCCAGAGAGTGGATGGGTCTGCCCAGGCTCTCTTTGCTCTGGCGTCCTGCCTGTGCGGCATTTGAGTCAAGATACTGTCTTCTCTGAGCTTGCCAGGCATCATTACTGTGTGACCTTGAGCAAGTGATGTCACCTTTCTGTGCCTTAGCTGCCTCATGGACAAAGTGAAAGTAATAATTTACTTAAGAGTGTAGAACAGAGCCTGGCATGAGTAGGTACTGTGTGTGAGTCGATACCCTCATCACTACCAGTAATCCCATCATAATCATCACCCATCACCGTCATCACCATCACCATCGTTATCAGTACCATCATTATCACAACCACCATCATCATTGCCACCACCACCATCATCTTTATCATCCAGCCATTAGACTGTGAGTTGGTGTGGCTGGTGTGAGGAAAATTGCTCAGAACAGGATACAGACACCTGGGCACTAGTCCCTGCTTAAGCAAGTTTCTATCTCTTCCCTAGCCTCAAGCCTTTCTTCCTAAGGAGAGGGGACTGGGTCTGATAGTTGGGGTAAAGGGCACAGCCCGTGGCCAAAGACTAGATCCTTTCCTTGTCCCTCTAGCTTTCCAACCAAATTCTTCAAGTTCTGGGTTCCAGGACAGATTTTACTCTTCCTTCGCACTCAGCACCCGCCTCCTCCGAGATCATCAGCATCTGGCCCCACCCTCAGCTAAAGGCAGTCAGGTTGATCTGAGCAAAAGAAAAAGGGTGGATCAAGTGTCCACAAACAGAGGAATGGATAAAGACGATGTAAATATATAAAATGGAATATTGTGTAGCCATAAAAGAGAATGAAATAGTTCTATTTGCAGTAACATGGATAGACCTAGAGATGGTCAAGGCTTCCCCAGTGGCTCAGATGGTAAAGAGTCTGCCCGCAATGTGGGAGACCTGGGTTCAATCCCTGAGTCGGGAAGATCCCCTGGAGAAGGAAATGACAATCCACTCCATTGTTCTTGCCTGGAGAATGCCATGGATGGAGGAGTCTGGCGGGCTACAGTCCATGGGGTTGCAAAGAGTCGGACCTGACTGAGTGACTAACACTTTCTTTCAGAGATGATCAAATTAAGTGAAGTAAGTCAGACACAGAAAGACAAATATTATATCATATTACTTAGATGTGGGATCTAAAAAACTACACTAATGAATTCATTTACAAAACAGAAAAAGACTTACAGACATAGAAAATAAATTTATAGTTGCCAAAGAGGAAAGAGGTGGGAAGGCAAGGATCAGGAGCGCAGGGTTAACACATACTGCTATATATAGGACAGATAAACCATAAGGATTCACTGTAGAGCACAGGGAGCTATACCATTCATTAGCTTGCAATAACTATTGTATAATGGAAAGGAATCTAAAAAATATATAACTGAGTCACTTTGCTGTACACATGAAACTAGCAAAATATTGTAAATTAACTGTGTGTGTGTGTGTGAAGTCGCTCAGTCGTGTCCGACTCTTTGTGACCCTGTGGACTGTAGCCTACCAGGCTTCTCCGTCCATGGAATTCTCCAGGCAAGAATAACGGAGTGGGTTGCCATTTCCTTCTCCAGGGGATCTTCCCAACCCAGGGATCGAACCTGGGTCTCCCACATTGGAGGCAGACGTTTAACCTCTGAGCTACCAGGGAAGCCAATTTTAAAAAGAGAGAAAGAGAGAAAAAGCATTGGAGCAACACAAGGGAAGAAAGCAATCCAGGCCCACAAGATTTTCACGTTGAATTTCTTACAACTGTAACAGGGTTGTAGCCACCCATCTCCTGAGAAAAATAAGAGACAGACTTTGGGAAGGGGACTTTCTAGGTGGCATTAGTGGTAAAGAATCTACCTGCCAGTGCAGGAGACTCGGGAGACTCAGGTTCGATCCTTGGGCAGGGAAGAGCCCTTGGAGAAGGAAATGGCACCCCACTCTAGTATTCTTGCCTAGGGAATCCCTTGGACAGAGGAGACTGGTGGGCTCCAGTCCATGCGATCACGAAGAGGTGGATGTGTCTGAGCGTCTGAGCTTACACACAGACTTTGGGAGAAGAAAGAAGGAGGGGAGGGATGAAGGAGGAAGGGGGCAGAAGTGGGAGAAAGGATGGCGGAGGGGGAGACGGGGAGAGAACACCGAGGCAAGCTGTCTCAAGAAACTACACCACTTGGCATTTTCACTCACTGAGAAATCAGACTGTGTGGGGTCAGTTATATCTCAGTGAAGCTGGGGGTGGGCGAGGGGGGGAGAAATGGTTGTGTGTATTTGTTATCTATGGTGTATACATGTGTATGTCTGTCTTTGTGTGTGTGTGTGTGGAGATACTTGAACGTGTATCCGTGTGTCCACATACCTGCATGTCTAGACAAATCAGTGTGTGTGTGTGTGCTTGTGTGTGTGTGTGTGTGGAGATACTTGAATGTGTATCCGTGTGTCCACATACCTGCATGTCTAGACAAATCGGTGTGGGTGCCCAGGCAAGAATACTGGAGTGGGTTGCCATTTCCGCCTCCAAGGGATCTTCCCTGCCCAGGGATTGAACCTGAATCTCTAGCACCCCGCATATTGGCAGGTGAATTATTTACCACTGATATCCACTGCACTAAGGATATCTGATCACTGAAAGAATATGCTCTAGAGTCTGTGTGACTCCTTGAGCAACCCTGATAGTCACACGCATACGTGGCTGTGTGTACATTCCTATGTTCTTCTGAATGTGCACCTGTGATGGGGGTGAGGTGGGGAGGCATATTGGATGTGTGTTGTAACTTTGTGTCTGCACATGTAAGTGTGTGAGTGTGTGTTTCAGTGCGGGCAGCTGCAGGGCTGAGTGTGAGGAAGTGGGTGCTTGTGGGTGGCCATGGGCCTGCCTACAAGCAAGGTGCCTGAAAAGGCATCTTGGTGTTCAACTGTGTGTGGTGTGTGCATGCTTGTGTGCTGTGGCTGGGTGTGCACCTAGGCGTCCGTGTGTGCAGGAAGCCTGGTGGCCCCAGGCTTGATTTCTCTCCCTGCAGTCAGGAAATGCCTGTGGTTCACACAGTCAGTCCCCTTTGCACTTCAGTGGGGGCTCAGGCAGGCTTTTATTAGCAGCTGTCCCTCACCAGACCATGTTGACTTCCTTTGTGGGAACCAGAAGAAGTGAGTTTGCAAGAGCCCTACTGAGACTGGTTGACACCTTGAGCTGAGTATTTGGGGTGGGAGCTCCTTTCCTTCCGGGTTCTGGGGGCTCCCAGATCCCCCACTGGCCAGACCCTCCCCCAGCCAGGGGAGCCTCGGCCTTGGGAGCAGCATTGTTTAAAGACAAGAGATTTGGAGGCAGACGCCCCTTGACAACATGATAGGATACCAAGGTCAAGCCCTTCCCATTCCAGTGACCATGAACATGTACAGTGGAGGTTTCTGGAATCCACTCAGGTCTCCTTCACGCCCACTGGTGCCCTTGGCTTTTTAAAAAATTTATTTTTAAAATCATATTTAAGTGTATGTCATCCATTATTGTTTTCCCTTTTATTAAAAAAAAAAATCCTGTATATTTTGGCCACACCAAATGGCATGCGGGATCTTATTTCCCTAACCAGAGATCCAACCCAGACCCCCTGCATTGACAACACAGAGTCTTAACTACTGACCACCGGGGAAATCCCAGGATTGGCTTCTAAAGTCTAGCTGCCCTCTTCTTATCCTTGGCCAAATGGAAGTTGTTTGCTTGGGAGATTAGGTCCCTCTCAGAGCACCCAGCAACCAATGACTCCTGACTGGTCTGGGTTACAGAAAGTCAGCCCTCTTGTTGGAAGATGATACAGTTCATGCTTCAGATATCCCCAAGTTCAGTTCATCTTCCAGTCCAGCGTTTCTCATGATGTACTCTGCATATAAGTTAAACAAGCAGGATGACAATATACAGACTTGACGTACTCCTTTTCCTATTTGGAACCAGTCTGAGGGGACAGGTTAAATCAGCAGCCAAGACCACATCCTTTCATTACTTTCTTTCTCTGCCCCACCTGTGTTCCTCAACACAACCCCACCCTTCCACCCAAGCTTTTCCTAAGAACATGCCTCTAATAAATCAAGTTTTCAAGAAGCCCCTCCCAGGCTCTGCTTCTAGGAAACCCAGCTGAGAACATCAGGACAGCATTTTTATACACACAGTAATCCCGTGGGTTGGGGCGTAATTATTATCATTCTGTTCTTAAGATGAGAAAATGAATAGTGGAGAGGAAAATGAGATAAACATTGATAGTTTAAAAAGTGAATTAGAAGGGCTTCCCAGGTGGCACAGTGGTAAAGAACCCACCTGCCAGTGTAGGAGATGCAAAACACGCAGGTTCAGTCCCTGGATTGGGAAGACTGCCCTGGAGAAGGAAATGGCAACCCATTCCAGTATTCTTGCCTGGAAAACTGCATGGATAGAGCTTGCTGGGCTACAGTCCACAGGGTCAAAAAGAGTCTTAACTGAGCCCAGCACTACACCAATCATAAAATAAATGCTTAGACTTAACTATTGCAACTATAAAGGGAGGTTAAAAAGTGAATTAGATTTGAGTCAGATGTCAATGTGGGTCTCTCAGGCAATAGCCAGCCAGCCAGTTCATCATGGGTTCCTCAGGTCTCAAGCTTCTTGGGATCAAAGGTGATCTGAAAGCTCATCTGGTACACGCATCTCTTGCTTGACTCCTCTCTACACATATGTACCCTCCAGACAAACATCCAGTTGTACTTGAATGCTCCTGATGATGGAGGCCTCACTCTCTCCAAAGAAGCATCTTCTATTTTTAGAAGGCACAAGTCTTGATCCCCTTTTCTTCATTCAGCAAATACTCTTTAAGCACCTAGTGTGTGCCAGGCACTACATGAAGAACCAAGGATGCAGTGACTGAGTGAAAGCCAGCTCACTTCCTGCCCTCATGGAGCTTATGAACTGGTGGGAGAGAAAACCAAGGAGAAACGACTGCAGAGAAAAAGTCTGAAAGATGCTGGAACAGAGGTGCAGGATGTGAGAAGGGTCCGAGGTGCCTGTGAGGACTTCTGGTGGGGAAATTCGGATGTGTGTCATGATCCAGCTTGTTATTGAGTCCAAGCTTGCTCTGCTCACTGCATGACAGGCCAAATAATCCGAGAGGAAGTGTTGAGGCAAGGAACATAACTTTACTTGGAAAGCCAGTTGACCGAGAAGATGGAAGACTAATTTGTCAAAGTAACCCTCTCATCTGGGTCTGGATTTCAGGTTCTTTTATAGAGCCAGAGAGAGAAGTTTCTCATTACTTCTCTAAAGTCAAAAGGCAGAACAGAGAGGGAAACACAGTCAAGAAGTAAAGTAAAAAGGGTTTTTTATCTTGCAAAACATCCCTGGGAAGGGCCAGCCTTTGGAAAGGGATGTGGGCATCTCTTTTTTTTGTAGCCATTCACAAGTGAGCAGGGTCGGATTATCTCTCTATGAGCTGGACAAAGGCACTTTAGTTTCACAGGCAGAGCGGCAGGGTGCTCTGAGTCAGCTATGTATGACTATAATAACAAAAGCAACAAAAAGTGAATCAAAGAAACAGTTCTAGCATGGAGTCAGAACTGACTTTTCTGCAACAAGCTGGCTTCTGAAGGATGAGTAGAAAGTAACAGAGGGATGAGAGAGGGAAGAGTGTTAAAGAAGGTGGGAACAGCATAATCAAAGGCTAAGTTGACAAGAACAGCACACGTGTGGCCTGAAAGGGAGCCACCGAAAATGTCAGAAGATGGGGATGGGGTGTGGCCTCTAGAGCAGAGCAGGCCTAGTGGGGCTGGGCAGAGCCTTCCCTGATGGTAGTCTGCCTGTGATGCAGGAGACATGGATGCTATCCCTAGGTCAGGAAGATCCCCTACAGGAGGAACTTCTGCCCACTCCAGTATTCTTGCCTGGAGAGTTCCATGGGCAGAGGAGCCTAACAGGCTGGAGTCCATGGGGTCACAAAGAGTCAGACATGACTAAGCAACTAACTTTCTTTCACTCCTCATTCATAGGGTTCTTCAGACAAGAATACTGTAGCGGGTTGTCATTTCCTTCTCCAGTGGACCACATTTTGTCAGAACTCTTCACTATGACCCATTCATCTTGGGTGGTCCTGCGCAGCATGGCACATAGCTTCATTGAGTTACACAAGCCCCTTCACCAAGACAAGGCTGATTCATGAAGGGAATCATGAAGCAGAAGCTCCAGTACTTTGCCTGTCTGATGCAAAGAGCTGGCTCATTGGAAAAGACCCTGTTGATGGGAAAGATTGAAGGCAAAAGGAGAAGGAGGCGGTGGAGGATGAGATAGTTAGATAGCGTCACCGACTTGAAGAACATGGATTTAAGCAATCTCCAGGAGATAGTAGAGGACAGGGGAGCCTGGTGTGCTACAGTCCATGGGGTTTTCAACTACAAACTGGCACTTGTCAAGAGCATTTGCTGGCGACTGAACAACGACAAGGGCATTTGCCATCTGCCTGTTTCTGCCCTCCAGGGAAACTGGTGGAACAGGTCTTTAGAGAGTTAGATATTTTCAGGAACCAATTTCATGATCCCAATCCTCGAATCTCCTCATATCCAGAAAGTGAAAAGTGAAAGTGAAGTCACTCAGTCGTGTCCGACTCTTTGTGACCCCATGGACTGTAGCCCGCCAGGCTCCTCTGTCCATGGGATTCTCCAGGCAAGAACACTGGAGTGGGTTGCCATTTCCTTCTCCAGGGCATCTTCCCACCCCAGGGATCGAGCCTGGGTCTCCTGCATTGCAGGCAGATGCTTTATCCTCTGAGCAATTGGGGAAGCCACTTCCAGACAAGCACTTGTCAACTACAAATTGGCACTTGCTGAGAGCTTTGCCGATGACTGAACAACAAGGGCCTTTGCCATCTGCCTTTCGGGAGACTGAATCCCCTGCTGCTGTAGCTGTTGACCTTCAACAGCCCCTGAGGGAGTGTAGCGAGATGCTCTGTGTTCCAGGGAATCTGGTGGGACAGGTCTTTAGATAGTTGGATTTTTTTGGAACAGATTTTATTATTTCAATCCTTAAATCTCCTCATACCTAAGAGGCACTAAATCCCTTCGTGGTGACATCACATCTTCCTAACTAGCAGAAAATCTTTTGTAAAAGGAGTGTTTAATGGTATTGAACTGCGTCTTCACCAAAATCTTATATATTGACTTTCCCCCGACTGCCTCTCTGGAGCAGTCTCTCAGAGCGATCTCCCAGGCTGCAGGTCTCATTTTGCCCCAATTAAAACTCAACTTGCATCTTTTTAGTTGACAGGGTCACAAAGAGTCGCACAAAGCTTAGTGACTGAACAACGACTTCCCATTCAGATCATCAGTCGGCTCCTCCAGTTCTTCTCTTGACAAAATGCCTCCTTTCCATCTGGTTGCGACATCCCTGCTCCCACTAGAATTCATCTGCAGGCTCCTACAAGCCCCCTGCAGGCTCTCCTAGACACCTGTATGTGACTCAGAATGCAGGCATTTCAGGATCGCAAAGAGACACACATAGGAATGGTTTTTGCCACCACAAGTTGCATCAAAGGCCAGCGTTTCTTCAACAGCCTGAAGGTGACCAGGGTGACACGGGGAGCTTAAAACAGAAAAGCAAGTTTTTGGGAGTCAGAGGAACCCACCTGGGAAGTCTGGAGTTCTCCTCTTAACAGAGACACACCCAAGGCCTGGGTTTTAACTCACCCACCTTGAGGTCCACCCGGGCCTGAAGCTGGTGGGAGGAGGACACAGCTGTTGAGGCCGCAGGGGAAGGAGGCTCTTCAGAGGTGAAAGGAACCAGGAAACCGCCGTGCTCCCCATGAGCCCCACCTGCTCTGCTTTCCGCCAGCCCCCACCGCCTGCCTCCTCTCTGCCCCGGGGTAAAACACAGACTCCAGAGCCTCTGACTCCACCCCTGTCTGCTGCAGGGGCCCTGGAGTCCGCAGCACAAGGTGTGGAAGCAGGATACTGGCCTCCTGGGACCTCCCTGGTGGGCCCAGTGGTTAGGAACCCACCTTGCACTGCAGGGGACATGGGTTCTATCCCTGGTCTGGGAACAAACGTCCCACATGCCTCGGAGCAGCTAAGCCTGTGCACTGAAACGCAAGGTCCTGCATGCCATAACGAAGATCCTGTGTGCCACAGCTAAGACCCGATGCAGCCTAATTAATTAATTACTAAGAATAAGTGAAGTCCCTCAGTTGTGTCCAACTCTTTGTGACCCCATGGACTGTAGCCCACCAGGCTCCTCTGTCCATGGGATTCTCCAAGCAAGAATACTGGAGTGGGTTGTTACTTCCTTCTCTGGGGAATCTTCCCAACGGAGGGATCGAACCCAGTCTCCTGCATTGCAGGCAGATGCTTTAACCTCTGAGCCACCAGGGAAGCCCAATTACTAAGAACAGAAAGCAGTCATACCAGCGCCTGAGGACATCCAGGTCGGAATCCCAGAAACTGTGAGCGTGTTTCATTATGTGGCAAAGGGAGTGGAGGCAGTGGATGGAATTAAAGTTGCTCATCAGCTGATCTTAACAATCAGATGTAAAAATTCTAGATTATCTTGGTGAGTCCAAGACAAGAATATTTAAAAGTGGGAGATGGAGGCAGAAGAGGTCTAGGAATGAAGGAGAGGTTGGGGTGATGCGATACAAGGATTCAAACCCTCGTCTCTCCTCTGAGGGTAGAAGAAGCCATAAGTCAAGGGATGCTGACAGCCTCTGGAGCTGGAAAGTCAAGGAGACAGATTGTCCGTGAGAGCTTCAGGAAAGCCGTACAGCCTTGCCGATGCCATGAACTTAATCCAGTGAGACCCGTATCAGACTGCAGACATCAGAACCAGAGGATAACAGATGTGTCTGTGTTTGAAGTCACCAAGTATTTGGTGGTTATAACAAACAAGCCTCCAGGGGTTTCCCTGGAGGTCCAGCAGTTAACCTTCCAATTACAGGGAATGTGGGTTCCATTCCTGGTCAGGGAGCTAAGACCCCACATGCCTTGTGGCCAAAAAACCAAAACGTAAAGCAGGAGCAAATTTGTAACAAATTCAATAAAGAGTTTTGTTGGGAAAGAAGCTACAAAGAGCTTCTGAGATTTACCTAGTAGACTAACATCTCATTATTCTGATACAAGTTTATTCTGACTAGTGGATGATTCAAAGTAACTGCTAGTTCCCTCAAGTGCCTTGTAATTCTTTAAGAAAAATAGCTAAACCTTAAAAAAAATTCAACTGAGTTTAGAAAATGATCCATATTTTTTAAATCTCAAAAAAAAAAAGAAAAAAAGAAATGAACCCACGAGGGTCCCGGTAAGCTTGTGCAGTGCCCAGCTAGGCAATGGCAATCTATGTCTCTAGCCCAGCCATGGGCAGGACTGGGGAAAGAGGCCTCTGGTTTTGAAGAGACACTGTTCCAGGGTCCCTGAATGGACATATATCTGTCCCAGGAGTACTTGCATCCTATAAGGGCCGTGTCCCCACCAGTTCAGTTCAGTTGATCAGTCCTGTCCGACTCTTTGTGACCCCATGAACTGCAACACACCAGGCTTCCCTGTCCATCAGCAACTCCCGGAGCTTACACAAACTCATGTCCATTGAGTTGGTGATGCCATCCAACCATCTCATCCTCTGTCGTCCCCTTCTCCTCCTAGTTGCCATCTCAGCTATGGTTATCAGTGAGGCATCCAGAGAAAAGGGCAGGTCCACTGAGCCCAACTGAGATGTGTATAAGAGACCTGTGGTGTTGGAGAAGACTCTTGAGAGTCCCTTGGACTGCAAGGAGATCCAACCAGTCCATTCTGAAGGAGATCAGCCCTGGGATTTCTTTGGCAGGAATGATGCTAAAGCTGAAACTCCAGTACTTTGGCCACCTTATGCGAAGAGTTGACTCATTGGAAAAGACTGTGATGCTGGGAGGGATTGGGGGCAGGAGGAGAAGGGGACGACAGAGGATGAGATGACTGGATGGCATCACCGACTTCATGGATGTGAGTCTGAGTGAACTCCAGGAGCTGGTGATAGACATGAAGGCCTGGTGTGCTCCAATTCATGGGGTCGCAACGAGCTGGACACGAGTGAGGGATTGAACTGAGCTGAACTAAGTGCCAGGCACAATACTGCTCCAATATTTTGGCCACCTGATCCAAACAGCCGACTCATTGGAAAAGACCTTGATGCTGGAAAATATTGAGGGCAGGAGGAGAAAGGAGCAACAGAGAATGAGATGGTTGGATGGCATCACTGACTCAATGGAGATAAGTTTCACCGAGATTCTGTGAAGGACAGGGAAACCTGGTGGAATGCAGTCCAGAGGGTCAAAAAGACTCCGAATATGACTGATCGACTGAAGAACAAAATCAGCTCAATGAGACAGCCTCCCTTACCATGCCCATTTTAGAGATGGGAAACTGAGTTCATTAGGCACTAAGCCCTTGAACACAAAGCTAGAGAGGATGGGGACTTTAGTGGTCCAGTGGTTAAGGATCCACCTTCCAATGCAGGGGATGTGGATTTGATCCCTGGTTGGGGAACTTAGATCCCACACGCCTTCAGGCAACTAAGCCCATGCACTGCAACTACCTGAGCCCACGCAATCTAGAGTCCATGCTCCAGGAGAAGCCTGGGGAGCACAACAAAGACTTAGCACGACCCGCCAACAAAACAAACAAAGCTAGAGGGTGGCCAGAAGAGGAGGCAGAGATCTCAAGTGTATCTGGAGCTCAGAATATGTTAAAGGTGACACAAGGGTTGGGTTAAAGGATGCAGTGTTTCAAAGGTATCACTTGCTCTACACACAATGATGGGTTAACATCACCCCAGTGAAGGGCCTTCCCGGGTGGCTCAGTGGTAAAGAATTCGCTTGCAATGTAGGAAACGCAAGAGATGCGGGTTAGAACCCTGGGTCAGGAAGATCCCCTGGAGGAGGGCATGGCAACCCACTCCAGTATTCTTCCTTGGGAAATCTCATGGACAGAGAAGCCTGGCGGGGTACAGTCCACGGGGTCACAGAGAGCTGGACACGTCTGAGCACCATCAGCACCACAGCGAAGCACTGGCCATGCCCCCTCCTGTCTGGTCCTGCTCCCTCCCTCCCCCCACATCCTTCTCCCTCTCTTTTTCTTCTTGGCTGCATTTTTGGATTCAGATGGCTTTCCTCTGACCTTTTTTGGTGTCCCACCCTTTTCCTCCATTTATTTCTACATAATTGTAGTCACTCTGCATGTACGCTTTTACATGCTTCTTTCAGCCACTTAACTTTATCACGCAGGATGTTTCCACACCATCAAAAATGTTTCCTAAGTGTCCTTTTAGTGGCTGCAGATCATTCCTTCTCCCCAAAGTCCCTCCTGACATATCTTACACTACTCTGCCTTTTGGGTGAATGTTGGTTTGTTTCCCTATTTTTGTTCTTGCACTGTGACTAACGCCCCGTGGACATCTTTGTGCACAGAATCTGAAGAACGTGTTTGGCTTCAGTTTTTATTCCAATGCAGGACCTCTGCAGACACTTTTCAGACTGATAAGAGTAAAAATAATGAACACTTATTGAGCATTTGCCAGGTGCCAGGAACCCAGCTGAAGTCTCACATTTATTACTTTATTTGATCCTCATGGAAATGTGGCCAGAAGCCCCATTTCATGGATGAGAAAGCAGAGGCTTGGGGGTAGAAGTAACCTGCCAGGATGCAAACCACATCGCCCGCAGCCACCAACTGTTTCCTGATGCGGCTATAACAAATTACTGCGATCTTGTGGTTTTAAGGGCTTTCCTCTTGCGCAGTGGGTAAAGAATCTGCCTGGAATGCAGGACCCGGGTTCGATTCCTGGGTCGGAAAAATCCCCTGGAGAAGGAACTGGCAATCCATTCCAGTATTCTTGCCTAGAGAATCCCCTTGGAGAGAGGAGCCTGGCAGTCTACACTCCATGGAGGCACAAGAGTCAGAATGACTGAGTGACTAACACTTTCACTTTCAAGGAAAATATGTAAAATGTGACAAATATATGTGTATGACCTTAATATATAAAGAATAATTGCTAATCAATAAGAAAAAACGTCAAATATACCAGTACCATATTTATAGGCAAATACCTAAAGGAGAAATGCAAATAACAAATATGAAATTCTAACCACTTCATTTAGTGCAGTGCCTTCCGCGTCATAGATGTTTGGTATAATGGTTGTTTGATGCCTGAACCTGCCCTGGGTCACATAACAATAGCTCACTAAGCCCTTAATGAGGGATGCAAAGAGTTGGAACAAGCACAGAACTCAGTTCTGTCTCCAGCCTGCTGACAGTGTACTCAAAGCAGCCACTGAGGAAGTTCCTGCTACTTATGAGCTGTGTGACTTTAGCCAAGTGGTTTAGCTTCTCTTTGCCTAAGAAGCTGAGAAAATGGGATAAGTGAGGACAGGATTAATACCAACCTCATGGGACTGTTGCAAGCGTGAAACAAGTTAATACATGTAAAGTACTAAGAGCAGCGCCTGGCTCATCATGAAGGCACAACAACGTGCTCCAAACTTCAAAAATAATGTTAGGAACGGAAGCTAAGAAACGCCCACCATTCATGGATCTGTTCATTCAACACCTACTTAGTCAGTGCCTAGTATGTGTCAGGCCTTAGCAGAGTCATGATGGATGCTCATTTACTGTTAAGACAGACACTGAAGCCATCACAGTAAAGGAGAGATGATCCATTAGAAGGGGAAACACCTGGCTGGTGGAGGGATCCCAGACTCAGGGCCTGACACAGGCTCAGCAGCCAGGGGCAGCTTCCTGGAAGAGGCAGTTTTCAAACAGCCTGGAGAGATGAGTGGGAGTTTTCCAAGAGAGCATTATTCCAGACAGAAGAAGCAGTCAATTCAAACTCAAATGTGCAAGAGATGTAAAGTCATTTCAGTCCATATTTTCTTACAGTGTTGCCCTGTCATTAAGAGGGTGGGCTTGGGAGCAAGTCTGCCCTGAGTTACACTGGGTAGGCAGGGGGTTCTGCCAAACTTGTGTGTGTGTGTGTGTGTGCATGTGTGTGACTCTACATCTACGGAATGAGGATAAAAGTGGCGTGGGAGTTCGGTGATTTCAGATGTGTGCGGCACCCACCTGAAGCCTGCTGTGTGGGGAAGGCACTAGGGCAGACCCCTCAGCCAGAAATTACATCTCTTGGATAGGATTTTCAACTGATCACGCAACTGACGCCTAAAGGCCACTGCTCAAGAGTTACAACTTCGGGCAGCTAGAAGCCAGCCCTCCCAGATCACCTTCAGGATGATTCTTGTTCAGATTGCTCAGTGTTGGCATTTGGAGCCAGACAATTCTTTACTATGTTTGGTGGTGGCAGGGGAGGGGGGGGTCTGTCTTGTGTACCCTAGGTGTTCAACAGCATGCCTGACCTCTACCCACCAGCTGCCAGTAACAATTGCCCTCTGGAACAGGCCATTGCCTCCCACCACCTTGTCTTGATCATGGAAAATGTCCCCAGACATTTCCAAATGTCCCTTAGAGGACAAGCTCACTCCATTGAGAACGACTCTTCCAGGTCAATGAGGATCTTCTGGGAACAGCCCAACTGGGCAGAGTAGTCCCTTCCCCACTGGGAGAAACAGCTACACTCCACTGGGGTCCACAGGCCAAATTCCAGCCTTGAGTGTGTTTTGTTTGAGCCAAGGAACATTGTAAATCTTGATGAGCTGACAATGATCTTAAAGATCAGGAAATTTCATAGACACACACTTAGACATGCCTACATGCTAAGTCGCTTCAATCGTGTCTGACTCTTTGCTACCCTATGGATTGTAGCCCACCAGGCTTCTGTGTCTCTTGAATTCTCCAGGCAAGAATACTGGAGTGGGTTGTCACACCCTCCTCCAGGGGATCTTCCTGACCCAGGGATTGAATCCATGTCTCTTATGTCTCCTGCATTGGCAAGGGAATTCTTTACCACTAGCTCCACCTGGAAAGCCCACACGCTGCTATATATATTAATACAATAGGTAACCAAGATTCAGCAGGCAGCAGGCATCAAGTGCTGAGAACTGAGTTGCATCTTCCTCTTTCAGCTGGACACAGGCTTCCTGTTTGCCACGTTCCCACTACTCTCTATTGTACCCTGAATTCTGAGGACCAAAGTCAGTTTCCATCTATCCCATTCCATTTTCACAACCCTGCTGGACCCTGATGCTGTTGAAATTTGGGGCTCTTAATATAATGTGTTTGCCTGCACACACACACACATGCACACACATACATGCACAAACACACACACATATACGAATGTGTACACATGTATACGTGCACAAACATGCAGGTACATATGTGTGTACACACATATACACACATGTGTATATCACACAAATACATACAAACACGCATGCAGGCACGCAGACACACAGAACCCTGTCACTACCTACTCCCATGGGCCGCAGCCCAGGGCACTCTGCGTGCCTGGTGTGCACACCTGGTTGTGAACCTTTGCACTTTGAAGTTCTCCCTTCCTCCCCACAGGGACTCTTAGGGTGTCACTCGGATTGATGGATGGCACAGCCCAGCTCTCAAAAGCTGCCACATGTGTTTATTACGGCGATGAGTGTGGGCCAGCCCGTTTCTGGCTTGTGTAAGTGTCAACTGGTGACAACATGTGCTTCGCAGAAGGCAGATGTCAAAGCAGCCGGGGAAGCTGAGCGCGTGCATGGGGACCACCCAGGGGCAGCGCGCACACAGCCCAGCTCTGGTCACACGCTGCTTCCCTGGCCTTTGGCAAGAGAATTAAAGGACATGGAGAGTGACACTGGCCACCAGGACAGGTCTGATGTGAAGACTGAAGCCACTCAGGACAGTGCCATCAGTTGCCAGGCGTTGCCCTGGGGCCCACTTCACCTGGGAGTGTCCACAGGCCACACAGCCAGTTTCATTGGGTTCTCTCCCAAAGACCCCCACCCCCTGGAGATCACATGCTCAGTCACCACCAGTGGGGCAGCACGATTTCTTCACCTCTGAATAGTGATCCTTCCACACTGAGTTCTGATGTGGTACCGAGCACTCTGTAGTCACTTCAAAAACATGACCTTCTCATCCCCATTTTGTTGATGCTCTGAAGGCTGCCTCAACTGCTAAGATTTGTCTGACATTGAGTCTGCACTGAGCATAATTTCACAGACATCCCATCATTCCAGCTCTTCTATAGTCTGATGAAAGAGGTTTTAGTATTGTTCCCATTTTATAACTAAAGAAACTTGAGGCTCACGATCTCTTTCCTCTCCTTATTTTCCTGTCTCTCTTTTTCTCCTCTGTTTCCTCGTCACTTCAGGCTAAGGTCTACCGAGCCTTCATATATGCCAGGCACCGAGTCAGGCACTTGACCATCTCAATTCATCCCCCAACAGCTCTGGGAGGTTTGTCCTATTTTAGCCTTTGTCACTAATCCCCAGAGGAAGGAACCAGGACTCAGCACCACACTTGGAAACCTCAAACCCAGCTGGGACTCAGGAATCAGTGGAGACTGTCCACCCTGATGGCCTCAGAAGAAGTGCAGTTCTCAACAAGGACCAGCAGAAGTATCCACTGGGCCAGAGCTCACCCCAGAAGCCCCCCAATCCCACACCAACAGCTGGAGCATCAGCAGAGGATCACCATACCCAACCAGGCACTGAACTCCAAGAAGAATCTCCACCATGACTTAGTCTAGCATTTGGGGAGCCTTCACCTGGGAAGTCACTCTGGTCTCTTTATAAGGTGCAAAACCTGCCTTGCAATTTCCAATCTGTGAGACTGGCCCTAGAAAACTGGGTGGTACCTGGATGCCAAGCCATCTCAAGAAATAAGCAGAAATAATTGAAAAGAGTACAGTGGCATTTGTTATCTTAAACACATGGGGCATTTTTAAGCACCCAGTGTGTTAGGAAAAGTAAATTGTCAAGACTTACAAATTGCTTTCTTTCCTTCAACTTTAAGGATGCTGCTAGAGTGAAAAAAGCTGGCTTAAAACTCAACATTCAAGAAATACAAAGGATCATAAGAGACTACTATCAGCAATTATATGCCAATAAAATGGACAACGTGGAAGAAATGGACAAATTCTTAGAAAAATACAACTTTCTAAAGCTGAACCAGGAAGAAATAGAAAATCTTAACAGACCCATCACAAGCACGGAAATTGAAACTGTAATCAGAAATCTCCCAGCAAACGAAAGCCCAGGTCCAGACGGCTTCACCGGGGAAGGCAATGGCACCCCACCCCAGTACTCTTGCCTGGAAAATCCAATGGATGGAGTAGCCTAGTGGGCTGCAGTCCATGGGGTCGCTAACAGTCGGACAGACTGAGCGACTTCACTTTCACTTTTCTCTTTCATGCATTGGAGAAGGAAATGGCAACCCACTCCAGTATTCTTGCCTGGAGAATCCCAGGGATGGGGGAGCCTGGTGGGCTGCCGTCTATGGGGTCACACAGAGTCAGACACGACTGAAGTGACTTAGCAGCAGCAGCAGCAGAGCTTCTCCATCTTTGGCTGCAAAGAATATAATCAATCTAATTTCAGTGTTGACCATCTGGTGATGTCCATGTGTAGAGTCTTCTGTTGTGTTGTTGGAAGAGGGTGTTTGCTATGACCAGTGTGTTCTTTCAGCAAAACTCTGTTAGCCTTTGACCTGCTTTGTTTTGTCCTCCAGGGCCACATTTGCCTGTTACTCCAGGTATCTCTTAACTTACTTTTGTATTCCATTCCCCTGTAATGAAGAGGACATCTCTTTTGGGTGTTAGTTCTAGAAGGCCTTGTAGGTGTTCATAGAACCGTTCAACTTCAGCTTCTTTAGCATTACTGGTTGTTAATGCTGGTAGATACTGATCACGGTATTGCCCTGAATCTTCAGAGATGCAGTGGTGGAGAAGCAACAGCCCCATTTTTGCAGAGATTCGAGGCAGGAGAAACGGATCCTGGTCAGGGGACTAAGATCCCATGTGCCACAGGGCAACCAGGCCCTCTCACTGCAGCTGCGGAGCCTGTGTTCTCCGGAGCCCACGAGAGAGAGGCCCACAGTGCAAGGAAAGACCCCTCAGGGCACAATGAATATCCCACGCACTGCAACTAAGACTGGATGTAGCCAAAAAAAAAAAAAGGCACGTAGAAGTCCAGAGACCATCAGGTTTGGGAAGGGAAGGAGTGGTTATCTGTTGTTGCTTTAAAAGCGTCCCAGCATTTAGTGGCTTAAAAGCACAAGCATTCATTGTCTCACAGTTTCTTGGGTGAGAAAGCCCGGAGCAGCTTAACTGGCTGCCTCCGGCCCAGATCTCTCTGAAGGCCGGACTCACTACGTCATCTGGGGCTGCCATCTCTACTGGGAGATGGCCTGTTAGATCTATTTCTAAGCTCCCCCAAGGGTTTGCTGGCAGGATTTGATTGCTCATGGGCCACGGGACTGAGGGTCTTGGTTCTTCCCTTCCTGTTGACTGGACGCCTCCCCCAGCTCCTTGTCTTGTGGGCCTCTCCACAGAGAGCTCACAACATGGCAGCCAGTTTCCCTCTGAGACCGAGAGAATGATAGAAGCCACAGGGGTTTTGTACTCTAATCTTAGACAGGACATCCATCACTTTTTACTTTTTCTATATTCTGCTCATTAGAATTAAGCTCCCAGTTTCAGCTCACACTCAGAGGGAGGACTCTGTGAGGAAATGGATATTAGAAGTAGGAATTCTGGGGGGTGGGGGGTGGTTCATCTTAGAGGTTGCCTACCACAACCATCATATCGCTGCTGCTGGGATATTTCTTCAGGATGGAGCTGAGATGGGGTACAAAGAGGGCATTGGGCTCAGCTTGCTGGGGGCAGTCATCTTGGTAAGAGACAGGGCAGACCGGAGTCATAGAGAGGTGACTCCAGGGGCTGAACACTTGGGTGGACAGTGGTTCCTCTGCTGAGACACTCCTTGCCCTGATACCCGCCAAGGCTCCTGATATTTTCCACCTTCAGTGTATAGAGAAGGGAGCTGATTTGTCCAAGCTGGTTGGTGGCAGAGCCAGGGAGAGCCTAGAGCTTAGGGCCCTTGAGCCATGCCCAGCCGGGACCTGCAGAGCAGATCATGCCTAAGTGTCGTACACTGTGGTCAGGAGATCACACAGGCACGTGGAGTATCCCTGTCCCTGTCCCCTGAAACCTCTGACATGGGCACATTGGCCAGAGTGGTCTCTCAATCCCACATCCTGTCTTCACATTACTGGGACTGGCTCACAGACATGGGGACAATCTTAGACATGAAGATAGCCTTGGACAGCTCCCCACTCTCTAAAATTGTGCAGCTGCACAAGAATTCCAGTGAAGGTTCCCAGCCCTTTCCTCTCCTCCTGTCCCCACCCACAGCTCCATATGAACCACCACAGGGGCCTCGCCTGCCTGCACATGCATCCTCACTTGCCCTAAACCATGTCCACATCTGCTCGCTGCACAGCCATCATGGTCCTAGGCCTGGGCACGCTGGCTAGTGTGGGCTAGTGTGGTCTGCCCTCAGGAGGCAGGCCCCAGGACCTCTGGGTAGAGAATGCCAGGTACCAGGGGTGTGGTTCCAAGAAGGGGGCGATGGAAGCTCTGAGAAAGCATGTCCCCTTGGCCCTGGAGACTCCTCACCCCACGACGAGGGTACTGTCAGAGGGGAACCAGAGCACAGGGGGACTCTACCCCCGTCCTAAGAGCAGGAAAGATGCACAGTCTCACCTTCCTGAAGTTCATTTATAGCAATCCTTCCCCTCACCCTTTTCCTCACCACTCTCTGCCTTTCCACCACCACACTTTCAAACTCCAAATTGTATCCCCATTTTTCCCCTTGCACAGCATCCCCAGCCAGCCCTGCAGCCTGCCTGCTGCAAGCTTCCAGCCAGAGGTACGGTTCCTCAGTTTCCTGCATTTGCACAAGTGCGCAAAAGGGTTTCCGCGTACTCAGGTGACGCTGGATAGCTGAAAAAGACTGACTGAAGCGCAAGCTCTGGAACAAGTCCGACATTCAACTTGGCTTCTGTGTCACTGTCAACACCGATGCCCAGCTGGACAGAATTCTGTCTAAGACATTTTTCTTCAGTCGCTACTACAAAAAAACTGCCAAATATGAAAGGACTAAAAAAAAAAAAAAGTTTAAACATATATATATATACATGTATATACATTTTTGCGTAATTCTGAATATAGCCCATGGATTTGTTTGTTTGTTTGTTTGTTTGCAAATATTAAACAGACAAAAATACATGTCACATTTTTGGTTTTTAAAAACATTTATTTATTTTCTTTGGACTGTGCTGGGTCCTCACTGCTGCCAGGGGGCTTTCTCTAGTTGCGGAGAGTGGGAGCTACTCCATCGCGGTGGCGTGCGGCTTCTCACTGCACCGGCTTCTCTTGCGGAGCCTGGGTCCTAGCGCACTTGGACTTCAGGGGTTGCTGCACATGGCCTCAGTAGCCGTGGTTCCCAGGCTCAGTAATTGTGGCACACAGGCTTAGCTGTCCTGAGGCAACTTCCTGGACCAGGGGATGGAGTTTGTGTCACCTGCACTGCAAGGCAGGTTCTCAACCACTGGATCACCAGGAAAGCCCAATATATGTGACAATATGAAGTCACAAAGCGTTGCAAGGAAGCAAATGTCTGTCCTCCAACCACGTGCATTAGACGCTAGAAGTCGCTGACACTGTCGAGGCCATCTCTGTGTGCTTCCTTACTCCAGCCCCGGGCTTCCTCCCCACCCGCTTACCCACTATTTAAAGCAGTGTTTCTGATGCCTTTACTTTTCAAACATAGTTTTCTCACAGATGTATCCACCCTTAAGGAACAGATTCTTTGGTTTGGCTTCATTGTGAAACTTTTATATACATTGTATCATGTGGCAGGTCTTCTGTGAGTCTTCTTTCCCCTTTGATATTATGTTTCTAAGGCACATCCAGGCTGTGGTTTCCAGTTGTAATTTCTTCATATTCACTGCTTTATGATACTCTGTTGTGGCAACAGAAACTGGATACATAAATTATATTTTCTTCCATTTTTTCTTCAGCTCAGTTCAGTTCAGTTGCTCAGAAAGTCTTCTTTCCCCTTTGATATTATGTTTCTAAGGCACATCCAGGCTGTGGTTTCCAGTTGTAATTTCTTCATATTCACTGCTTTATGATACTCTGTTGTGGCAACAGAAACTGGATACATAAATTATATTTTCTTCCATTTTTTCTTCAGCTCAGTTCAGTTCAGTTGCTCAGACGTGTCCGACTCTTTGTGACCCCATGAATCGCAGCACGCCAAGCCTCCCTGTCCATCACCAACTCCCGGAGTTCACTCAGACTCGCGTTCATCGAGTCAGTGATTTTTCTTGGTATATGATTAATAAATCCTCTCTTGGGAAGGCTTATGTGTATGTTCTTCTTCCCTCTTTCTGGTGTTGATATCAAAAATAATTTTGAAACTTTTATTTGACTGGTTCGTGAGACCCGGAGCTTAGAGTCTGCAGGTTCTCAGCATCCTCCTCATTGACTCACCCACTTCTGCCAGAATCCTGCGGGGCCAGGTATTCACTATTACGTGAAGGGATCTCGCTCTCCAAAGTTCTTCCTTGAGCTGAAGGGGAATCTGCATCTGCATGGCTTTCTTCCATTGGTTCCAGCTCCTCCCACCATCCGAGCTCTGTAGGGAGTTGTGGTCCTCCCACACCCCTGAAGTGAAGTCAAAGTGTTAGTGGATCAGTGCATCCGAATCTTTGCAGCCCCACAGACTGTAGCCCTCCAGGCTTCACTGCCATGGGATTCTCCAGGCAAGAATACTGGAGTGGGTAGTCATTCCCTTCTCTAGGGGATCTTCCCAACCCAGAGATTGAACCTGGATCTCCCGCATTGCAGGCGGACTCTTTACCGTCTAAGCCATGTATTATATCTCCTTGCCAGGCTCCACAAAATCCTACCACTCTCGTCCTCCCTAAGAGATTTCCAGTTCTCTACCCATCCAATTATCATCCTTCTACCCACTNGAATACTGGAGTGGGTAGTCATTCCCTTCTCTAGGGGATCTTCCCAACCCAGAGATTGAACCTGGATCTCCCGCATTGCAGGCGGACTCTTTACCGTCTAAGCCATGTATTATATCTCCTTGCCAGGCTCCACAAAATCCTACCACTCTCGTCCTCCCTAAGAGATTTCCAGTTCTCTACCCATCCAATTATCATCCTTCTACCCACTCCATCCTTATTTTGGTATCATCTAGTGTTCCCAGATCTTGCCAACTCTGGATACGAACAACGTCCCACTAAGAGTTGACCTTCAGTTCAGCAAGTTGGAAACCTACCTGCTCACACAGGAACTCCAGTTCCAAGGAGTGTGATGTGGTCCCTGAGGAGTCAGTCCTGGCTGCCACTCCATGTCACTGCCACGGACAAGGCTCTCAGAAGTAGAAAGTGACTAATGTTGAAGGTGACATTGCTGCTAGCTGAGCAGGAGACATCATCTTATACAGCCAGCCCTCCATCCTCTCCAAGGCTCCAAGGCCACCACGATCCAGCCTATAACACTGGCACCCACACTTCAGGCCTCACAGTGCCACCGTGGTCTGTCCTGTGGCTGTAAAGGAGAAAGTTCTTTCCTCTCTGAGCTGCACACTGTCTTGGAACCCCATAGCAGGGCTTCTTGGACCCTTACATGTTATGGAGTTTAGAGAGACAGCTCCTGCATTCCCAGGAGGACCAGGAAGATGATGGCAGTTTTCCACAATGGCCACTAAGGCCCCATGTCCCCCTCCTTGGCCTTGGGGCTGAGTCTGCTGTGCCACACCAGGTCCCTTGGCCTTTAAATGTCTACTGACTTATCTTTGGCTGTGCGGGGCCTTCACTGCTGTGCCGGCTTTTCTCTAGTTGCAGCGCAAGGGGCTACTCTCTATTTGCAGTGTGTGCGCTTCTATTTGCAGCAACTTCCCTTGTTGCAGAGCACGGGCCCTCGGCACGCAAGCTCAGGAGTTGTGTACAGGCTTCGTTTCTCCACAGCATGTGGAATCATAGTTCCTAGACCAGGGATTGAACCCCTATCCCCTACATCGGTAGGAGGATTCTTAGCCACTGGACTACCAGGGAAGTCCCCAAGTCCCTTGCCCCTTCCTTGACAGTCAGTCCCTCCCTCCTCCACCACATTCTGCCACACACCCCTGCATGTGTCTGAACCTTGACATATGTCTGAACACGGGTGCCCCTCCCAGACAGCACCTCAGCCCTGCGTGAATCAGTGGGTACAACACATCGCCTAAGTGGACCCACGTACTAAGGCATCTGAACCCCAACTCTGACCACCCCAGACACAGGGTTGATGGTCTCTTTGTTCCATCCCCTCATTAATAACCAGATTCACCTCCACTTTTAGGTAAATGAATACAAGGGGAGACAAGACAATTTTTGAAACCTCTGTTTGCTTAGTGTAAATCCCTAAGTTTGGGGGTTTTTTTGTTTTTTATCTCCTTCTGACAAAGCGAGAACTAGCATTTTTCAAGTTCCAAGAAGCAACGGCTATATACTCAACCCTGAAAGGGGAAGTACACAAGAAATATGGCTTGAGAAAGTCATATTCTAACTGAGGAAATACACTGCCTTACAGCACTTGTCTTGTAGTTCTGACCACTCTCTGCCTTGCAGTTCCTTCTGCACATGAGAGAATGAACTCATATGTGCCTACAAGCCCCTGGGATGGCGGGTGTATGTGGGGGGGGAGGGGTGGTGAGACCCATGTCTGACCCTTTCTTTTTCTCTCCCAGGACCCAACCCAGGGCTTGGCTCATTAAAAACACATAATCAAATAAATCAAGCATGTTATAGAGAGAGTGCCCATCTGGCCACATCACTTTCCTGCTCAAAAACTTCCCATGGTTCCTCAATAACAGCAGGATAAACTGCAAGCCCCCTTCCCAGACATTCATGCCTTTCAAGTCCCCGGAACCCCAGCCTACCTCTCTATCTTCATTTTCTGTCACTCCCTCCCCCTCCCTTGCCAATGTTGCCAGTTCTCCAACTCCCAGCCACACAGGACTCAGGGTATCAGTCAGGTTTCATTGGGAGAAGCAAAACCACTAGGCTTGAGAGAGAACGGCCGTGTCTTCCAGGGAGCTGACTTGATGCAGTGATGAGAGGGGAACAGCACGCAAATCATTTACACATCACTATGGTCACTGCGTCTACCGCTGCGTCAGAGGCCAGCAGGGCAGGCAGTAGAGAGGGAAAATGATGAGGAATTGAGGAGAGCGAGGGGAAGCTGGTTCTCATGAGAGCAACCAAACCCACGTGGTCTCTCCTTGCATCCCCGCCTCTAGCTTCCATCTTGTGGTTGACTTGCAGAAGTGGAGTCTTCATTGAAGAAACTGACCCGAAAGATGCAGAAGAAACTGAAGGAAAACAAGATCCTTCTGTATAACACAGAGAACTATATCCAAACCCATGATAAACCATCATGGAAAAGAATAAAAAAAGAACGTGTATATATGTATAACTGAGTCGCTTTGCTGTACTGCAGTAATTAACACAACATTGTAAACTTCTATAATTCAGTTTAAAAAAAAAGAAAAAAAAATTTTCACTCTACGCCCTGTAGTAGTTTCTTAACAAAATCACAAGAGTGACTCTGAGATACTCTGCTTTCAATGACTTTATAAGAAAATAAATGAGAACTCAAAAAAGAAGAAAGAGAGCTGGAGCAGGTGTGGGCCTGCCTGCTACATCATACCATTAAAAAAAAAAAAAAAAACCCACAGAGAGAGCCAGTAGATGCTGGCCAGCCTTCACGAGCTGCAACAGTTTCTCTCCTCATCACCTGACCACAAACACGGCTACATTCACTTCCACTCCTAAACCTCATGCAAAGTTTTCTTGTGGCCAACCCCAACCCAGAGGAGAGTCCAGAAACATAGTTCCAGCTCAGCTGAATCTGAACAGACACGCACTTCCCAGCCTGTTTCCTTTGCTGGGAATATTCTTCTCCGTTCTCCTCTTGAGTAACTCCTATTTGTCTACCATTAAAGCCCCACTCAAATGTCTCTCCATCCCTCAAGAGTCTTCTCTCATCCCTGGGCCAACTTCACCAGCCCCTCCTTGTGCTCCGGGGACACTCAGTACCAGCCTCCTTCACCCATCTCAGTCTATTGGATGCTCACGGGTGAAGCTAGGTCTGTATCATCTCTGTGACCCTGGGGGCTATAGATTACTAAACACTAGCTCAGTACATCTTCACACCAACCCTTTGAAGCAAAATGCTTTTATTATCTCCATTTTACCGCTGAGGAAACTAAGACTCCTGGGGGAGTGATGACTTGTCCAGCGATGCACAGCCCATAAGGGGCAGAGGCAGGACTCAGTCCTTGTACATCTGATCCCAGAGACTGAATTCTTAATCATTCTCAATCACTAAGCAATTTTTTCTTTATAATTTGAAAAAATCATTTTTTTTTTTTTTTGGCTGGGTTGCTACCCCAACTTTCTCTGGTTCTGGTGAGCAGGACTACATTCTAGTTGCGGTGCATGGACTTCTTATTGCAGTGCCTTCTCCTGTTACAGAACAGAGGCGCTAGGGCACCTGGGCTCCAGCAGCAGCTACACACGGGCTCATGGATCATGGGCTCCAGAGTGCAGGCTCAGTAGTTGTGGTGAGTGGGCTTGGTTGCTCTGCTGAAGGGATCGATCCCATGACTCCTACATCGGCAGGCGGATTCTTAACTACTGGACGACCAGGGAAGCCCAAGACAATCTTCTTATTTTCTTCTTTTTTTTAATGTATTTAGTTTATTACCAAAAAAAAAAAAACCCTAACTCTGGCTATATGGTAAGTTGCTTTTATTTATTTTTTTTTGTATTTATTTATTTTTTTACACGGACTCCCAAACAGTAAGTTGCTTTTAAAATCCAAACAACTTTGTTATAAAAATTTTATATAAAAAAGATAATTGTGCAATAGTTATCAGGAAAGTTGAATGCAATAGTAAGCATGTAGGCTTGGGAATAGTTTTCAAATTTGCAACAGACGTGCAAGAAATCCTGTATGATTTACGGTTGTTTGAGTAAAAATAAGAAAACTTTGGTTCAGTTCCTATGAACTATCAAAAGGATAAACACAAAAGTCCTATCTCAAGTTAATCAAATTTTGAATGGCACCTTTTCAACGTAATAAAACAAAGGCATATGTGAAAAACAAAGACAAAATACACCTTTCTGTTCTAAAACATTTCTTTTTAGTCCATATGTGCTTTAAATAATTGTATATTCTTCTTAAGGAAGAGAATACTAAAGGTAAGAGCAAACTGACCTCCCAGTTTGCCTAGGAGGGAGCAGGTGCTCTTGGAATGCTAGTTTTTCTGTTTGAAAAATGAGTCACGTCCCAGGCAAACTGAGACAAATTGGTCACCCTTGGCAAAGTGCTCTGGTTGTTTTACTTGTTAACATTATTTATTTATTTGGCTCTGCTGAGTCTTAGTTGCAGCACGTGGGATCTAGTTCCCTGAGCAGGGACCTAACCCAGGCCCCCTACGTTGGGAATACAGAGTCTTAACCACTGGACCACCAGGGAAGTCCCTGCCCTGGCTGTTTGAAGGTGGGAGAGGCACTGGGAAACCAGAGCGGGGACATCCTGAAGCACTGAACTTGTGGTACTCCCCAAGACCAGAACACAAAGGAAGCTTTTGGATTGGCTTTTTATTTGTCTAATCCCCTCCTTCCTCAGGAACTTAGCCCTCTGGGTTATTTGGAAAGCAGTCTGGGGCCAGCAGAGTTCTCAGGTTGCTGGTTACACGAGGAACTCTGGGGGGAGAAGATGTGGGGTCAGGGGGTGACAGGGAATACAAACTCCTTTCCTACAAAGTCCATCATGAGCCTGCAACCTGGAGTCAAAACTGAGAGTTGCAGAGCCTGCCAAAGCAGGACAGTCTCTTGGCTAGAGAAGCTTGAGCACAGTTGACAGAGGTGGAACCCTGGCCTTCTGAGCATCCACCCTGGGAGAAACTGCCAAATCCAATCCCACTGGTTTAACTCTGGGAAGGGATGTAGCCAAGGCCCCAGAGAAAATAGGAGCAGATCTGGAGCTAACATCCAGGCTTCCAGGCTTCTGCCCCCTGGTGGGGAGATTACCTGGGCAGGAGAGGGTGGTCCGGCCTGCTGCTGACTTCAGGCAAGTTTCTCCTCTGTCTCTGACGCTCACTCTCTTTGTGAAAAGGGGGCAGGATTGCGGAGGGCGGGGTGGGGGGAGGATTCCAGCTCAAATAAGCCATATCAAGCCCTAGGACCATGCAGAGCTCCTAAGAAATGTCAGGGTCTTTCTTTAGCTACATTTAGCCCACAGCCTGCGGCCCCCGAGTCGAGTCTATTGGCCAAGTGGGGAGTCTATTATATATGGATCTTTAATTAAGCAAGTTCTTTGCTTCTCTTGATGTCCAAAGTGTCAACTAAGGTAAGAATACCTACTCCAGGGGTTACCGAGAATGTGAACACAGCTCTTATCTTGAGGGCTGGAAACTGTCTTTGGGGAGAACATCTTGATAAACTTCTTGGAGAGACTCATGAGGTTGGATATGATAAGACGCAGGAAGGCTTTGTTTGGGGCTGGGATTTCTTGAAAGGGAGAATAAGAAATGAGGTGGAGGGAGAGGAAGAAGCAGGGGAGAAAGCCAGCAAAATGGAGAAAGCCAGCATGGGGAGGGGGAACCAGCCCCACTTCCAGACAAGCAGGGCTGGGCAAAGGAGAGCTTTAGGATAATGAAGCTTTTCCACTCTTCGCAAAAGCTATTTGTAACACCACCCCCTCTCTACCTCCAGATTATCAGTAACATGTGCCAGTCCCACCAGTGCTTGATACAGAGTGTACCTGTAGGTGTGAGTATTTGTGTAACTCAGAGAGAACTAAGTTTCCTGTTTGAGGCAAGGCAATACGAAACAGAGATCACAAGCAAAGAAGAAAAAGCTAAGGATCTGAGAAAGCTTGGTTTGGCAGAGGCCACTGAGTCCATGACATCCATGCTTCTCCTTCCTGGGCTCACAGCTTCCTACATTCCCCAGCCTCCTTGAGGTTAGGTTTGGCCAAATGATGGAGTTGCAGATGATAAGATGTGATGAGTGCCGTTCCAGGCCTGGCCCCCAAAACTCCCACCCTGCCGGTCCTCTTTCTGTCTGTGGGATGACCCTAGGGTCCCTGTGTTGACGATGGCAGATCCATCATCAGCCTGCACCCCACATCTACCCCACCAACTTGGAACCAAACTCCTAGATCTTCTCATGAGAGAAAAATAAACTTCCATTGTGTGAGGTCATTATATTCTGGGTCAAATTGTTAAAGAAGTTTAGCTTACACAAAGCAGTAAGCTTGCAGAAGATTTGGACCTCCAGGTACTATAAAATCAGGGTGAAAAGCTGGGGTGTGGACTTCCCTGGCAGTGCAGAAGATAGAAATCTGCCTGCCAATGCAGGGGACATGGGTTCGATCCCTGGTCTGGGAAGAAACACCCTGCCGAGGAGTGACTAAGCCCGTGTGCAACAACTGCGGAGCCCATGAGCCTAGACTCTGTGCTCCACAACAAGAGAAGCCACTGCAATGAGGGGCCCGTGCACCACAGTGAAGAGCAGCCCCCGCTTGCCGCTAGAGAGAGCCCCCACAGAAACAAAGACCCAGCGTGGCCATAAAGCAAAAAGAATCAGAGTAGAGAGCGTTGGACTGATGTTAGCAGATCTCCAGCATGGGCCGTGTTGTCTGAGACGTGCGTCACACATGTGAGCTGTTTCATAGGCACTTGGCAAATGACAGCCTTTCTGATTATGCTGAAGTCCATTATGGAAGGGCTGGCCTATCCCTAAAGTGGATTCATGAACCCCACCTCTCAGGGGGATTATGGGGGCTGGCCACTGGCTGTGGATGCTGTCATTAGCATGAAGAGCTGGTCCACAGGGAGAGCTTAATTTGAGCTTTGTTTTCTCCAGGCGCGGGAGAGAGGCTTCCTTCGCCAATCTGATACGAGTGGCTGTGAGTGCTGGGAGGAGAGGTTATTTGGCTCAGGAAGGAATGGGGGGAGGGCCCCAGAGGGCCCCACCCTCAGCCAGGCCTGAGCACCCTCCCATCCAAGGAGAGTTTGAAAGTTGAGCACATTTCCAAGTCCCTGGTCCACGTGATAAATCTCCTGAAGAAAAACAGGACAGAACACGCCCTTAATCTTTGTAGAGGGAGAAAAGGAAGGTGCCAACCCTCTGGGTGGGTTCCTGGGACTGGAGAGAAGGCTGGGGGACAGGGTGCCAAGAAGAACAGAAGTCTAGGTCCCCCTCTGCCTGCCCCAGAGGGCTTTGGGGGTGTGGGCACCGAGGGCTGGGGCCTCATGCCCTGGTGGATGAGCTCACCACACCAGGGGTGAAGTTGCCAGTGGAGCGCCTCACCTTGGGTGGGTCATGGTGGCCTGAACAGGAACCCAGGCCACATGGGGCAGCCCAGGCAGACAGACTGAGGTCTGCAGCCAAGCAGCGCCATGAGGCCGTCTGTTGGCTGCAGCGACAAGACACCCACAGCATCCTCAGAGTTCCCTGGAACCCCAAAAGTGTGATTCAGGACTTCCTGTCAATGAGGGGTGAGAAGGGATGTGGCTGCTGCGAACTGAACTGGCAGAGGGGAGATGGGATAGGGTTTGCTGCCGGAGAGAGTTGAGGAGTCCATATTTGTCAGCAGAACTGAGAAGGAGAGAGGCCATCAGTCCCTAGGGACGCCTTGAGGGGATCAGGGCAGGCTGTATCCACCAGCCCAAGTCAAGCGCTTTCCTCTGCCCACCGCTGCTCCAAGCACGGCTCTCAGTTCCCTTTGGCATCAGGCCACTCAGAGTCCTGACTCTCCAGTGAACAGACCAGTCCCACGCAAGCAGGGGGCCTTGGAGCAGGGCTCACTCATCCGGGGGCCCCAGAGCAAGGACACAGGAGCAGGCGGGATGGAGAGGCGGAGTCAGAGTGGAAGGAAATCAGCTGCCTGTGTTCTGTGAAGGCTCAGAACGACTTATTATGGGAAGATCTTGGCAGTGGTGGAGGTGGGAGGTCGGGAACAGCATCGCNGGGCCCCAGAGCAAGGACACAGGAGCAGGCGGGATGGAGAGGCGGAGTCAGAGTGGAAGGAAATCAGCTGCCTGTGTTCTGTGAAGGCTCAGAACGACTTATTATGGGAAGATCTTGGCAGTGGTGGAGGTGGGAGGTCGGGAACAGCATCGCCAAGACAACCGAGGTGCAGCTGTCCAGAGTCTACTCATCTGCAGATGGCCCATTTCTTTCACATTGGACCTGCAGAACGGCAAGGAAAGATATTAGAGCCAACCAGAGTTCCATATGGAGACCCTTAGGATGGAAAATCGTCACCCTTTGGGTTCATGGTTCCTCGCCTTCCAGAAGCCATGGCCAGTGTCCTCAGCTACCTTGGCCCCCAGGCCCCATAGGTTTTCTGTTTTTGGAAGAACATGAACTCTAGAGTCAGGCCAGCTAGGGTCTGAGACCCAGCTCCAGCACTCGCTAGCACAGCTTAGGCAAATCACTTCAGATCTCTGAGCCTCAGTTTCCCCATCTGTAGAGTGGGAGTTATAATACTTGCCAGCTAGGGCTGTTGTGAGGCATCAGCAGAAATTGAAAGTAAAGCAGCTTATCATAATTATCTTCTCTGTGACATTTAAAAAAATAATGCAATTTTTTGAATTGATTTTTTAATTGGAGGAAAATTGCTTTACAATGTTGTGCTGGTTTCTGCCATACGACAAGGTGAATCAGCCATAATTATATGTATATCCCCTTGGTCTGGAGCCTCCCTCCCCTCTCCCCACCCTACCCCTCTAGGTCACCACGGAGTGGCAGGCTGAACTCCCTGTGTTATATAACAACCTCACCAGCATTCAGTTTCACACTTGATGATCAAGCATCTCTCTATGGTGGGTCTTTGTCCTGACTTTCCTCATTTGATCCTCACTGAGACTCCTCTCAACAGATGAGAGAAGCAGAGACAGAGAGCCAGGGTGATTTTCACACAGTGGCTGAGCTTTAAGGCGGCCAAGCCTGTCCTGGAACTCAGGAGGTCTGACCTCAGAGTCCAGGCTCAGGGCCCCTCTCTGCATTTCTGACTCAGAGCAGGTTATGTATCCACAGTGCTCAAAAGGAGGCTGAAACCCAGGTGGTAGCGTGAAGCAAGGGAGCACCATTCTGACTCAGTTCTAAAGAGGTGGATGCACCCTGAGCCTATTATACAGAGTGATGTAAGTCAGAAAGAGAAAAAGAGATATTGCATATTAACCCACATAAATATGGAATCTAGAAAGATGGTGTTGATGAACCTATCTGCAGGGCAGCCAGGGAGACGCAGACATAGAGAAAAGACGTATGCACACAGTAGGGGAAGGAGAGGGTAGGATAAATTGAGAGAGTAGCATTGAAACTCACTTTCACTTTTCACTTTCCCACACTGGAGAAGGAAATGACAACCCAATCCTGTGTGCTTGCCTGGAGAATCCCAGGGACTGGAGCCTGGTGGGCTGCCATCTATGGGGTCACACAGAGTCGGACACGACTGACATGGCTTAGCAGCAGCAGCAGCAGCATTGAAACATATATATTACGCTAAAGCCTTTGATTGTGTGATCACAGCAAACTGTGGAACATTCTTAAAGAGATGTGAATACCAGACCACCTTACCTGCCTTCTGCGAAACATGTATGCAGGTCAAGAAGCAACAGTTAGAACTGGACATGGAGCAATGGACTGGTTCCAAATTGGGAAAGGAGTATATCAAGGCTGTATATTGTCACCCTGCTTATTTAACTCAAATGCAGAGTGCATCATGTGAAATGCCAGGTTGGATGAATATAAGCTGGAATCAAGAATGCCGGGAGAAATATCAATAACTTCACATATGCAGATGATACCACTCATGGCAGGGGAAAAAAAAAAGAGAGAGAGAAACTAAAGAGTCTTTTTTTCTGCCATGAGTGGTATCATCTGTATATGTGAAGTTATTAATATTTCTCCCAGCATTCTTGATTCCAGCTTATATTCATCCAACCTGGCATTTCACATGATGCACTCTGCATTTGAGTTAAATAAGCAGGGTGACAAATTGGAGAAGGAAATGGCAACCCACTTCAGTGTTCCTGCCTGGAGAATCCCAGGGACGGGGAAGCCTGGTGGGCTGCCATCTATGGAGTCGCACAGAGTCAGACATGACTGAAGCGACTTAGCAACAGCAGCAGCAAAGAGTCTTTTGATGAAAGAGGGAAGTGAAAAAACTGACTTAAAACTCAACATTTGAAAAATGAAGATCATACCATCTGGTCCCATTATTTCATGGCAAATAGATGGGGACACAATGGAAACAGTGACAGACTTTATTTTTTTGGGCTCCAAAATCATTGCAGCCATGAAATTAAAAGACGCTTGCTCCTTCAAAGAAAAGCTGTGACAAACCTAGACAGCATATTAAAAAGCAGAGACAGTACTTTACCAACAAAGGTCTGTATAGTCAAAGTTATGGTTTTCCCAGTAGTCATGTATGGATGTGAGAGTTGGACCATAAAGAAGGCTGAGCGCCAAAGAATTGATGCTTTTGAACTGCGGTGTTGAGAGTCCCTTGACTGCAAGGAAATCCAACCAGTCTATCCTAAAGGAAATCAGTCCTGAATATTCATTGGAAGAACTGATGGTGAAGCTGAAGCTCCGATACTTTGGCCCCCTGATGGCAAAGAACTGACTCATTGGAAAAGGCCCTGATGCTGGGAAAGATTGAAGGCAGGAGGAGAAGGGGACGACTGAGGATGAGATGGTTGGACGGCATCGCTGACTCTATGGATGTGAGTTTGAGTGAGCTCCAGGAGATGGAGAGAGACAGGGAAGCCTGGTGTGCTGCAGTCCATGGGGCTGAAAATAGTCAGACATGACTGCGTGACTGAAGAACAACAATTAGATAGCCAGTGGAAACTCACTGTGTGAAGCAGGGAGCTCGAGTCTGGTGCTCCGTGACAACCTAGAGGGGTGGGGTGGGGCGGGAGGTGGGAGGGAGGTTCAGGAAGGAGTGGACATATGTATACTTATGGCTGATTCATGTGATGTATGGCAGAAACCAACAATATGGTAATTCAGTTCAGTTCAGTCGCTCAGTCATGTCCAACTCTTTGAGACCCCATGAACCGCAGCACACCAGGCCTCCCTGTCCATCACCAACTTCCAGAGTCCTCCCAAACCAATGTCCATTGAGTCAGTGATGCCATCCAACCATTTCATCCTCTGTCATCCCCTTTTCCACCTGCCCTCAATCTTTCCCAGCATCAGGGTCTTTTCAGATGAGTCAGCTCTTCACATCAGGTGGCCAAAGTATTGGAGTTTGAGCTTCAACATCAGTCCTTCCAGTGAACACCCAGAACTGATCGCCTTTAGGATGGACTGGTTGGATCTCCTTGCAGTCCAAGGGACTCTCAAGAATCTTCTCCAACACCACAGTTCAAAAGCATCAATTCTTCAGTGCTCAGCTTTCCTTATAGTCTAACTCTCTCATCCATACTTGACTACTGGAAAAACCATACCCTTGACTAGACAGACCTTTGTTGGCAAAGTAATGTCTCTGCTTTTTATATGCTGTCTAGGTTTGTCATAACTTTCTTTCCAAGGAGTAATCGTCTTTTAATTATCCTTCAATTAAAAATAAATATCATGTGGAAACACAAAAGACCCTGAAAAACCAAAGTCGTCTTGAGAAAGAACAGAGCTGGAGGAATCAATCTTCCTGACTTCAGGTTATACCACAAAGCTACAGTCATCAAGACAGCTTGGTACTGGCACAAAAACAGAAATATAGACTAATGGAACAAGATAGAAAGCCCAGAAATAAACCTATGCACCTATGTGTATCTTATTTTTGACAAAGGAGGTAAGAATATACAATGAGGCAAAGACAGCCACTTAAATAAATGATGCTGGGAAAACTGGACAGCTACATGTAAAAGAATGAAATTAGAATACTTCCTATTCCTATACCATACACAAAGATAAACTCAAAATGGACTAAAGACCTAAATGTAAGACCAGAAACTATATAACTTTTAGAGGAAAAAGGCAGAACACTCGATGACAAAAATCAAAGCAAGATTCTCTATGACCCACCTCCTAGAGTAATGGAAATAAAAACAAAAGTAAACAAGTGGGACCTGATTAAACCTAAAAGCTTTTGCACAGCAAAGGAAATTCTAAGCAAGGTGAAAAGACAACCCTCAGAATGTGAGAAAATAATAGCAAATGAAACAACTGAAAAAGGATTAATTTCCAAAATATACAAGCAGCTCATACAACTCAGAAAAACACATAACCCAATCAAAAAGGAGGGAAAAGACCTAAACAGATATTTCTCCAAAGAAGACATACAGATATCTAACAAACACATGAAAAGATTCTCAACATCACTCATTATTAGAAAAATGCAAACCAAAATGAGACATCACCTCACACCTGTCAGAATGGCCCTTATCACAAAGTCTACAAATAGTGTTGGGGAGGATGTAGAGAAAAGGGAATGTTCTTGCACTGTTGGTGGGAATGTAAATTTATACAGCCACTATGGAAGACGGTATGGAGATTTAAAAAAACTAGGAATAAAATCACCATGTTATGTTAAGTCACTTCATTCGTGTGCAACCCCATAGATGGCAGCCCACCAGGCTCCCCCGTCCCTGGGATTCTCCAGGCAAGAACACTGGAGTGGGTTGTCATTTCCTTCTCCAGTGCATGAAAGTGAAAAGTGAAAGTGAAGTTGCTCAGTCGTGTCCGACTCTTAGCGACCCCATGGACTGCAGCCCACCAGGCTCCTCCGTCCATGGGTTTCTCCAGGCAAGAGTACTGGAGTGGGGTGCCATGACCCAGCAATCCCACTCCTAGGCATACACCCTGAGGAAACCAAAACTGAATAAGACACAGATATCCCATTGTTCGTTGTAGCACTATTTGCAGTAGCTAGAACATGGTAGCAACCTGGATGTCCATCAACAGATGAATGGAAAAAGAAGCTGTGGCACGTACACACAATGGAATATTACTCAGCCATAAAAAGGAATGCATCTGAGTCAGTTCTCATGAGGTGGATGAACCTAGAACCTATTATACAGAGTGAAGTAAGTCAAAAAGATGGAGATAAGTATTGTATTCTAACTCATATATATGGAATCTTAAAAAATAGTACTGAAGAATTTACAGGGCAGCAATGAAGAAACAGATATAGAGAATAGATTTATGGACATGGGGAGAGGGGAGGAGAGGGTGAGATGTTTGGAAAGAGTAACATGGAAACTTACACATTACCATATGTAAAATAGATAGCCAACAGGAATTTACTATATGGCTCAGGAAACTCAAACAGGGGCTCTGTATCAACCTAGAATGAGGGAGATGGGGAGGAGTTTCAAAAGGGAGGGGATATCTGTATACCTATGACTGATTCATGCTGAGGTTTGACAGAAAACAAAAAAATCCTGTAAAACAATTATCCTTCAATAAGACAAACAAACAAACAAAAAGATTAATGGAATGAACAAATCAACAAGTCTTGAGTTGTGTATATCACAGGCTGTATACTTTCAGATGGCTATGTAAATCTCTCCAGTTTTTAGGACAGCCATGGGCAAATACACACAAAAATAAATCAATTTAAATTTATAATAATTAAAAAAAAAAAAGAGGAGCATCATTCTGAGGAAGGTTCATGGAGGTGGCAGGATTTGAGCTGAAATTTTCCAGACAGAAACAGGATATTAGCAGGAAGCAAGGGGTGGAGGGGAGGCATTGCCAGGCAGCAGCTGCAGTGGAAGCAAAGTGGAGGAAATAGAGACACACGAGGTGGTGGGCAGCAAAGAGTGGCCCACGTGGCCACAGTGAGGCCTCCAAGCAGAGAACTGAGCAGGGTCTTTGCCACTGGAGCTGTTTCTTTACAGAAAGGAGAGGTCATTTCCCCTCTTGCTCCCCTTTACAAAGGCATCAGATTGTGAGCTCCCTGTGGGCAGGGGTCCGGTCAGTCTCCTGCCCCACAGCAGCTCCAGTGTCCACTCTCTCCCTTGGACCATGCACGGTAGGTGCTGGGCAAACGTTTGCTGGATGAACTGAAAGGGGGAGAGGATGTACTCTCATGGGCTTCCCAGGTGGCACTAGCGGTAAAGCACCCACTGCCAGTGCATAAGAGGTAAGTCACATAAGAGATGTGACTTTAATCCCTGGGTTGTGAATATCCACTGGAGGAGGGCATGGCAACCCACTCCAGTATTCTTGATGGAGAATCCCATGGACAGAGGAGCCTGGAGGGCTACAGTCTATGGGGGCAAAAGAATCGGACATGACTAAAGTGACTTAGCATGCATGCCTGTACACTCATCCATCTTTCACTCTGTCTCTCTCTCTCTCTCTCTCTTTTTTTTTTTTTTTTTTTGGCAGTTCTGTGTGACTTGCAGTATCTTAGTTCCCCGAACCCTGGCCCTGGCAGTGAAAGTGCTGAGTCCTTACCACTGGACCACCAGGGAGCTCCTGCAGCCATCTGTTATTTCATTAGAACTGAACTTGAATTATCATATAACCCCCTTTTCTCCTGCAAAAGAGACAGACTGTAACTAGTGGTGAGGGAAAGAGGTTAGCAAGAGAAACGGGTAGAATGCAGCCCCAGTGACGAGCACTTATACTGACTCCAGAGGAGGGAGACCTCAGCCATCCCCTCTTCCCCATACCTGGGATATTTTGGGAGTCAGATCTCCATAGGTGTCTTAGATCTTGCAAGTGGAGACACTGACAGCTGTTTGTTGCAGACTATCTTTTCTAGAACGTTTGCGCAATGAACAGCCTTGGATGATGGAGAATCTTTCTCTCTGAATCGAAAGGCAGGCATGCTTCCTGCCCACTATTAAAGTCTGGGGTTCTCTGGGACTTCCCTGGTGGCCCAGTGTTTGGGAACTTGCCTTCCAATGCAGGGAACGGGGCCCTGGTCAAGAACTAAGATCCCGGGTGCCTCGCGGGTGAGTAAGCCCAAGAACTCCAATGAGCCACAACTAAGACCCAACACAGACAAAAATAATGTAATAAAATTTTTTAAAAAGAAAAGGTTTGGGGTTCTCAAAGCTCAGGGCTCCTCTCTTGTATTGCAACCCAGTGCATGTGAGGTATCCAACTGGATGTTCAATAGACTTGTCTATTGAACTGTAGGATGCCCATGTAAGGTTGAGTTTCAAATAAGCAATGATTGCTTATTTATTTATTTGCTACACGGGAAGGCATGCAGGGTCTCAGTTCCTTGGTCAGGGATGGAACCCAGCAGTGGAAGACAGAGTCTTAACCACTGGACTGCCAGCGAAGTTCCAGTCACTAAATTTTTAGTATAGATATGTCTCATGCAATATTTGAGACATACTAAAGAAAGACATTTATCATTTATCTAAAATTCAAATTTAACCAGGTGCCCTCTGTATTTATTTTCTAAACCAAGCATCCTACCCCCGTGGGACTCACTGGGACAAATATACTGACGTTTGTGTATATAAACATACAAATGTATACAAACATACAGTTGATCAGTATACAAATACACTGATATACTCACTTGCCATGCTGTGAGTAATAAAGTCCTTTGTCTCTGACCCAGGACTCTTGCATTTCCTGCAGGTACCCACAGTAGCTCACAAGCAGGACACAATCTCATACTTTTCCTAGTTCTTGATAGATATCCCCTGCCTAAGCTTGCAGTGTGGCCTAGAGTTTGCTGCTCAACACGTCTGTGGGATGAATGGCTGTCAGCCATAAAAATTGCTGCCACATACACAGAGTTCCTCAGGGATTAGAAAGGGTTCCTGGTGCTGTAGCAACTTTACATTTCACTAGAAAACTCAGCAGTGGCCATAGGACTGGAAAAGGTCAGTTTTCATTCCAATTCCAAAGAAAGGCAATGCCAAAGAATGCTCAAACTACCGCCCAATTGCATTCATCTCACATGCCAGTAAAGTAATGCTCAAAATTCTCCAAGCCAGGCTTTAGCAATACGTGAACTGCGAACTCCCTGATGTTCAAGCTGGTTTTAGAAAAGGCAGAGGAACCAGAGATTAAATTGCCAACATCTGCTGGATCATGGAAAAAGCAAGAGAGTTCCAGAAAAACATCTACTTCTGCTTTATTGACTATGCCAAAGCCTTTGACTGTGTGGATCACAATAATCTGTGGAAAATTCTGAGAGAGATGGGAATACCAGACCACCTGACCTGCCTCTTCAGAAATCTGTATGCAGGTCAGGAAGCAGCAGTTAGAACTGGACATGGAACAACAGACTGGTTTCAAATAGGAAAAGGAGTACCTCAAGGCTGTATATTGTCACTCTGCTAATTTAACTTCTATGCAGAGTACATCATGAGAAATGCTGGACTGGAAGAAACACAAGCTGGAATCAAGATTGCCAGGAGAAATATCAATCACCTCAGATATTCAGATGACACCACCCTTATGGCAGAAAATGAAGAGGAACTCAAAAGCCTCTTGATGAAAGTGAAAGAGGAGAGTGAAAAAGTTGGCTTAAAGCTCAACATTCAGAAAACAAAGATCATGGCATCCGGTCCCATCACTTCCTGGCAAATAGGTGGGGAAACAGTGGAAACAGTGTCAGACTTTATTTTTTGGGGCTCCAAAATCACTGCAGCTGGTGACTGCAGCCATGAAATTAAAAGACGCTTACTCCTTGGAAGAAAAGTTATGACCAACCTAGATAGCATATTCAAAAGCAGAGACATTATTTTGCCGACTAAGGTCCGTCTAGTCAAGGCTATGGTTTTTCCTGTGGTCACGTATGGATGTGAGAGTTGGACCGTGAAGAAGGATGAGCACCGAAGAATTGATGCTTTTGAACTGTGGTGTTGGAGAAGACTCTTGAGAGTCCCTTGGACTGCAAGGAGATCCAACCAGTCCATTCTGAAGGAGATCAGCCCTGGGATTTCTTTGGAAGGAATGATGCTAAAGCTGAAACTCCAGTACTTTGGCCACCTGATGCAAAGAGTTGACTCATTGGAAAAGACTCTGATGCTGGGAAGGATGGGGGCAGGAGGAGAAGGGGACGACAGAGGATGAGATGGCTGGATGGCATCACGGACTCGATGGACGTGAGTCTGAGTGAACTCAGACAGGGAGGCCTGGCGTGCTGTGATTCATGGGGTCGCAAAGAGTCGGACACGACTGAGCGACTGAACTGAACTGAACTGAATACATTGTTCTTGAGGAAAGCTGACTTGGGGGGGATAACATATTCTTGCACGGAAGTTTCCCAGTATGCTTCCAGAAATGTTAGTTTCCAAAAAAAGGCGGGGAAAGGAAATTCTATAGTGAAATAAATTTAAGAAATGCCCCAGTCCACCTCTTCCTCTTGGATTTACAGAGTCTTCAGTATATGAAAGGCTCTGACAAGTCCTGTAGCAAAGGACTCTGTTCCATTTTACTAAACCCGGGATTTTCTGAAAAGATCTGATTGGGACATTTCTCTCTCTCTTTTTTTTCAAATAATATTTTTGGTACTAACTTTCATGCAGGAGATCAAACCTGTCAATCCTACAGGAAATCAACCCTGAATGTTCGTTGGAAGGACTAATGCTACAGCTGAAGCTCCACTAGCTTGGCTACCTGGGGGAAGAACTGATTCATTGGAAAAGACTCTGATGCTGGAAAAGACTCTGATGCTGGAAAAGACTGAAGGCAGGAGAAGGGGCCAATGGAGGATGCGATGGTTGGATGGGGCCAATGGAGGATGCGATGGTTGGATGGCATCGCCGACTCAACGGCCATAAGTTTGAACAAACTGCAGGAACAGTGAAGGACAGGGAAGCCTGGCATGCTGCAGTTCATGGGGTCACAAAGCCAGACATGACTTAGCGAGTGAACAGCAACAGCAAACTTTCCTGCCAACCTTTTGAAAAACGCTGGAACTGCCTGAATTTGGAAGCACAGGATTTCTTAAAGGTCCCCCTCTCCCTCATTTTCAGTGGAACTAAGCCTTGGGTTTTTGGCTCAGGAAATGGATGGAGGCAGCACCAGGGCCCCTGCACTGCGGGGTTTCAGGGAACTCTACCAGCACGGAGACCAGCAGACCAGCATCCTTAGTGCTTTGTGTTCTTTCTATATGAACAGAGCCTCAGGAGTCATTTAAGGTAGCAGCCCGGGCAGCATGTCATCAAAAAGAATGTGTCCTGAGAGAGCCTCCTTCGTGCTTCGGCCTTTGTATATTTCCTGTACTGCAGCCAGGGGACATCTGCGGATAGTAGGCACAAGTGAAACCATTTTTAGCCCTGGCCTCTTGAGCCAGACGAAAGGCAGTGAAGACCAGTTCCCTCAGCCCATGTGAAAAGGGGAAGGAGACGGTCTTAGCTCTCGAACCAGCCACAGGAAGCAACGCTGACCAAGTGTGACACAGAGCGGGCCAGGCAGGGTCCTGCCGCCCCAACCTGGAAGTCTGACAGCAATTTCAGGGCCGGAAGTCCTCGCTGTCAGAGTCACCCTTTTGGTCAGTGGGTGGTTTCCAGGCTGCTGCAAGCCTCTTTGCCCCCAGGAAGAAAGATCCTCTTGGGTCACACTGCCTCTGAAAACCCAAGAGTGACATAAGTTAAGGAGTAGTCCAAAGAATTAATACATAGGATGTCAGTGAATGTTGTAAGAATAAAGAACAACCAGTTGCATGCTGACACAAGCTCAGGCAATTCGGCAGCCTCCGTGGAAAGTCACAGAGCCTAGTTCAGAGCTGAGAAGCCGTGATGGAGAAAGTCTTTGACTTATCTGTGCGTTGAGGAGCCGTTTAGGGGTTCCCAGGTGGCCCAGTGGTAAAGAATCCCTTGCCAGTGCAGGAGACAGGATTGGATCCCTGGTCTGGGAACATCCCATGGGCTACAGAGCAACAAAGCCCCTACTATGCCACAGCCTCAACTGAGCCCGAGCTCTAGAGCCAGCAAGCCACCACTAACAGGCCCCTGGACTGCAACTAGTGAAGCCCAAGGGTCCTAGAGCTTGCGCTCTGCAACTAGAGGAGGCACTGCCACAAGAAGCCCACACACCACAACTCAGAGAGTAGTCCCTGCTTGCTGCAACTCGAGAAAGTCCCACACAGCAATGAAGACCCAGCTCAGCCAAAAATAAATGAACAAATAAATTAAAAAGATCACTGATCATAGGTTCCTGTAACAAATATAAAAATCATGAAAATATTTGAAATGTTGAGAGAATCACCAAAATGTGGCACAAAGACACAAAACAAGCAAATGCTGTTAGAAAAAATGGCACTGATAGATTGGTGGATGTGGGGTTGCAACAAACTTTCAATGTACACACACACACACACAAACAGTTATCTGTGAAGTGCAATAAAACAAGGTGGATCTGTATGTTTTGCTGCATTCATCATAGTGTGCTATTGTATCAGAGCTGGAAGATCATTCCCTTGCCTACAAAGTCGGAATAACTGAAGTCCAGAAACACGAAGAGGCTTTCCCTAAGTCACCCAGTGCATGAGTCTACAGTCAAGAATTCATTCATTCTTCATCATTTCACTGAGCACGTGCTCTGCTCTGCAGAGATACACACAGTACACGCCAGCAATCTCAGGCTTGGAATCTACATTATAGAAATGTTTACCGAGCGTTTTCAAGATAAACATACTTTTTAAAGGGACATAAGAAACCATACATGTCTACTCATTTGAGCAGAAGAAATACAGTAAGGATAAACCAGAGGCTAATGGGATTGGCCGTCTACAGGGGTTAGGTGCAAACACGGTAGAGAGAAGAAGAAGCATACACAAGGTGGTGAAGAAAAGACCAGGGGAATCTCTTTGTCTTTTTGGGCAGCTCTGACCCACAGAAACTTGACAACGTTTCACATATTCTAAAGCTAATTAATAGAAGCAACTAGGGTGCAAGGACAACCTCCAAAGTAATTCAAACAGTAACAGATGAGCTCAACTGCATGACAAATGAAATAGCATCACTCCACAGAAGGCAAAGGGGGAAGAAACAAAGCTAATTAAGCAACTTTGGGAAACGGTTTGACTGGATATAGACATTTACTTTCCCACCAATAGTGCACCAGGGTTCCCTTTTCTCTCAGTTCAGTTCAGTCGCTGAGTCATGTCTGACTCTTTGTGACCCCCGTGGACTGCAGCATGCCAGGCTTCCCTGTCCATCATCAACGCTCAGAGCTTGCTCAGACTCACGTCTGTTGAGTCAGTGATGCCATCCAACCATCTTATCCTCTGTTGTTCCCTTCTTCTCCAGCCTTCAATCTTTCCCAGCATCAGGGTCTTTTCCAATGAGTCAGTTCCATGCATCAGGTGGCCAAAGTATTGGAGTTTCAGCTTCAGGATCAGTCTTTCCAATGAATATTCAGGACTGATTTCCTTTAGGATGGACTGGTTTGATCGCCTTGCAGCTGAAGCAACTCTCAAGAGTCTTCTCCAACACCACAGTTCAAGAACATCAATTCTTTGGTGCTAAGCTTTCTTTAGAGTCCCATTCTCACATCTATACATGACTCCTGGAAAAACCATAGCTTTGACTAGATGGACCTTTGTTGACAAAGTAATATCTCTACTTTTTAATATGCAGTCTAGGTTGGTCATAGCTTTTCTTCCAAGGAATGAACGTCTTTTAATTTAATGACTGCAGTCACCATCTGCAGTGATTTTGGAGCCCCCCCAAAATAAAGTCTGTCACTGTTTCCATTGTTTCCCATCTATTTGACATGAAGTGATGGCTGGATGCCATGATCTTAGTTTTCTGAATGTTGAGTTTTAAGCCAACTTTTTCACTCTCCTCTTTCACTTTCATCAAGAGGATCTTTAGTTCTTCACTTTCTGCCATAAGGGTGGTGTCATCTGTGTATGTGAGGTTATTGATATTTCTCCCGGCAATCTTGATTCCAGCTTGTGCTTTGTTCAGCCTGGCATTTCGCTTGATGTACTCTGCTTATAATCTAAATAAGCAGGGTGACAATATACAGCCTAGACGTACTCCTTTCCTGATTTGGAACCAGTCTGTTGTTCCATGTCCAGTTCTAACTGTTGCTTCTTGACCTGCATATAGATTTCCCTTTTCTCTACAACCTTACCAACACCTTTTTTTTTTTTTAAATAATAGCCATTCTGACAAATGTGAAGTGATATCTCATTTTGGTTTTGGTCTTCATTTCCCTAATGATTAGTAATGCTGAGCATCTTCTCACGTGCCTGTTGGCCGTCTGTATGTCTTCTTTGGAAAAACATCTTTTCAGATCATCTGCCCATTTTTTAAATTGGGTTGTTTGTTTTTTGGTGTTGAGTTGTATGAGATTTTTGTGTATTTTAGATACTGAACCCTTAACAGATATATCATTCGCAAATAACCTCCAATTCAGTAGGTGTTGTTTTGTTGATAGTTTCCTTTCCTGTGTGCTCAGTTGCTCAGCGGTGTCTGACTCTTTGCGACCCTGCCAGGCTCCTCTGGCCGTGGGATTTTCCAGGTGAGAATACTGGAACAGATGCTATTTCCTCCTCTAAGGGATCTTCCCAACCTAGGGATAGAACTTGCGTCTCCTGTGTTTCCTGCATAAGCAGGTAGATCCTTTACCATCTGGGAAACTCTTCGCTGTACAAAAGGTTTTGAGTTTGATATAACCCCATCTGTTTATTTTTGCTTTTGTTTGCCTTGCCTGATGACACATGTACACATATAAATACTACTAAGACCAATGTCAAAAAGTGTACTGACTTTGTTTTCTTCTAGAAGTTTTATGATTTCAGGCCTTACATTTAAGTCTTTAATTCGCTATGAATTTATTTTTGTGCATGGTGTAAGATGATTCTTTGGCGTGTAGCTGTCCAGTTTGGCCAACACCACTTATTGAAGAGGCTCTTTTTCCTCGTTGTATATTCCTGTCTTCTTTGTCAAAGATTAACTGCTCATATAAGTATGGGTTCAGTTCTGGACTCTCTATTCTATTCCATCAATCTATGTGTCTATTTGTGTGCCAATACTGTACTGTTTTGATTACTGTGAGTTTGCAGTATAGCTTGAAACCAGGGAATGTGATATTTGCAACTTTGTTCTTCTGCCTCAAGATTATTTTGGCTATTCAGGGCCTTTTGCATTTCCGTACTAAAGTTTTAGAATTATGTGTTCTACTTCTGTGAAAAAATGCCTTTGCCATTTCGATAGGGATTGCCTTGAATACGTGTATTGACTTCTACCCCCTTAGTTAGATTTATTCCTATGTACTTTATGCTTTTTGAAGCAATTGTGAATGGGATTGTTTTCTTAATTTCTTCCTGATCATTTGTTTTAAAGGTATAAGTGTCATAGATTTCTGTATATTAGTTTTGCATCCCATGACTTCACTGAATTCATTGATGAGCTCTAGCAGTATTTTGGCCCCATCTTTAGGATATTCTTTGTGTAGTATCATGTCATCTGCAAAGAGTGGCAGTTTTCGTTCTTTCTTTCCATTTTGAATTCCTTTTATTTCTTTTTCTTGTCTGATCGTGGTGGCTAGGACTTCTAATACCATGTTGAATGCAAGTGACAGAGTTTTCTCTGTTTACATCTCAATGTGGAATGCTTCTATTGGCACATTTTGAAACTCGTCGATTCTTTCTTTGACTGTGTCTAGTCTACCCTGGCACCCCACTCCAGTCCTCCTGCCTGGAGAGTCCCAGGGATGGAGGAGCCTGGGGGGCTGCAGTCCATGGGGTCGCTGAGAGTCGGGCACGACTGAGCGACTTCCCTTTCACTTTTCACGTTCATGCACTGGAGAAGGAAATGACAACCCACTCCAGTATTCTTGCCTGGAGAATCCCAGAGACAGAGGGGCCTAGTGGGCTGCCGTCTATGGGGTCGCACAGAGTCGGACACAACTGAAGCGACTTAGCAGCAGCAGCAGCAGTCTATGGATGTGTCTATCAAAGCCATTCTTCATTTTTGTTACAGTGATTTTGATTTCTAGCATTTCCTTATGATTCTTAGAATTCCTACCTCTGCTTCCATTATTTGTCTGTTCTCACATGCTGTCTACTCTTTCCCCTTAACGTGTTAATCATAGCTTTAAACACTTTATCTGACAAGTCCGAATCTTGCGTCATATTTGAGTCTTGGTGTGACGCTTGCTTTGTCTCTTCATACCAGGCTTTTTGCGTCCTTTGGCAAGGCTTGTAATTTTTTGCTGAAAGCTGGCCGTGAGGTATCCGGTTTTAGGAGCTGAGGTAACCAGGCTTTTAGTGTGAGGTTTTATGTCAACCTCGCTAGAAGCAAGGCTGCCTTTCAGGTTAGCGGCAGCCATAGGTGCCAGAGGCTTCAGTTTCTTCTAGCTCCTTGCTGTTTTCTCTCCTATTGTCTTTGAATCTCCCTAAGAAGTCTGTCTTAAATAGCGTCTTTGTCTTGCAGCTCTCTAAACTATAGTTGACTTGCTGCCGTGTGCTATGGCGCTGGGGAGGGAAACATTCTGTAGTCTTACGATTAAATCCCAATTGTTTGTTTCATTTTTGTAGTGTGCCTGAGTGGCTGGGCTGTGACTTCATTCTGCCTGCCAATGCAAGAAACGCAAGAGACTCAAGTTTGACCCCTGGGTCAGGAAGATCCCTTGGAGGAAGAAATGGCAACCCACTCCAATATTCTTGCTTGGGAAACCCATGGACAGAGAAGCCTGGAGGGCTACAGTCCATGGGATCGCAAAGAGCTGGACATGGCTGAGCACACGTGCAGTCACTCCATAAGTTCCTGGACTGTGAGCTTCTTTGCTCCTCCCTCACTCCCATTTGAGACGGGACGTCTGCCCTTTACCAAGATCAGANGGCTGCCTTTCAGGTTAGCGGCAGCCATAGGTGCCAGAGGCTTCAGTTTCTTCTAGCTCCTTGCTGTTTTCTCTCCTATTGTCTTTGAATCTCCCTAAGAAGTCTGTCTTAAATAGCGTCTTTGTCTTGCAGCTCTCTAAACTATAGTTGACTTGCTGCCGTGTGCTATGGCGCTGGGGAGGGAAACATTCTGTAGTTTTACGATTAAATCCCAATTGTTTGTTTCATTTTTGTAGTGTGCCTGAGTGGCTGGGCTGTGACTTCATTCTGCCTGCCAATGCAAGAAACGCAAGAGACTCAAGTTTGACCTCTGGGTCAGGAAGATCCCTTGGAGGAAGAAATGGCAACCCACTCCAATATTCTTGCTTGGGAAACCCATGGACAGAGAAGCCTGGAGGGCTACAGTCCATGGGATCGCAAAGAGCTGGACATGGCTGAGCACACGTGCAGTCACTCCATAAGTTCCTGGACTGTGAGCTTCTTTGCTCCTCCCTCACTCCCATTTGAGACGGGACGTCTGCCCTTTACCAAGATCAGATAAGACTCTGCTAAAGCAGTTTTCCTTGGAGGCAGACCTTTGTTACAGACAAATGTGTCGTGCTTTCATGCACAGTCGGGTCTGACTCTTTGAGACCCCATGGGACTATAGCCCGCCAAGATCCTCTGTCCATGGGATTCTCCAGGCAAGAACGCTGGAATGGGCTGCCATTTCCTTCTCCGGGGGATCTTCCCGATCCAGGGATTAAACCCACAGTGGCAGTGGGATGCAGCGGCATCTTTATCATTGGCACCACATGGCTTCCTTACAGACAGAGATCTAGGTGTATTTGAGAAATGGTCAGTTCCTTCCCTTGTTGCTCATTGGTAAAGAATCCACCTGCAATGCAGGAGACTTGGGTTTGATCCCTGGATTGGGAAGATCCCCCGAAGAAGGAAGTGGCAACACACTCCAGTATTCTTATCTGGGAAATTCCATGGACAGAGGAGTCTGGCAGGCTACAGTCCATGAGGTCACAAAAAAGTCAGACATGACTTAGCAACTAAACTGCAACAGTGACTCTCCCTCTGCTCCTTCTAGAAGTGAGAGAGAATTTCTCTCTAGCCTTCTTTGTGAGAACCTAGAGATAAAACCTGGAGCTAAAACCCACATATATTTTTCCTAGGAATTTCTAACTCTCAACAAGGTCCACACTGAGCCTCCAGCAATCTATCACTTACCATCAGAAGTGTTCCTGCCCATTGTGGCTCCAGAGGCTCCCCCGGGGAGGCTTATCAGGTTGTGATTCTTTGTTTTCCCCCTGAGTCCAGTTTTTCAGGAAGGGTTTGCCCCGTGAACTCAGTTCTCTGGTGGAGCTAAGATTTGCAGTTTCTTCAGCTTGATCTTCCTGCAAGGCTGGAAATGATACCTCCTGAGGTCTTTGTATGTTGAAGTTGGAAATGAAAGGCTGTGTGTATACGTGTAACTTTTAAAAAACACATCATAAATGTCACCCTAAACATTTTTGGTTGTTATCATTTGTAAACTGACAGACTCCTGTCCTCAAGGCGCTCACAATTTGGAAGCAGGTGGCAGAGAGAATCTGTCATTAATTTTGGAAAATTCTCAGCCATTCTTTCTTCCAGAATCTCTCCTCCTCCTTTGCCTCTTTCTTCCCTTTTGGGATTTTCATTACACATGTGTTTGACCTTTTGTAATTGTCCCACAGTTTCTGTTTTTTGTTTTTTTTTTTGAGCCACATGGCTTGTGGAATCTTAGCCCACCCCCACCCCCCCAACCAGGAATCAAACACGGGCCCATGACAGTGAAAGTACCAAGTCTTAACCACTGGATCACCAAGGAATTCCTAGTTTTGAATATTCTGTTCCCTTAATTTTTTCCCCATTCTTTTTTTCTCTTTGCATGACAGTTTGAGACATAAATAATGACATCAGTAAATAAACAGGATGAAGAGTGAGGAACGCTGGGAAATGTCCCAAGAATGTCTATGGGGGAACCTGCTCCACCAGGGTGGAGGCTGGGTCAGCAGTGCCCATTCCTCTGGGATCTGAAGAGTGCTGGGGCAGAGAGAGAGGCAAACTAGAGGAGGCAGGAGGCCCTGGTTTCTCCAGCTCCCGGCCGAGCGCTTTGTCCTCCGTCCTTGTGCCTCTCTGTTTAATCGTCCTCACCTTTAGCTTGCTTTGTCAGCTCTTCTGTGCTCACCTGGGCTGTTGATTCACAGTGGAGATGCTGAACGGAGCCAGAGCGGGGGTGGAGAGTGGGCTCTAACAGCCCTCCTCCTCGAGGCTGACTAGTGAGACCCAGTTAGTGATGCTGGGAAGAAGAAAGCTGCTAGGAGAGCCCTGGTCCCAGCATCCTGCAGCCACCAGCCTTGAGCAAGGCAAGCGAAGGTCAGAGCCACATCCTATTTGCTGCGGTGTGTCCTTGCACGTGTTAGCCACACTTCTTTGACAGCATAGGCCGTGAGATAAGCATTATTATCCCCACTTTGTTCTTTAGTCGCTAAGTCGTGTCCAACTCTTTGCGACCCCATGGATTACAGGACTCCAGACTTCCCTCACTCTTTCCCAAAGGTTGCCCAAATTCATGTCCGCGGAGTCACTGATGTTATCCAACCATCTTATCCTCGGCTACTCTTTTCTCCTTTTGACTTCAATCTTTCCCAGCATCAGGGTCTTTTCCAATGAGCTGGCTCTTTGGATCAGGTGGTCTAAGTATTGGAGCTTCAGCTTCAGCATCAGCATCAGTCCTCCCAACGAATATTCAGGGTTGATTTCCTTGAGGATTGACTGGTTTGATCTCCTTGCTGTCCCCACTTTACAGACAAGAAAATGAGGTGCCGGGGGAGGGGGTGTGCTCATCTGGCCTTTCTGCACGCCTCTAAAAAGGGTCAGGACTGGGATTCAAAGCCAGGGTCCAACTTTAAGGCCAAGCTCCCTCCCCTTTACCCCCACAGGGGCGGGCAGGCCCAGTGTGAGTAAGCCTTGCGCTCTGTGACCTCTGCTGTCAGCATCTGACCCCTAGATGCACAGGCGAGTGCTGCAGGGGATGTCAAGGCAGGCCTGATGGAAATCTGGCTCACAGCCTCCATTGTCTCAGCATCTTGTAATCTAGTCCTGGGCAGGGGGCTATGGGTGGAGGCCACTTTTCATGGGAACTCAAGCAAGGAGGGAGTGTGAACCAACAGGCTGGGACCCAGGCCAAGAGAGCAGAAAGAAAGCTGGGGTCTCAGCCAAGGCTCAGGCCCCCGGGAGCCTCCAGCTGGATGGGGCCATGCGGGCTGGTCCAGATGTGGGTCACAGAGTTGCTGACGGATCCTTGTCGGCAACAGAGGGAAAAGGAGCCAACTAAGGGGACACGCCAGCCGATGGAGTGCTGCCGTCCAGGGAGACGGGCCTCTGGCCACGCAGGGAAGGAGCCAGATCTATTCTGAGGGAGGCTTCCCAGAATCCACTGGCCAATGCAGGAGAAGCAAGAGATGGGGGTGCAATCTCTGGGTCGGGAAGATCCCCCTGGGGGAGGAAATAGCAACCCACTCCAGTGTTCTTTCCTGGGAAAATTCCACGGACAGTCCACGGGGTCGCTAGGAGTCAGACATGGTTGAGTGGCTGAGCAGCAGTTATGAGGGAGCAGAGAGGCTTCTTAGAGGAGGGAACCCCAGGGCTGAGCAGAGGTTGGTCAGGGCAAGAAGGGAACAGGGCCTTTCGGGGTGGGGGCAGCAGGTAAGAAGAGCTTATTGGTGAGGAGCTGTCTCTTCCAGCTGGGGAGTTCAAGTTCAAACAGTTCAGTCTGGCCTGAGAGTCAGATGTGAAATACCACACAGCAAGAAGTGAGGCTGGGGTGTGGAAAGGGTCCAGATGCCAGAGAGTAAACGGGACACACTTACACTTAAAAAAAAAAAAAGATTGTTTATCTGAAATTCAAATTTAACTGGACATCCTGTATTTTGTTTGCTAAATCTGGCAACTCTAGCCTTGGGGACCATTTGGACTTAATTCCTAAGTCGTGGGAGCCACTAGCGGCTTGGTGAAACTTGCGGTTTAACAGGAGGTGAGCAGCAGTGTGGGATGCAGGGGACAGGGAGACCGGTGAAGAGAGGCTTTAGGGGCGAAGTGTGGGTGGGCACAGAGAGATTTATTAGAGACGTAAAGTAGCACTTGGTGAGCAGTTGAGTGCGGAAACAGAAGACAGGATGGTCATGGCACCAAGTTTCTGGGCAAGTAAACAGACGATGGTGGCCTTTCCTAGGAAGAGAAACAGGTTCAGGAGGAGGGAGAAGCCAAGGCCAGCTTTTGACACGAGGCCTCTCAAGAAGAGGGGTCGGGGACACAGCTGGAGATGGGATCTGGATCCAGGGGAGGGATCGGGGCAGGGAGCCAGCATTTGGAAAAGATCAGCTTTTGGAGGGAAACCCCTGAATTCGTGGGGAGGGAGGAAGCCCTCAGGGAAACTCTCTAGGGTAAGAAAGAATGGGGGCTGAGAAGGGACCCCTGAGAAATAATAATATTTCAGAGGAAGCAGAGGGAAGAGAAGCCAGAAAATTAGATCCAGAGGCTTCGGCAGAGGTTTGGAGAAACCCAGGAAGGGTCTTCGTGACCCTGTGTCCCCGTAGGAATCTAAGGCAGAACAGCGTCAAACAAGATCAAGTTTGAGGGGGTCAAACGTTACCATGCGGTCGAGTCACGTGAGAACAGAAAGTAACCCTGTAGATCTGGTCTTAGAGACCCAGGGAGGCGTGTTTCGGGGAGGGGCAGGGGCGGAAGCCAGGTAGAGAGTGTGAGGAGAGAGTGGGAGGCAGGACTCTGACTGACAGCCACTTGGACATGGTATCAGCCCAGGTAGCTGCCCTCTGTCCCTCCTCAGGCCCTGAAACTGACAGTGAAGGGTAAGAGCAGGTATAAACCAGCCCATGATCACAAAGAAGCTGGGACAGGACCACAAGCAGAAAAGACCTCAACACACCTTTGGAAGAAGGATGCTGAGAAGCAGCTACAATCTGAAGTGCTTGCAGAGAGATTTCTCTGGGGGCTCAGTGGTTAAGCCTTCACAGTTCCAATGCAGGGGACTCAGGTTCCCTGGAACTAAGATCTCACATGCCCCAGGGTGTGGCCAAAATAAAAAAATAAGGAAAAGATAAAGTGCCCACAGAGAAGGAACAAAGGAGGAGCCAGTCACTTTGTCCTGAGCATCCCAGAGGCTCGGGTCCTGGAGGGACCAGGTCTGGTGGGAAACCTAGATGCAGAAAGATGTCTCTCAGGTCTTAGAGGGGTAAATGACCACCCGCAGGCCGGTAAAGAATCCGCGTGCAATGCGGGAGACCTGGGTTCAGTCCCTGGGTCGGGAACATCCCCTGGAGAAGGAAATGGCAACCCACTCCAATATTCTTGCCTGGAGAATTCCATGGACAGAGGAGCCTGGTGGGCTACAGTCCATGGGGTCACATAGTGTCGGATACAACTAAGTGACTCACTTTTCTTTTCTCGGGATCTATGAAGTCCCAAAGAGTGGACCTCCATTGATGATGATCACTGGAAGCCAGGACACTTCAAGGAGGAAGCTGATGCAAAAGTCAGGGTGACAAGTGTTGGGACCTGAACCAGGGTCGCCTCAGAGGGAAGACGAGAGAAGGATTCTGGAAAGTATTTGGAGCAAACTCTGTGAGGGGAGGAGGTAGCGGGCTGACTTCTAGCGAGAGGGACTTGTGGGGATGGGGGGGGGGACATTTACCAAGATAGAAAGCATCTTCAGCAGGCAGGATCCTCAGGGCACTGCCCAAGGAAGGGACTTTCAGTGACAAGGCTCCTGTTTTGAGTTCTGGGACAGAGATGAGACTGGAGGATGAAGCTAGGCTGCCGTGAACTGAACTTGGTTGAGAAGCCTGACTCCCTGAGGCTGGCTGAGAGAGGCAGCCTTCATCTTTGAGAGCGGGAAGTCAGAGTCAGGGTCTGCGGGGGTGGGCGTGGGCAGGAGGCGGCGAGGCAGCCACAGAAACCAGAGGCCGTGACGCCTGCCCGGGGTCTGCTGGAAGGAGGAGGACTGTGCTGGAATCAGGCAGCCTCGTCTGTTGAAAATGACGCAATACCCAGACCACCTTAAACAAAAAACAACTCACAGGGTAGACAAATCCGGCTTCAGGCATAAATGGATTCAGGACTCAACAGTGTCACTGGCCCCTGCCTACCTGGCCTGGGTTAGATCTGTTCTCCAGCTCCCTGGGGGTGACCCCCAGCAGCTCCCATCACCCCAACACCAAGTCCAGCAGGAGGGAGAGTGCTCTTCCTCGCTGTGTGTGTCCAGCTCTTTTGTGATCCCATGGACTGTGACCCACCAGGCTCCTCTGTCCATGGGATTCCCCAGATGAGAATACTGGTGTGGGTTGCCATCTTCCTCCCTATCTCAGATCAAAGTCCTGGGATTGAAACCTGTTGGTCTCGATGAGCCTGACGTAGGTCGTGGGTCTTTTCCTGAGCTGATCGTGAAAAGCACTGCTGGGCTTAGACCAGGTCATGGGCTCCACCCTGCAAGGTGGAAGGTGGAGTTTGCCACTATGAAACACGTGGGCTGGGGCACAAGGCCTCCCAAAGTCCCAAGAAAAGAGAGGTTTCTGCATAGCACAAGTTAACTGATGTCCTGATTCCAGGCATCTCTGAATTCTGGGGACCTCTCATTTTATTTTATTTAAAAAATATATATATATATATTTTTGGCTGCATGGTACAGCATGCAGGATCCTAGTATCCTGACCTGGGATCGAACCCCTGTCCTCTATATTAGAAGCATGGAGTCTCAACCACCGGACTGGGTTTAGACACCCAGTATGTGTTGGTGGATTGGATGGGTGAATGGATGGATGGACAGATGGGTGAATGAACAGGCCATCCTTCCAGTTTGCAGGGAGAGTAAGTGATCTCCTCTAAGTCTCCCTCTTTGCTGATCTTTACAACTATCTTTGTAGAAAATCATGTCTTTGTCTCATTTATTGCAGCATCTCAAGCATACGGCATAGCACCTGGCGCTGAGTAAGGGCTCAGAGAACATTTGGATGGATGAATGAATGAACTCATATGCAGGCTGAGCTCCTCGTGTGGCCACTTTCCCTCTGAGCCTCAGTTTCCATCTGCGGCCAGTGGGTGCCGCCCTGACCATGGCCAGACAGCCATGATGTGTACAGTGGCTCCATGAACGTCATCCCTGAATGTGGATGTCACCGGTCCCAGCAGAAGCAGCCTCTCACACTGGTCACCAGCGCGACAGGACAACCCCAGCCCTGGCAGGGAAGCAGTTAATTGCCCTCCTTAAAGGCAGGAAACCTCAACTGCACCCCTCCCCCTCCTCTGCATCCCTCCCCTCCCCTGCTTGCTAGATCCAGAATCTAATTGTGCAAAGGCTGGAGAACTAATCCATTTAGCAGAAGTCATGGAGAAGGGAAGTGAAGAGTTAGTTATGGCCCCCAGGGTCAGTGATGGGAAATTAAGGTTTGGAATACGTTCAACTCCCGGCTGGAAAACTACTGGGAGATGAATCTTGGCCCTGCATGAAGAAGGGTGTTGTAGCCAGAGCTGAACAGAGAAAGAAGGGGCAGGCTTCCTCGGAGGTGGTGAGCCTCTCATCACTGGAAGCATTCAAGCAGACATAAGGAACCTACTCAGAGGGAATGTTGTACAGGGATTCAGTGAGTGCTTCCTTCCAGCCTCAGAGTCACAGAAATCCAATTCAGCACGCAACAATAAAGCATCATTTGGGTCCTGGCTACTATTAAGAGGCTATATTCCTTTAATCCTCCCAATAACCTAGGGAGGAGGATATCCATAGTCCCATTTTGCAAATAAGGAAAACAAGGCTCTGTGGGACTAAGTTGCTTGCCCCAAGTGACTCCACAAAATGCAGAATAGTGATGGTCAGCACTGGCTGGAACTAGGTGCCAGGCTGAGGACCTTAAATGCAGTAATTCTTTGGATTCTCATGACTATTTTATGAGGCAGGTATTAACCTCTCCACTTTACAGATGAGGAAACTGAGGCTTGGAGCGCTTAAGGAATTTGCTCAGGGTTAGCATTCAACAAGCAGCCGTGTTCAGGTGCTACCTCCAGTCTGAGGTCTGTCTGACATCGAGTCCAGGCCTTGAACCAGAGCAACGGTTGCCAGGGTGGTTGCCAGGTTCTGTCTATTGCTCTTTCCACTGAGGCTTGCCGCTGGGCACAGCACAGGCTCTTGGCAAAGTGCCCTTCTCACTGGCTTCCTCTTCTGGGAGAAGAACCTGAGGACAAGGGGAAGTGGGACAAGCTACTGCCTCTTTCCACCCCTGGAATCTCATTACAGAAAGAGCAGCTACAAGAGGAAGATCAGCCCTGTCCAGCAGGGGTGTGCCTCCGGTCTGTCCTGCAGAGAGGGGGTTCATGATACCGGGGAGGAAGGCAGAGTGGTAGCATGGTCTTAGATTGGGCCCCACACCTTGGTCCCTGACGGAGTAAAGCCACCCACTCCTCCAGAACAGTAGGGGAAGGAGGGCCCCAACAATTTCCTGAGCACCTACTATGTGNGGGGGAGGGGGTGTGCTCATCTGGCCTTTCTGCACGCCCCTAAAAAGGGTCAGGACTGGGATTCAAAGCCAGGGTCCAACTTTAAGGCCAAGCTCCCTCCCCTTTACCCCCACAGGGGCGGGCAGGCCCAGTGTGAGTAAGCCTTGTGCTCTGTGACCTCTGCTGTCAGCATCTGACCCCTAGATGCACAGGCGAGTGCTGCGGGGGATGTCAAGGCAGGCCTGATGGAAATCTGGCTCGCAGCCTCCATTGTCTCAGCATCTTGTAATCTAGTCCTGGGCAGGGGGCTACGGGTGGAGGCCACTTTTCATGGGAACTCAAGCAAGGAGGGAGTGTGAACCAACAGGCTGGGACCCAGGCCAAGAGAGCAGAAAGAAAGCTGGGGTCTCAGCCAAGGCTCAGGCCCCCGGGAGCCTCCAGCTGGATGGGGCCATGCGGGCTGGTCCAGATGTGGGTCACAGAGTTGCTGACGGCTCCTTGTCGGCAACAGAGGGAAAAGGAGCCAACTAAGGGGACACGCCAGCCGATGGAGTGCTGCCGTCCAGGGAGACGGGCCTCTGGCCACGCAGGGAAGGAGCCAGATCTATTCTGAGGGAGGCTTCCCAGAATCCGCCGGCCAATGCAGGAGAAGCAAGAGATGGGGGTGCAATCTCTGGGTCGGGAAGATCCCCCTGGGGGAGGAAATAGCAACCCACTCCAGTGTTCTTTCCTGGGAAAATTCCACGGACAGTCCACGGGGTCGCTAGGAGTCAGACATGGTTGAGTGGCTGAGCAGCAGTTATGAGGGAGCAGAGAGGCTTCTTAGAGGAGGGAACCCCAGGGCTGAGCAGAGGTTGGTCAGGGCAAGAAGGGAACAGGGCCTTTCGGGGTGGGGGCAGCAGGTAAGAAGAGCTTATTGGTGAGGAGCTGTCTCTTCCAGCTGGGGAGTTCAAGTTCAAACAGTTCAGTCTGGCCTGAGAGTCAGATGTGAAATACCACACAGCAAGAAGTGAGGCTGGGGTGTGGAAAGGGTCCAGATGCCAGAGAGTAAACGGGACACACTTACACTTAAAAAAAAAAAAAAGATTGTTTATCTGAAATTCAAATTTAACTGGACATCCTGTATTTTGTTTGCTAAATCTGGCAACTCTAGCCTTGGGGACCATTTGGACTTAATTCCTAAGTCGTGGGAGCCACTAGCGGCTTGGTGAAACTTGCGGTTTAACAGGAGGTGAGCAGCAGTGTGGGATGCAGGGGACAGGGAGACCGGTGAAGAGAGGCTTTAGGGGCGAAGTGTGGGTGGGCACAGAGAGATTTATTAGAGACGTAAAGTAGCACTTGGTGAGCAGTTGAGTGTGGAAACAGAAAACAGGATGGTCATGGCACCAAGTTTCTGGGCAAGTAAACAGACGATGGTGGCCTTTCCTAGGAAGAGAAACAGGTTCGGGAGGAGGGAGAAGCCAAGGCCAGCTTTTGACACGAGGCCTCTCAAGAAGAGGGGTCGGGGACACAGCTGGAGATGGGATCTGGATCCAGGGGAGGGATCGGGGCAGGGAGCCAGCATTTGGAAAAGATCAGCTTTTGGAGGGAAACCCCTGAATTCGTGGGGAGGGAGGAAGCCCTCAGGGAAACTCTCTAGGGTAAGAAAGAATGGGGGCTGAGAAGGGACCCCTGAGAAATAATAATATTTCAGAGGAAGCAGAGGGAAGAGAAGCCAGAAAATTAGATCCAGAGGCTTCGGCAGAGGTTTGGAGAAACCCAGGAAGGGTCTTCGTGACCCTGTGTCCCCGTAGGAATCTAAGGCAGAACAGAGTCAAACAAGATCAAGTTTGAGGGGGTCAAACGTTACCACGCGGTCGAGTCACGTGAGAACAGAAAGCGACCCTGTNAGAGGTTTGGAGAAACCCAGGAAGGGTCTTCGTGACCCTGTGTCCCCGTAGGAATCTAAGGCAGAACAGAGTCAAACAAGATCAAGTTTGAGGGGGTCAAACGTTACCACGCGGTCGAGTCACGTGAGAACAGAAAGCGACCCTGTAGATCTGGTCTTAGAGACCCAGGGAGGCGTGTTCCGGGGAGGGGCAGGGGCGGAAGCCAGGTAGAGGGTGTGAGGAGAGAGTGGGAGGCAGGACTCTGACTGACAGCCACTTGGACATGGTATCAGCCCAGGTAGCTGCCCTCTGTCCCTCCTCAGGCCCTGAAACTGACAGTGAAGGGTAAGAGCAGGTATAAACCAGCCCATGATCACAAAGAAGCTGGGACAGGACCACAAGCAGAAAAGACCTCAACACACCTTTGGAAGAAGGATGCTGAGAAGCAGCTACAATCTGAAGTGCTTGCAGAGAGATTTCTCTGGGGGCTCAGTGGTTAAGCCTTCACAGTTCCAATGCAGGGGACTCAGGTTCCCTGGAACTAAGATCTCACATGCCCCAGGGTGTGGCCAAAATAAAAAAATAAGGAAAAGATAAAGTGCCCACAGAGAAGGGACAAAGGAGGAGCCAGTCACTTTGTCCTGAGCATCCCAGAGGCTCGGGTCATGGAGGGACCAGGTCTGGTGGGAAACCTAGACGCAGAAAGATGTCTCTCAGGTCTTAGAGGGGTAAATGACCACCCGCACGCCAGTAAAGAATCCGCCTGCCATGCGGGAGACCTGGGTTCAGTCCCTGGGTCGGGAACATCCCCTGGAGAAGGAAATGGCAACCCACTCCAGTATTCCTGCCTGGAGAATTCCATGGACAGAGGAGCCTGGTGGGCTACAGTCCATGGGGTCACATAGTGTCGGATACAACTAAGTGACTCACTTTTCTTTTCTCGGGATCTATGAAGTCCCAAAGAGTGGACCTCCATTGATGATGATCACTGGAAGCCAGGACACTTCAAGGAGGAAGCTGATGCAAAAGTCAGGGTGACAAGTGTTGGGACCTGAACCAGGGTCGCCTCAGAGGGAAGATGAGAGAAGGATTCTGGAAAGTATTTGGAGCAAACTCTGTGAGGGGAGGAGGTGGCGGGCTGACTTCTAGCGAGTGGGACTTGTGGGGATTGGGGGGAACATTTACCAAGATAGAAAGCATCTTCAGCAGGCAGGATCCTCAGGGGACTGCCCAAGGAAGGGACTTTCAGTGACAAGGCTCCNTGAGAGAAGGATTCTGGAAAGTATTTGGAGCAAACTCTGTGAGGGGAGGAGGTGGCGGGCTGACTTCTAGCGAGTGGGACTTGTGGGGATTGGGGGGAACATTTACCAAGATAGAAAGCATCTTCAGCAGGCAGGATCCTCAGGGGACTGCCCAAGGAAGGGACTTTCAGTGACAAGGCTCCTGTTTTGAGTTCTGGGACAGAGATGAGACTGGAGGATGAAGCTAGGCTGCCGTGAACTGAACTTGGTTGAGAAGCCTGACTCCCTGAGGCTGGCTGAGAGAGGCAGCCTTCATCTTTGAGAGCGGGAAGTCAGAGTCAGGGTCTGCGGGGGTGGGCGTGGGCAGGAGGCGGCGAGGCAGCCACAGAAACCAGAGGCCGTGACGCCTGCCCGGGGTCCGCTGGAAGGAGGAGGACTGTGCTGGAATCAGGCAGCCTCGTCTGTTGAAAATGACGCAATACCCAGACCACCTTAAACAAAAAACAACTCACAGGGTAGACAAATCCGGCTTCAGGCATAAATGGATTCAGGACTCAACAGTGTCACTGGCCCCTGCCTACCTGGCCTGGGTTAGATCTGTTCTCCAGCTCCCTGGGGGTGACCCCCAGCAGCTCCCATCACCCCAACACCAAGTCCAGCAGGAGGGAGAGTGCTCTTCCTCGCTGTGTGTGTCCAGCTCTTTTGTGATCCCATGGACTGTGACCCACCAGGCTCCTCTGTCCATGGGATTCCCCAGATGAGAATACTGGTGTGGGTTGCCATCTTCCTCCCTATCTCAGATCAAAGTCCTGGGATTGAAACCTGTTGGTCTCGATGAGCCTGACGTAGGTCGTGGGTCTTTTCCTGAGCTGATCGTGAAAAGCACTGCTGGGCTTAGACCAGGTCATGGGCTCCACCCTGCAAGGTGGAAGGTGGAGTTTGCCACTATGAAACACGTGGGCTGGGGCACAAGGCCTCCCAAAGTCCCAAGAAAAGAGAGGTTTCTGCATAGCACAAGTTAACTGATGTCCTGATTCCAGGCATCTCTGAATTCTGGGGACCTCTCATTTTATTTTATTTAAAAAATATATATATATATATTTTTGGCTGCATGGTACAGCATGCAGGATCCTAGTATCCTGACCTGGGATCGAACCCCTGTCCTCTATATTAGAAGCATGGAGTCTCAACCACCGGACTGGGTTTAGACACCCAGTATGTGTTGGTGGATTGGATGGGTGAATGGATGGATGGACAGATGGGTGAATGAACAGGCCATCCTTCCAGTTTGCAGGGAGAGTAAGTGATCTCCTCTAAGTCTCCCTCTTTGCTGATCTTTACAACTATCTTTGTAGAAAATCATGTCTTTGTCTCATTTATTGCAGCATCTCAAGCATACGGCATAGCACCTGGCGCTGAGTAAGGGCTCAGAGAACATTTGGATGGATGAATGAATGAACTCATATGCAGGCTGAGCTCCTCGTGTGGCCACTTTCCCTCTGAGCCTCAGTTTCCATCTGCGGCCAGTGGGTGCCGCCCTGACCATGGCCAGACAGCCATGATGTGTACAGTGGCTCCATGAACGTCATCCCTGAATGTGGATGTCACCGGTCCCAGCAGAAGCAGCCTCTCACACTGGTCACCAGCGCGACAGGACAACCCCAGCCCTGGCAGGGAAGCAGTTAATTGCCCTCCTTAAAGGCAGGAAACCTCAACTGCACCCCTCCCCCTC
>SJYX01017183.1:115030-154021 GCA_006410675.1 Oreotragus oreotragus
GGTTGGAAGGGTAAATGGATGGAAGGTGGATAGATGAATGGATAGACGTGTGGGTGGATGAAATATAGTTGGTTTACAATGTTGTGTTACTTTCAAGCATACAGCAAAGTGATTCAGTTATACATGTACATTTTTTTTTTTAGTTTCAACTTTTTTCCCTTATAGGTTATTAAAAATATTGAGTATAACTCCCTGTACTATACAGTAGGTCCTTTTTGTTTGTTTATTTTACACATAGCAGTGTGTATATGTTAATCCCAAACTCCTAATTCTTTTCTCTCCCCCCTTTTCCCTTTGACAGCCATAAGTCTGTTTTCTATGCCTGTGGCTCTATTTCTGTTTTGTATGTAAGTTCATTGTATCATTTTCTCTGAGTCCACATGTAAATGATATATATTTGTCTTTGTTCTCATGCCTTTTGACATACCAATTGTGCTTCTGAAAATATCTCCAATTAAAGTCCCTGCACAGAAATAGATGGGTGTGTTTGTCATCATGTAAAGCAGGGGCCAGCCTGGATGTCCCTCAGTGAAGGACCGCTGGGTGCATGGGGGCACAGCACCACGCAGCACTTGGTGGCCAAAATAAAAATCAAAGAGGAGCTGGGAAGATTCAGGACTGAATTGCTAAGCGACAAGACCACATCATTGGACAATCATAGGATGAGTCACGTGTGGTGTGAATGAGCACATACTCTGCGTGTGTGTGTGTGTGTCCGTGTGCCCACATCCGTGTGCATAGGAAGGAGGCTGGACTCCTACTCACCCACCTCCTCACCACATCATCCCTAGGGCACAGAGTGGGATTGGAGGGGAACTTCTCTTATTAATCTGTATACTTCTTTATTGACTTTAACCAATCAGCTTGCGAAGTGAAGTGGCCCAGTCGGGTCCAACTCTTTGCAACCCCATGGACTGTAGCATCTGTCAAGGCAAGAGTACTGGAGTGGGTTGCCATTTTCTTCTCCAAAGGATCTTCCCAACCCAGGGATTGAACCCGGGTCTCCCGCATTGTCGGCAGACACACTTACCATCTGAGCCACCAGGGTAATCAGCTTGCATTCCTGTGTAATTGGGCCGTTGTCCCTAGGTATGTTTCAGCACTTGATCTAAACACACATTTTTCTAGCTTCTTGACGGCAGGCAGTGGTTGAAGGCAGCTGGGTTGGGTAGAGAGGCAAGGCCCTCTTCCACCCAACTTTCCAGCCTCATCTCCCAGTCTTCCCAAACCTGTACAGCAGCGGTTGGCAAACTCTAACCTATGGGCCGTATCAGCCCACCATCTTGCTTTTGGACAACCTGTGGGCTAAGGATGCTTTTTACATTTTTAAATAGCTGGGAAATAATCAAAAGCAGGATACTGTTTCATGACATGAGAAAATCCTATGAAATTCAAATTTCAGAGTTGACAAGTAAAGCTGTGGTTGGAACAAGCCCACGCTCACTCACTGATGTATTGCCCACAGCTGCTTCAGAGCTTTGACAGTAGGGCGGGGTCGTCTTAGAACAGAGGCTGTGTGGCCCGCAAAGCCAAAAATATTGCCCATCTGGTCCTTTACAGAGAAAGTTTGCTGACCCCTAATGCGTAGTACTTTCTGAAAATTTTTGTTTATTTGTTCTTAAGTGGAGGATAATTGCTTTCACTGTTACGTTGGGGTTTGCTATACAACCACGCAAATCAGTATATACACATGTCCCCCGTCTTGAGCCTCGCTCCCACCCCAGCCCCTCCCAGCCCTCCAGGTCATCACAGAGCAGGAGCAGAGTTCCCAGCGCTACCAGCAGCCTCCCGCTGGCTGTTTGCACACAGCACTACTCTCTCCATCCGTCACCCCTCCCCTTTCCCCCTGTGTCCCCACATCTGTTCCCTATGTCTGCGTCTCTAGTGCCTTGGCTAATCAGTGGGCCTAGGACTTGGCCTCTGCTTTCTCAGGCCCTTCCACACTACACGCTCTCTCTGTCCCTCCCCCTGCCTGCTGCCCAGTTGCTCAGTCACGTCTGACTCTTTTCAACCCAGGGACCGCAGCGCGCCAGGCTTCCTTGTCCTCCTCCATCTCCCGGAGTTTCCTCGGACTCATGTGCATTGAGTTGATGATGCCATCCAACCGTCTCTCCCCTTGTCTCCTTCTGGAAAACTTGTTGTTTAGTCGCTAAGTGTTGTGTCCAACTCTTTTGTGACCCCCCCATGGACTATAGTCCACCAAGGCTCCTCTGTCCACGGACTTCTTCAGGCAAGAATACTGGAGTGGGTAGCCATTCCCTTCTCCAGAGGATCTTCCTGACCCCAGGATCAAACCTGCATCTCCTGCTTGGCAGGCGGATTCTTTACCATTGAGCCACCTGGGAAGCCCTCTGGAAAACTAGCCATCCTAAAAGATTGCTTCCAAACCTCCTGGCTGATGCCTTGGGCGTCCCTTCCGGCCCTCCCTCCCCCATCCTAGTGGAGATCTAGGGACTCTGATTCATTTCTGTGTCTCCAGCACTTGGCACAGTCTCCAGCGAAAGTTTGCTGAATTGCATGGCTGCCGTCATTGCCGAATGGGTAAAATGCTTCCAGGCTTCTTGGTTTTTTTCCTGACTCACCACAAAACCTGAAAACGAGCCAGGAAGCATGGGGAGGGGTGTGGGTCAGGTGGAGTGCAGAGGGCTGAGTTCGTGTCGGGGGGTTCTGAGGGTCACAGGGTTTCCTCCCAAGCCCAGGACCGGCATGAAGCAGCATGGGGACAACACAGCATGACTCCATTGAGAGAGGACCGTACCTGGCACTAGAGGCAACTGACTTCCTGAGAGGGAGGGAGCCCCCTGTCCTGAGAGGTAAGCAAGCAGAGTTGGAGCAAGGATGTCATGGAAGAGATTTCTGCCCCCTCGGGGGTATGCACTGGATGAGCTTCCAACGTGGGGCTCTGGGAAGCCTGGGATCCTCCTGGGGCAGTGACCGGGCACTTGGGGAACTTCTGAGGGCTGAGGGAGGAGGCGGATGGAGAGCAGTATCCTTGCCAGTCACCAAAGATTGCCTCACATCGTGCCAGCCTGTCTGATCCCTGCTGCCGGAAGGCAGGGTGTGCCCATGTCTCCAGGGTTTCCTGGAACCCGAGGCAGGACCCTGGCACCCAGCAACCAGGATGTCCCATATGGAGCCCCACTGCTCATCACAAAATTGAGGACATCAGGAACTTTGAGGACCCCAGGCCACCATCCCTGACATCCCCTCAGCCCCGGAAACCCCCCTAACTCCCTGCGTTTATCTAGGGCTTGCTTCTTCCTGGAAAGGTCTGAGATTCTTTCATGATAATTCAGCTTCACATTTGCAGGACGAAAAACCCACAGCGCAATGTGGTTGCAAGTCGGGGCCTTGGAATCCGCTGGGTGACCACCGAGGGCAAGCGACTTAACCTTCCCACAGCACCGCGCGCGCGCGAAGGTCTCGAATTTCTAATCCAGCCAGCAGCGCGGGGTGGGGCGAGGGCCCAGAGTTTGGGCCTTGCTCCTGCCGCTTCCTGGATGTGAGGTTGTCTCATTTCTCTGAGCCCTGGTTTCCCAGGACAACGCTGAGAGGGACCTGGAATGCAGGGAGGGGGTCCTGTCATCAGAAGGAGACCCTCCATGCCCCCGTGGAGCCAGTGACAGGGCCAGCCCGTAACCTGCCCTTGTCCCCTGCCGGCTGGCTCAGAACTTGTTTAAAGGTGCCAGCTCTCAGTTTCAACGGCCATTAAACCAAAAAAGCAAAGCAACCCTCTCCTTAAACTCAGGAGATGGCAGCTGCTTGAAGGGGCCCAGGATGGAAGGTGGGCTACCAGGGAGCAGACCCAAGGCTGCCCTGTCTTCTTGCCCACCCTGTCCCATGTCCCACCTCCCAGCCTGCCTGTCACATCCTCCAGACAAGCTTCTTTCTCCTTCAGCTGGGAGGGCCTGTTAGGTGCTACAGTGAGGCCAGTAGGGCCTTCTCATCTCGCAGACAAGGTCTTAAACCCCAGCTCTGCCACTACTCAGGAATTCACTGTAGCCTCTCAGTGTTTCCATCTGTGAAATGGGACTCAGAAAACTTTTTTGGAAAAGTTGGTGTGAGGTGCAGAGAGGGTAGCAAGCTCACAGTACAGCCCCCCATCCCCAAGCAGAAGACCCTCCGGTCTCCCTCCTGTTGGCTGACCGTGGGGGCCCAGCCCTTACTGAGAAGGGAGAACCCAGTCCAAGCAGATAAGCAGGAAGATGCCGGAGTGTATCTGGGTCTGAGGAGCCTTGGAACTCAGTGAGAGGTCCTGGGTGGTGGGCTGATTATCAAGACAGGTGGCAGTGGGGGAAAATAACCATTGCAGCTAACATTTAGTCCTTCCATACATGTTTAGTGGGGATCCACTTCATGTGGGCCAGCTGGGGACTGTTCTAAGTGCTATTTTACACCATGGAGCTTATGTGAAAGCAGGAGCTGGCAGATAAGATGCAAATAAGCATACAGCTGTGGTACTGGAGAAGACTCTTGAGAGTCCCTTGGACAGAAAGGAGATCAAACCAGTCAATCCTAAAGGAAATCAACCCTAACTATTCATTGGAAGGTCTGATGCTGAAGCTGAAGCTCCAATATTTGGTCACCTGATGTGAAGAGCCAACTCACTGGAAAAGACTTTGATGCTGGGAAAGGTTGAGGGCAGGAGGAGAAGGAGGCAGCAGAGGATGAGGTGATCGGATGGCATCATAGACCCAGTGGATATGAATTTGAGCAAACTCTGGGAGATAGTGAAGGACAGGGAAGTCTGGCATGCTGCAGTCCATGGGGTTGTAAAGTCAAACACGACTTAGCTATTGAACAGCAATAATGTCAGGTGATGTCTATCGAAAGGGCCAAGAAGAAAACTAAAGCAAGGAGTGGGGTGAGAGGAGGGGCAGGGGACCTGATGTTTCCGAGAGGTGGTGAGGGACCTGAACACAGAGTGGGGATAGCGAGGATTTGGGGGGATTTCACTCTAAGCAGGGGAAACGGCCAGACCCTGGGGCAGTTCAAAGAAAAGGCCTGTAAGTCTGGGCTAGGGGGAGGGGAGAGGGAGAGAGAGGAGATGAGGAGGGCCTGGGAGGCTGTGTTGAGGACTCTCAACTTAGGCTTTACCAAATGCTTCTTCTGGCTCTGTTCTAAGATCTACCTGTATTAACTCATTAAGTCTCCCACCAGCCCCCCAGGGACTCTCCTTACTTCTATTACAGCTGAGGAAACGGAGGCTCTGAGAAGTAAAATCACTTGCTGAGGGTCACCCAACTGGTAAACGGGGAGCTGGGGTTTGACCAGGCAGGGTTGCCTGTCCTCACTTGAGATACCAGCCAGGATGCTCCAAAGGGGACTCCAGCCCACGTTGGTCCGTGTTCTGGAGAGGAGCCATGCAGGGTGCGACAGGGTCTGAGCTTGGGGTCAGGCTCCACCCCAGTTCAGGGCCCCAGACTGGGCAAGACTATGGACTCCATTTGGCCCTGGACACAGGGTTCAACTAGAAAATCAGAACCCAGAGCAGAAGAGAACCTGGACGCTGCAGACCACCAGGGGTGCTGGACGTCTCCCGCCTTCCTAGTCCACGCGATGGTGTTGCCTGCCCTTACTAGTGTCTGCCCGGAGAACAGCTCGTCATCCCTGCCTGTCCAGCGCAGTTGGCCCCTTCTCTGCAAAGCTTGTCTTTATTATTATTTTTAAAGTTTATGGCTTATTGGGCTGCACTGGGCCTCTGCTGCTGCACGAGGACTTTCTCCTGTTGCGCTGAGTGGGGCTACTCTTCACCCTGGCGCTCAGGCTTCTCGCTGCAGTGGCTTCCTTGTTGCAGAGCAAGGGCTCTGGAGTCTGGGCTCAGTAGTGGCGGCTCCCGGGCTGAGTTGCTCCACAGCATGTGGGATCTTCCCGGACCAGGGATCGAACCTGTGTCCCCTGCACTGGCAGGAGGATTTTTAACCTCCAGACTACCAGGGCAGCCCTGTGCAGCTTTTCTGATTCTGCTAAGCAGATTGGTCCCTCCTCCAGCCTCACTTTGTTCCCCGCTAGCTTTCAGATCCTTGGGTTTTGATTCTTCCTTTATGTGTCTGGCTCCCAGGCTGGGCCCAGCCTGGGTGTGGCAGGCGCAGAGTGAGTGGGTGGATGCAGCAGCATCCCTATGGCAACCTGCTGGCCTGTGGCAGCGTGGTCCATCTAATCCATTACCACCCTATGAGGAAGGGCCAGGAGAAGCCCCATTCCACCACCGAGACTCCCAAGTGCACAGTCAGTAGCTCAGTGTCACCCACCTCATAAGCAGCAGAGTCTGGATAGAAACTCAGGTGGTTGATGTCAGCCCTATCACACTCTAGCAAGAAAAAGACCTCAGGTGCCTCTGTGCAAATGGGCGCCCATAGCTCCCTGAATCCCTGGGACTCCCAGAAGCCCTGGGCTCCCTGGAGGTTGGGGGAAGTAGAGGGAACTGGATCTGAGCTCACCTGTTGACTGGGGGTCCAGGCTTCCCATCCACCACTCCTAGACCCCCTCCCCCACACCCGCTGAGTCAGAGATCCAGGGAGCCTGATGCCTGCAGCTGCCTGGGTAGGGCCTGACCTCCCTGTAATTAAGGCAGTGGGAGGCTGGGCGCTGGGATCTCTGTCATCACAGAGGGCTGGTCACGGGTGACAGAGGAGCTTCCCCCAGTCTAGGCCAACCACGTCAGCAGCCACTGGCTGCTCTGGGAGCAATGGGCAACAGCAGGGGGCTGGGAGGGGTCGGGGGGTGTTCCCCTCCCCGCCACCCTCCACCCGAGCCTGGTCTCTCCTGCCAGCCTCCCAGCTTGTCTCTATCTCCTATCTCACCCCTCTTTTTATTCTAAAAATTTTATTGACAATTTTGGGGGGGCCATATCACTTGAGATGCAGGATCTTAGTTCCCCAAACAGGGGCTGAACCCTTGCCCCTTGCAGCGGAAGTGCCGGGTCCTAACCGCTGTACCACCAGGAAAGTCAGTCCCCCATCTCCCTCCTCTTTCTTTAAACACATCTTCTTTCTCTGTTTATCTGTGCCAGGTCTTAGTTGTGGCTGCAATTTGCGGGATCTAGTTCCCTGACCAGGGATTGAACTCCAGGCCCCAGCATTGGAAGCACCAAGTCTTAGCCACTGGACCACCAGGGAAGCGCCCATCTCCCCCCTCTTAACGTCCCCTCTGCCTCAGCCTCAGGGTCACGTCTCCAAAAATCTGGTCACCGAGGCTGTTTCTAATGTCCCAGTGATCCGTGGGGAACACTTTCTCTGTTGTAAGTGCAGAGCGTTAAGGAGAATTCTGGGAAAGGGCCGTCTCCAGGGATACCGAGGTATCCACTGGGATGCAGGCCGTCCTCTGGACAGAGGGCTTTCGAGGCTGCTCGTGCCCCCTGGACCAAGCCTGCACTCCTGGGCTGTGATCCCACGTCCTCTGGTTCCAGCCCCAACCACTCACCTGCTCCGACACCCTCCCGGCCACTTGTCATTCCCTCCGCGCCTGCCTTCATTTGCCGCTGTCACGCCCTCCCTGCCTCTGTGCCTTTCCCTGTGCCATTCCCGCTGTCTGGGAGGCCTGCACCTTCTCGAACTCGCCCATCCAAATCCTGCTCTTCTCTCTGTCCTGTTCAGATGCCTCCTCCCCCAGGCAGCCTTCCCTGATTGGGCCCAAATGACACTCTCCCTGTCCCGCAAGCCCTGGGGACCTGTCATATTTTAGGTCTGAGATGTGGATTGAATTACTGCATCTTTGTCCCCACCCCCCTTCCCAGCATCACCTGCCTCCGCACCAGCATCTAGGCTATGATCACTCTGGGGGTCCAGGCGTGGTCTGAAGGCCACTCAGAAGCCTCGAACAAGTCACTTCTCCTCTCTCATCAGCATTGTCCTCATCTGTGAAGCAGGACGGGCAAGGCTTCTGCTGGCGGGGTCCCTAAGGAGTGACCGTATCCACGTGGGGAACACTGGGACCGGTGCCTGGCTCTCGTGGCCTCTTAGTGAGTGGCACCCTGTGTTATTATAGCTGTGCGCATAGATGCCAGTGTCCCTCTCCCCTGGGGACTTGACAGCCCCCGTCCACTCCTGCCCCAGCCTCTGCCCCCTTATACAGTAGCCAGAGAGGCCTTTCTAAAGAGCAGCCTGGAATGTCTCCCTCCCATGCGTCATCCCCTGGGTCAAACCTGAGAAGCATCCCCGCCTGTGAGGCCCTGCCTGATCCCCTCTGCTACTTCTCTCCAACCACCTCTGCCCTGGCCACTGCTCCAGCTGCCTGGGACTTATCGAGGAGGTCACTGAACACCCCAAGTGCCATCTCAGTTCAGGGCTTCCGCATAGGATGCTCGCTCTACCCAGCACACCCTCCCCCTCAACCCCTCCTTCTTCAGCTGGCTAATTGCTACTCACCCATAAGGCCCCAGTTTAAGTGCCCAGTCCTCCAGGAAGCCTTCCCTGACCACCTCCCTCTGTCTGGGTGAGGCAGCCCTTTTTTTTCCAAGTTCCCACAGCTCTTAGCGCACACGTTGCATTGCACAGGCCTGTTTACCTGTGAGCTCCAAGAGACCAGATGCTGAGACTTGCTCCCTCCTGCAAAAGCCAGCACCTGGCACAGTGTCTGGCGCCGAGTAGATGCTCAAAAAAAAATCTAGTGTCTGACTGAATGGATGGATGAGTCAATTTCTGCATCCCCCACACTGCAGGAAATGTCTGTAGAACAGATTTGAGTGGGAGGTTCCAGCAGGGCCTGGGAGAAGCCCCTGGGGTACTGGGTGGTGAACAGAGCGGACCCCCCATCCCCTCCTGTGGGTGGGTCAGCCTCCCCCCTTCCCACAGACCCCGGGATCCCCCGGAGCCAGCTTCCAGATGCTCAGCCCAGGCTCACCCTTACCTCTTAGCTTTTCCATTTGCGCAGGCCGGCCAGATCCCCGCAGCCAGCGTCGCGGGCAGCCAGGCCAATCGTCCCGGCGTCTTCCTATTTTAGACATCTCTGCTGCCTCGGTCCCTTCTAATGTTTCCAGCCAGGCTGCGGGGGGAGGAAAAAGAGGTTACTGCTACTTTAAATGTACTGTATGAAGGCAAGGGCTGGAAAGGGGCCTGCGTGCAGGAATACCCAGTCATCTAGTTGGAAAAGCCGCCAGATGGAATACAAAAGGAGAAACCCAGACGCTCATGGAGACAGCCTCGGTTCATAAATCAGGGGGGGCCAGGGGCTGGGGGCCCATACGCCATGGAGCCCGACTCCCTCTTGGCCCAAGACGACTCCTTCGGTAAGACCAGAGCGCCGGCAAAGGGGCAGAGTGCTGCTCAGGGAGACTTTCTCTGTTTGCTGCGGGAATCCAGGGATGCGAGTTGAAGCGGGGAGGAAGATGGGCACTCCCTGGAGTGGGGACCTGTGGGTCATGGGTGCCGGGGGTTTCGGGGCACCGAGCTGAAGGGTCCCCAGAGCCGGCGTTCCTTGGGACCAAGCATCGGTGGGGTTGGGGGAGGGAGCGGGAGTTTCGGCCGCTTCTGTTTTGCTCCTGGACCAGAAGGAAAGGAAGGAAGTTTGCAGCCCCCTGCCTGTGTGCCTCACTCGCGGTCTCCCCAGGCCTACCGACTGTGGTAGGGGATTTAATTAGTGAGATCCTGCAGATAAATATAGATGGACCAGGCAAGAGGAACGCAGTCTGTAATTAAAGCCAGGCTGCAAGCATTCCCCGTTCTGCAGGGCCCCAGGGGCTGCCCCCAGGGAGCGCCCCTGCCGCAGCCTCCCTGCAAACCCTGGGCAGATGGTTGGGCGAAAGTTGCTTGGGACAGAGCCCTTGTCGGGGGCTGGTGGCGGGGAACTTGTACATTTCCCAGTGGATCAGCCATGGCAGTTTCTGCAGGCCGGGGGCTCCAGGGTTGCAGGGGTCTAAGACCCGGGTTGCTCAGCCCGGCCAGGTTGTGCACTTTTGGTTAGGATGCCGGGGGGGGGGGTTGGAGGTTGGGGGGGCACTCTGGCCATCTCTGTGATGTGGGAAGATGGGAAGCAGGAGGGCCGGAGGGTGGCTGAGGGACTGAGGAGGGCGGGGCTGGGGGGACGTAGGTTTTAAGGCTCTGTAAGGAGGGGGCCCTGTTGGCCTCGGAGAGGAGAGCTAGTCAAGGGAGGCGTCATTCCAGCTAGGATCAGCCTTTTGGGGACCTAGATCATCCTGGGCCTACGGTTCCTGCTAAGAAAACTGTGTGCTTCTCCCCCTGGACCCCTCACCCCCACCCCAGCCAGGCCTGGCTGCAGGGCACAGATTCAAAGCCAAATTTCCTCCCTCCTGCCGGTTCCAGTTCTTTCCAAGGAGAGGGGCTCTTGCCACGTTTGGAGCTGCACCCCTCAGGGGAGCTTGGCGCCGCCTAGCCTAGCCTAGCCCACGGGCCTGGCATCTTTGGGAGGTCGGGTGGCCAGTGGATGCCTGCCAAGTGACCTCTAAGTGCCAGGCTCTGTGTCAGGGTCGGGGTGCAGGATGAGAGAACTCAAGCCTAAGAAACAGTTTGTGATTAGTGAATGGCGAGAGGAAAGAGAGAGGGAGGGAGCAAGGGAGGAAGAAAAGGGAGATGGCGCCTTGGCCCTGGAAGAGCTCCTGGCCTCCAATGGGAGACAAAGGGTATGAGACTGGATTCTGAGTGATGAGTTCCTGGGAGGGAGGTGGGGGCAGACAGTCTGGAGTGCGGGACAGGCCTGCCTGTCTGCAGAGGTGTCCACCTGAACTTGGCAGGGGGGCACCTAGATACTGCCCCGTGGAGGGCACAGACCCCTGTCCGGGGGACCACCCCAGAGCCAAGCAGGGCTCCAAATCCCTCTGTCTCCCTACCTGGAACTCACTGGTGTCTCAGAAACCCACAGCCTCCACCTGCTGCCCCACAGGCTTGCTAGCAGCAGGCTTGGGGCAGGGTGAGTCCGGGGCCCCTGGAGGCGGAGACTGCTTGCGCCGTAACTGAAGGGCCCATGCACCAGCTCCTTGTCTTCCCTTGTTGTGGGAGCCTGAGGTTGGCCTCCTGGAAGCTGGACAGGCAGCAGAGAGGTGCCTGGGATCTGAGGGGAAAAGACAAGGGGACAGGGGACAGTTCCTCAGGAAAGTGATGAGCAGGAATGGAGGGGAGCCCAGGAAGTCCTTGGGAGTGGCCCCAAGCTGAAGGGGCCATCCTGGCCAGGTCCTACAGTTATGCATCTAACAAGTACTACTTTCAGATCCTGAACTAAGTTTTGGGGTTGGAGAGACAAGTCAACCCTTTTCTCTGCCTTTGGGACACTCCCAGGCTAGTCTGGGAGAGAGGTAAGCACTGAAGGGAAGGCCAAGGCCCCGTGGAATCCTTAACCCCACACTTGGAGTCCAGGAAGGCTTCCTGGAGGAGGTGACTCCGCTACCATAGAAGTGGATAACTCCTTCTTTTGTGAAACAATTTCTTCATCTGGCTTCTGGGATAGGCCACCCTCCTGATTTTCTCCCATCTATCTCCCAGTCTTTTTTTCTAGTTCCCTCTCTTGGACCCCTCACTCTCCCTGTTAACCCCAAGGTCCCTTCAGCAAGGCTGATCTTTTCTGCCTCCCTCTGTGATGTGACTCTTCTGTCCTCATCCCCTGGCGCTATAGGCTCCAGTCACACTGCTCTGTCCTTCCTCACACTCACCAAACTAGTTAATGCCCTCAGGGCCTTTGCATATGCTATCTCCTTTGCCTGGAATACTTTCCCTCCCTTTCTTCTTTGAGCTAAATTCCTCCTCCTCCTCCTCCCAGGCTCCAGTGAAAGTCACTTCCTCAGAGACACCCTCCTTAGATCACGTTGCTCTGTCAAATTAGAGCCCACTCTGCTACCCTCTCTTTTCCTTTATAAGACCGGTTCCTAGTCGCACGTGGGCTTTCCTTATAGCTCAGCTGGTAAAGAATCCACCTGCAATGCAGGAGACCCTGGTTCGATTCCTGGGAAGATCGAACTGGAGCAGGGAAAGGCTGGGTGGAATACTCCAGTGTTCTGGCCTGGAGAATGCCATGGACTGTATGGTCCATGGGGTCGCAAAGAGTCAGACACAACTGAGCGACTTCCACTTTCGTTTCCTGTCCCCTAATTGCCCATTATGGTACACGTATGTGTTTAACCTCCATCCCCCACTCATCTCTAAGTGTCCTGACAGCTGTTACCCCCAGAGCATGGCTCTCTGCCTGGCCTGTAGTGAGAATCCAGCAAATGCTTGTGAACGAGTGAGTGAGCAGACGATTCGGTTGGCTCAGCCATGGAGGGGAGAAAAGGCATTCCAGGCGGAGAGATCCTTGAGAGGTTCTTGACACTTCAGGTGACAGTGATGCTTCCTGACCAGGTGATGCCCGGCCAAGGGATGGTGAATTGAGCTCCTCGGGGACCCAGGATGGGGACAGGGTGGGGAGAGGCACAGCTGGAGGAGGGGCTCTGGGCCACCCTTCTCTTCTTCAAGCAGAGCAAGACTGTCTTCCATCTGGTGCATGTTGTGAGCTCTGACTCCATTCACCAGGTGCTCAGGGGCTGAGAGGAGTTGGGCTGCATCCCCAGCCGCTGACTCTGATGTTCTGGAGGTGTCTTAGCAGACAGAGCTGAGTAGAGCCCCATAGGGTGTCCTGAGACACAGGACCTTAGAACCAGGTTCTTAGAACGATGTCCTGTCATTGAGGGCTCAGACCACAGCTGGGGCGAGTGGCACGCACAGGAGCAGAGATTTCTTTTATGCAACAGTCGGGGCAGGAAGGCAAGGGCTTAGAGCCTGCACGCTAACCCTAGCAGAGCCCTTCAAGGAGGTGGCTCAGTGTCCTCAAGTGTAAATCGAGTTGAGGACCAGACAAGATCTGACTGACTCCCTCTGGCAAGGGCCTTTCAGAGCTGCATGGAAAGGCCAACCTAGAGGAGCAAAGCACAGTACTTCCTTCTCGTGCCCTCTGATAGCCGAGGAAGGAGACGAGGGGATCACCCAGTCACTGACTTGACTCCCACTCAAAACCCTAAGATCCTTGCGGGCAGGCGCTGTGTCTTTTTGCCGCTGTACCTCTAGGGTCCTGCTCGGTGCCTGGCCCTGAGAAGGTGCTCCCTATGCATTCACGGGATGAATGAATGAGTGAGCGAGCGAGCTGGATGCTGCCCTTAACTTGATCGTGCCCTCAGGCATCTTCCTCCTCTCTGGGCTTCTGGTTCCTTAACTGCCCGATGAGGGTACTGTCCTCCACGCCCCCAGCTGTTCCCAGCTCTGACCATCTAAGAGTCTAATTCCGACTCAGCACTTGGCATCCTCTTGCCTCCCTGTGGCCTGAGCCACATCCATGCCGGGTGGCCTGGACTGAGTCCCTGCTCCTTTTTCAAACTCAGCTTCTTTGTCCGACGAATGGACAGACTCAGAGCTGTCCTGGGTTGACTGGGGTCTCCAGTGGGGTGATTGAGATGAAACCACAAGAGGCTGGACACCTGTTGGGGGGAGTTTATGATTCATGGGTGAGGGAGCTGGGCTCAGACAGACGGTCAGGATAAAAGCTCAGGAAGGGGCTGGTTGCTCTGGCAACCCTGGGGGTAGAACAGACAGCTCAGAAACTTCAGTTTCTTCTGATGATAACCGCCAAAGGGCTTCAGCTCCAGCTGGGGGCCCTGCCAAGAGGCAGATGGAGGTGATTTTGTAAACTTCCAGGTACGGCAGGTGCCATAACCAGTCCCGTTTATTGAGCACCTACTGCACGCCGTCCCCCCTCCCCAAGCAAGGTCCTTTAGGTACACTGCCTACTTGAATCCTCACAACAGTAGGCTGATATTATAGCTCCATTATCCAGATGAGGAAACTGAGGCTCAGGGAAGGAATGTGACACCAAGACCTAAGAACAAGTTCAGTGATTTAACCCAGGTTGCCACAGAGCCCTGGGGCTTCATTTTGCTGCACTTTCCAAGAGCCGTCTCTATGCCAAAGCTGCCACCCAAAATCCTGTCTACCCAGGAGTGTTTGTTAGAGCCCTTCAGGGGAGGAGCGTGACAGGGCACGAGCCACCACCGAAGGCGTTGTCAGCTCAGCTGGGGACAGTGAGCGCAGGAGCCACTGTAACGGGGGAGGGTCAGTCTAAAGAGAGGGCCATTTGGGGCTGGAAGCTGTCAGGGAGCTTGATGTCACCGCTCCCCTGCCCTCCCCCGTGAGAGGGGGAAGCTGAAGATGGCAGAAGAGACAGGCCTCAGCTGGTAGCAAATAGAAAATAACCACAAAGCAGCAGCTATGTAGCTGGCCACGTGCCCCACATTCACCATCTCGCTTCCCCTTCCCCTGACCCTGCGAGGCTGGTGTTGTCCTCATGTTCAAGATAAGGCAGTGAGTTCAGAGAGGCTGAGTGACTCACCCAGAATCACACAGCGAGTGAGCGGCAGAGCTGAGAGTCCTGTGGGTTTGTCCCACGCAGAGCCCGTGCTCTGGAGCAGGACCCACTAGAACCTTCTCTGAGGCTTCTGTGTGGGTGGATCCTTGGGAAGATCGGTGCTGTTCAGACCTGCGTTCCACCTCTCACGGGCAAGGGAGGGTCTGGGGCCTCCTCCTGGTTCTGCCACTCAGCTCACTCAACAGCAAGCCTCAGTTCCCCCAGCTGTCTGGCCACCCAGACTCCCTGGGGTGGGGAAGGGAAGCNAAGATGGGTGCTGTTCAGACCTGCGTTCCACCTCTCACGGGCAAGGGAGGGTCTGGGGCCTCCTCCTGGTTCTGCCACTCAGCTCACTCAACAGCAAGCCTCAGTTCCCCCAGCTGTCTGGCCACCCAGACTCCCTGGGGTGGGGAAGGGAAGCCAACCCTGGATCCCTTCCATCTTGCTCTACGGCTCTGCTGTGGACTGGCTGACTGGGCCTCTGGGGACGAGGAAGGAGCAGGAGAGGTTACATCCCCACTTGAGGTCCTTTCACAGGTGAAGGAGTCAGGCCAGAGAGGCGGAGTGGGGATCCCATTTCCTGAGCTCTGGCTAAATGTCCAGCTCTGTGCTAAGAGTCCACATGCAGTCACTGGTTCCTCACACAGGAAGGAACAGCCCCATTGCTCAGATGTGGCAGTTGAGGTTTTGAAGAGCCCAAGGCCACAAGTTAGTGGAAGTATTCACAATTCAAACCCAGGGCTCCTAGATGCCTGTGCTTCTGCCCATTGCTCTGGGCTGCCTCTCAGATATCCTGGCCCTGGTCCTCAGCCCTTCTCTGTGTCCAGAAGAGCCTCAGTCCTGCTGGCCAGCCTCGCCTGGGCCTCTGGCCTTCTCCAGCTGGGCAGGTGGAAGAGGGGAGGAGCCCCCTTTCTTGCCCCAGAGGATGCTGGGAAGAGGCAAAATCAGGAAGAAGAGTCAATAAAAGAACAGTGCGGCCGGACAGGGAGGGGCTTAAATCTTGGACGCCCCCACACCCCAGCAGCTGGCTTCACAAGAAGGCCAGGGGGAGTGGCCTAAGGAGGGTGGGAAGAGTCAGGCCGGCAGAGCAGGAGGAAGCTCAGGGAAGGGGAGCTGCTGTCTGCATGGTGAGGGGCTGTTGGTGGGAGAAGGGGGGAGAGGCTGACTCCAGGTTTTTAGGAAGCAAAGACATTTCACCCTGGGCCCCCCGCACGGGCCTGGGCTTCCATCCTGCTGCACCTCCCCCAGGTCTGGGCCACGTGGCTCGTGCGGGAGGACCAGGGTGGTGCCTTGTGGTACCCAGGTACAGATCCTCGCTGAATCACTCAGCAGCGGGGACCATTCCCCTAAGCTTCCCTCCCACCTGGTATATTATTTCCTGGCAAGTGTTAATTTCCATTTTATGGATGAAGAAACAGGCACAAAGAGGTGAGGTCACTAACCCAAGTGTCAGTCTTGCGAGTAATGGGCCCTAACTTATCCCCAGGCTGCTGGACCGCGGCTCCGGGCCCCCCTTATACTGAGAAAGCTGGTGGGCCTTTTCCACGAGGCCCAGTGTATCCCAGCACCCTCACACTGGCTGTTCTCCCGAATGGACACCTGGGCGCTCTGAGACCCCCCGCCACTTGCTTCCCACTGCCCAGCCCATTCTTTCTACTGAGTGGGTATGCCCTGGGCTCCTGACCCCACCCCAGGCCTTCAGAAGCTAGAGCTATGCTCCTCCCAGCTGGATTTCCTCCCAAGAGGTCATTTCAGAAGCCCTGGGAGACTAGAGCAAACAGAAAATGGCCCCAAGTGGAAGGAGGCTCGGGAGAGGGTGTTTGGGGGTCCTCCTGCCCACCCCCACTACATGGTACAGAGATGAGGGCCTCAGAGAGGAGGAACCAGAACCCCTCAAAGGCCATTCTATTTCCTAAGGGGTCCTGAGCTCTGCCCTGACTCTCCACCTTCTGCCCCCATCTCAGGCCATGCCCCATTTGGGACTCTTGTCCCCTCCTGGGGATCCCCATCTCCACCTGTCCCCCAAACTCATCCTCTGTGTGCAGCTAAAGGGGCCACTCTCAGGCACCTGAAAGTCACACGGGGCACTCCACTGCAGCAGGAGAGCGTCTAGACTCGTGACCGTGGTGTCAAGGCCGTCCACCATCTGACCCTTGGATGACCCCTCTGCCCTAGTCTCCAGCACACCCCTCTTTCTCTCTACTCCCTCACGACAGAGTCATCTCCCTTTGTACGCACCATCCCCCAGCTCCTCCCTCACCTTTGCACTTGCTGATGCCCCTGGCCTGGAACCCTGCTCTATCTCAACACTTCCCACCACTTCTCCCCCAGTCTAGCTGCTCTTACTCAGCCTGAGGTCTCAGTCTGGGTGACCTGGGTGTCACCTCCTCCAGGAAGCTTTCCCTGACCATCTTGCTTGACCTCCCAGGCACCCATGTGCTGACAGGATAGTACAGTGCCTTTGCTTCCCTGCCTGTCTTCATGTCTCAGCTGTGAGCTGCTCCACGCACCAGAATGAAAAGTTGGAGGCTGAGAGGGTGGCGTGAGAAAAGAAGGCAGGGTGGCCTGGTGTCTGGCCTGTGTGGCAGGAATGTTGCTGTCCACGCAGACAGGGGGACGTGGGTGGAAGAGCAGATTCTGGGCGGGAGGGCGGGTGATGTTCCAGGGCCTGCAGGGCCATCCAGGGGTTTTCTGTAGAAGAGTCTGTGATGGTCTTTACAGATGTGACCTCCACAGAGGCGCCAGCTCTAGGGCGGAGGATGGCAGCGTCGGGGGCTTTCCCAGCTGCAACAGTACCGCTCCCTTTCTTTAGGCTTTTTGAAATCTTCACTCACCTTCCCAGCCAAGGTGCTCCCACCTCCTCCAGGAAGCCAGCCCTGGCCAACCCGGCTTAGACTGCTCTGCTCTTTCCTTGACTGTCCCCTCCCGGTCCTCTAGTCCCAGGACATCTCGAAGGCTATGTCTTGGAAGTCTTCAAGGATTGGCCACACCCCCTGTCTCTTGTAGACTTCAGTACCCCCTCCCCCAGCCCCCGCAAGGATCGACACACAGAGACAACGCCAGTGTGGCCAGGAGCCCCGCCCCCTCCCCTGGACGGAGTCAGGTTCCCCGCAGTCTCAGCCAGGAAGATTCTGGGAAAACCAAACAGAAGTCTAGAGAGCTTCAGGTCAGATTGACACAGGCGAGCAGTGGGGAGGCAGGCAAGGGGAGGGTACATTTCTGTCCAATCTGGAAGTGTCTGCCTGGATGGCTGGGTCTTCGCAACCCCGGGCCTGAGGCATTCCAGCCGGTGACCTACATCCCGTCGTGCCTCTGTGCATGCGTGCGTGTGTGTTCGTGTGCATGTGTGTGTACATGCACAGGAATGCGTGTAGAGGACAGGAGCACCCCGCCAACAGGATGGAGCGCCTGTCTCTCGGCTGGCTGTGAGTGAGCTTATGAAGGTGCAGGCCCCACACCCCCACCCTGGGGTGCCACAGACTCGGCACCAGAATGAGGGGTTTCTGGGTTCCAGAAAACCCAGCTCAGGGCACACAGTTCCTGAAATGGCTGGGGTGCCTGTCCCCACCAGTCCCCCAACCCCCACCTCACATCTGCCCGGGGCTCTCTCTCTCCTTTGACCCAAATCTCAGATAAATGGCCTCCCCCGCCTTAGCCAAGGTGGAATGTGAGGCATGGAGAACGGGGCAGTGGAGGCAGGGGGACCCAGAGCACGGTGTGCGGCTGAACCAGGAGGTGGCGGGATAGGCCTGGCGGAGGCACCGCACGCTCTGGCCTCCTGAAGCCCAGGCTGCCAAATGCAGGGTCTTACTCAGGAGCCCTCGGGGGCTGTCCCAGGTCCGCCCCTGGTTTTCTTCCTGGTACCTGGTCCCCCTCTCCCCAAACCTCCCTGGGAAGGGAGAGTAGAGACCCTTCTGTCCTGGTGAGACTGTCCTTGACCAAGCGGCTGTATTAACTCCATGGCCTAGAAGCCAAGGCACCTAGGAGGGTGCCTGCTCTGAGTGGTGGTGGGGGGTTGCTCGGAGCGGGTGGCGCAGGCTGGCACCGGTGGCGCAGGTGGCGCAGTGGCTCGACTGGCACCCTGACTGAGTCAGATCCCTGACCCTTACCAGGCACTATGTGGTTTCAGGAAAATTGCGTAACTTCCCCCAGCTCCAGTTTTCCCTGTCTGTGAGATGGGCTGATTACGCCAGCCCTGTCTACAGTTTACAGGGAAGAGTAAATACTTAGACACATTCAGGCAGAGTTATTATTACGGGGTTTGTGAGTGTTTGGACCTGTCGCTACCTGCAGGCGCGTGACCGTCGTGCCCCTCCCCACCCACGGCTCTGGTCCCTTCTGAGTCTCCTGTGCAGGCTCCTCTTCTTCCTCCTGTGGCCAAGCCGCCCAGACGCCCAAGCACGACCCCTTCTCCCAGCACAGTCCCCACGCCTTCCTCACATCTGTGGTCTCCATCTCCCCCCACCCCTGCCCACTGTGGCCTGGTTCATGCCCCTACCCCCATAGCCAGCCCCACCCCGGGCCTCCTGCCTTACCCTCAGACCAGGGGACTCTCTGCAAAGTGCTCCCAGCACCCCTCGTCTTCCTCTGCTCCCTGTCACACGGGTGTCAACCTATCCCTGCGCCCCAGGACATTTTGTTTATGTTTGTTAAATGAATGACCTCATATAAGCCATAAAGGGCTCTTCTGATCAATGCAACACATGGCGGGTGTTAAAGAGCATCGGAGCTCACTCTCCCGGGGTGTTCTCTTGCCCCCAGGAAGAGGGAGGAGACATGGGCTGATTGCGGTCATCCAGAGGGTTCTAATCCCTCCGGGTTGGCATTGCACCAGCCTCACCCCTATGGATTTGGACTCAATTAGTCTAGAGGGGTTTGATTCCTGTGTTGGGAAGATCCCCCGGAGGAGGGAACAGCTACCCACTTCAGTACTCTTGCCTGGAGAATTCCATGGACAGAGGAGCCTGACAGGCTGCAGTTCATGGGGTCGGACTTGACTAAGCGACTTTCACTTACACTTTTTTCACTGTTTCTGTCTAGAGCGAGGCCTGGACATTGGAGTATTTAAAGTTTTCCCTTCCCTTCCTCCTCTCCTCCGCCCCCCACCAGGTGATCTGTCTCTTATACACATCTAGATGTGTATAAGAGACAGGGCACAAAGAGGTGAGGTCACTAACCCAAGTGTCAGTCTTGCGAGTAATGGGCCCTAACTTATCCCCAGGCTGCTGGACCGCGGCTCCGGGCCCCCCTTATACTGAGAAAGCTGGTGGGCCTTTTCCACGAGGCCCAGTGTATCCCAGCACCCTCACACTGGCTGTTCTCCCGAATGGACACCTGGGCGCTCTGAGATCCCCCGCCACTTGCTTCCCACTGCCCAGCCCGTTCTTTCTACTGAGTGGGTATGCCCTGGGCTCCTGACCCCACCCCAGGACTTCAGAAGCTAGAGCTATGCTCCTCCCAGCTGGATTTCCTCCCAAGAGGTCATTTCAGAAGCCCTGGGAGACTAGAGCAAACAGAAAATGGCCCCAAGTGGAAGGAGGCTCGGGAGAGGGTGTTTGGGGGTCCTCCTGCCCACCCCCACTACATGGTACAGAGATGAGGGCCTCAGAGAGGAGGAACCAGAACCCCTCAAAGGCCATTCTATTTCCTAAGGGGTCCTGAGCTCTGCCCTGACTCTCCACCTTCTGCCCCCATCTCAGGCCATGCCCCATTTGGGACTCTTGTCCCCTCCTGGGGATCCCCATCTCCACCTGTCCCCCAAACTCATCCTCTGTGTGCAGCTAAAGGGGCCACTCTCAGGCACCTGAAAGTCACACGGGGCACTCCACTGCAGCAGGAGAGCGTCTAGACTCGTGACCGTGGTGTCAAGGCCGTCCACCATCTGACCCTTGGATGACCCCTCTGCCCTAGTCTCCAGCACACCCCTCTTTCTCTCTACTCCCTCACGACAGAGTCATCTCCCTTTGTACGCACCATCCCCCAGCTCCTCCCTCACCTTTGCACTTGCTGATGCCCCTGGCCTGGAACCCTGCTCTATCTCAACACTTCCCACCACTTCTCCCCCAGTCTAGCTGCTCTTACTCAGCCTGAGGTCTCAGTCTGGGTGACCTGGGTGTCACCTCCTCCAGGAAGCTTTCCCTGACCATCTTGCTTGACCTCCCAGGCACCCANGGGGGGGGGGGGGGTCTTCTTTCTCTGCGCATGCTTGCGTATGTGCATGCTAAGCCACTTGAGTCATGTCCAGCTCTTTAGCAACCCCATGGACTGTAGCCTGCCGGGTTCTCTGTCCATACGATTCCTCAGGCAAGAATACTGGATTGCCATTTCCTCCTTCAGGGGATCTTCCCGACACAGGGATCGAAACTGCATCTCTTAAGCCTCCTGCATTGGCAGGAAGGTTCTTCACCATTAGTGCCACCTGGGAAGCCCCTGCCCATGTTTACGCCTCTTAATTCAAGCTGAGCACTTCCTCTAGGCTCGCTCACCGTCAGGCCCTGGAGGTCCAGGAAGGCAGAAGGCTGAGTCCCTGGCTTCAAGGAAGAGCTCAGTCCAGGGGCCCAAAGCTACAGTGACGTCCCAGGGCAGGCAGGCTGGAGAGGCCAGCAGGGGAGAGGCTGAGCTTAAGGGTAACCAGGGATTGGCCTATGGAAGGAGGTAGTGAGCAGGCTGGGGATGAGTCCACTGGAGACTTTTGAGCAATTCGGTGAGGCTGGGCCCCCAAATCCAGATGAGAGGGGTAGGGGAGTAGCCTGGAGAGGTCAGGGGTCCAGGCTCAGGGGCTTGGTTTCATCCTACATCCCAGGGAGCCATGAATGGGTTCCAGCGCTGGAGGGATGCGGTTGTGCTGTTTCCCTTGAATTTCTAAGAACCCAAACCACACCCCTGCTCCACTCAGTGCCTGCCCCTGAGTTTGGCTGACCGTCTACTCAGGAGGTCGCAGCCCCAGTAGGAGAAGCCTAGTTCAGGGGTAAAGAAGCCTGCTTCAGGGGTAAAGAAGCTGCCTGTGATGCAGGAGACATGGGCTCGATCCCCGGGTTGGGAATATCCCCGAAGGAGGAAATGGCAACCCACTTCAGTATTCTTGCCTGGGAAATCCCATGGACAGAGGAGCCTGGCGGGCTACCGTCCGTGGGGTCGCAAGAGTCAGACACGACTTAGTGACTGAACAGCAACAAGAAATCCTTTTCCAGGAGGAAAGTGGGGGGAAGTGGGGGGCTGAGAAGCTGGGAGGAGCCCCCAGCGGGAGAGAGAGGCCAAGAAGGCCGGGAACCAAGAGGGCAGCAGCTCTCCCGGGGCCGCCTAAACTGGTCTCCTGGGTTTCCCAAACAGGTCTACTCAGCCTCTGGTTTCCTAAACCTCCGGCTTCACAGGTCTCCCTTCCCAAGGTCCTCAGCAGCCCAGTGTGAGCTCAACTTCTAGGAAGAAGTCAGAGGACAATCTAATCCTGCTCTTGGCCCCAAGAGTAGATGGTTCTCCCCCTGAGATTGCCAGATTGGTGGGAACCTCGACTAGCTAAATCAGCCAGAAAGGGAAGAAGGGATGGGAGGGGAGTACGCAGCTTGTCGAGCTCCTCCTGGGAAACCTACCCCCATCTTACAGAGGGGGAAACTGAGGCCCTGAGATGTTTCACAATTTGACCCTTGGTCACACTGCTAGGAAATGGCAGAGCAAGATTGGATCCCTGGTTCTGCTGGCTCAGAAGCCACTATGCATCCCATTGTGAGTCTGCACTGAGTCCCAAGTTACCTAGTCCTGTGCCAGGAAGAGGCAGAAGGGAAGGGGCCTGGGATCCCTATTCACCTGGCCCGCTCGTTGCATGTAAGTGTGTGTGTGTGTGTGTGTGTGTGTGTGTGCGTGTGACAGTGTTAAGTCGCTTCAGTCATCTTCAACTCTTTGCAACCCCATGGACTATAGCTGGCCAGGCTCCTTTGTCCATGGAATTCTCCAGGCCAGAATACTGGAATTGGTTGCCACGCCCTCCTCCAGGGGATCTTCCCAACTCAGGGATTGAACCCAGGTCTCATACATGTCCTGCATTGGCAGGCAGGCTCTTTACCACTAGCGCCACCTGGGAAGCCCCCACTCATTGCATAGATGTGCAAACTGAGGACCAAAGCCAGCAGTGGCTGCCAATCAGGGAAGGGGGGAACTGGGATGAGGAAGTCAGAGCTGGCTATCGGGAGGGGGCAGCATGGGGTGTAGGAGAACGAGGTGGGGGGGCTGGTGTAGGCAGCAGAGGAGGGTCCCACCAGGTGGGAGGGGCTGGAAAGAAATGAGATTTAGGTAAGTAGAGGTCAGCAGGGAGGACGACTCCAGCAACAGGAACAGACTGAGCAAGGGTTCAGAGATGGAAATGAGTGTCTGGAGTCGTCCAGCCTCAGCCTGGGGGTGTGACTGGCTGGAAGGCTGAGTCACAGCTGAGGACAGAGGGTGAGGAGGCTGTATTCTCAGGTGGGGCTTCTCAACCCAGCACTATCCATCTGTGGGGCCCGAGAGCTCTTTGTCGTGGTGACCGACTTGTGCGTTGGCAGGTGTTTAGCAGCATCCCTGGCCTCTACCCGCCAGGTGCCTATAGCATATCTGCCTCCAACCCCCAGCCCATGTCACGACCACCAGAAATGTCTCCAGACGTTGCAAAATGTTCCCTGTGGGATAAAATTGCCTCCAGTTAAGAACCACCGTCCTGTAGGCTAGGGTAGCTCAGCTGGTGAAGAATCCGTCTGCAATGCAGGAGACCCTGGTTCAATTCTCGAGTCAGGAAGATCCCCTGGAGAAGGGGACAGGCTACCCACTCCAGTATTCTCGGGCTTCCCTGGTGGCTCAGCTGGTAAAGAATCCGCCTGCAATGCAGGAGACCTGGGTTGGGAAGATCCCCTGGAGGAGGGCATGGCAACCTGCCCCAATATTCTCACCTGGAGAATCCAAATGGACAGAGGAACCTGGTGGGCTGCAGGCCATGGGCTCGCAAAGAGCTGAACACAACTGAGCGATTAAACACAGCCACACAGCACAGCCCCAGAGTAAGCAGGAGCTGAGGAAGGAAAGGGACAAGGCCCAAAGATGCTGTTGGAAATTGTCTGTCCTCCAGCTCAGGCACCAGCCTCTCACTGCCCTCTCCATGCCTCTCCCTTCCCCTGACCTGGGCTCCCAGAGTGCCAGGAAAACCTCCACCGAGGCAGTGCAGGGCTGAGGGTCTGGCTGAGTGGTGGATCAAAAGAGCTTGTGTTTGGGGAAGAGAGCTCCTCCCGCTCTCCCATCTCGGTGTGATCAGGCTGCGAGGGGCTGCTAGGCTGGGCCAGGGGCTTGCCTGAGCTGGGATCTGGGTAGAAGGTGCTGGGTGGGGGAGGGGAAGCTGACCTGCATGAGTTCTTGTTCACAAACAGGCCCTGAAATCAAAGCATCCCAGCCAGTGGAGATGGGATCGAAACTCATCCTGACCCTTGGTCCAGCGGGGGTGAAGGGGTCAAGGGCTGCCCTCCCAGGCGGGGGCCAGGCCAGGGCCGAACAGCCCAAAGCCTCTCCTCCCTTCTGTCCACGTGCTCTGCCTCTGAGGGAGACCAGGATGCGGGGAGGGTGTTGAGGGACGGCAGAGCTGGGAAGGTGACAAAAGAGAGGGGAGTGTGCACACACACCCTCAACGGTGAGCAGCCAGACGAGCTGCTATAATGCATGTCTGGCCTCCGTGTCTGGCCTGCTTCATTGCTCAACCCGTGACCCTCGGGATCAAGGCTACAGCCCCTGGTCAGCCCTTCCAGGACACCAATCTCACCCCACCTCCCATGACTCCCAAATCCAGCTCTCTCTGGGCCTGGACTGCCCGTCTCCTGCCCACTGGCAATCTCACCCCACCTCCCATGACTCCCAAATCCAGCTCTCTCTGGGCCTGGACTGCCCGTCTCCTGCCCACTGGCAGTGGCTTCCATGCTGCTCGACCTCCTGTTCATGCATTGGTGCCCCTCTGGTCACCACAGCCTCCAGGAAGCCTTCCTAGCTCCAGCGACTGAGTACCTGAGGGCACGGTTGGCATCTGTCACTCCAGGGTGCAGCTGACTCTGTGTGTGAAGTCAGGCCATTCCCCCGGAAGCCTCAGGCCCAGAACAGAAAGCTGGTGACCGGTGAGCATTTGTTGAAGGAAGGAGGGAGTGGGGGAGGGATTAAAAATAACATGTTTTTAGAAAAGCAAGAGGGGAAACGATGGGCAGAGCTGGGATGAGAGAGGAGTAGCCTGTCCTTCTGGCTGATATGTCAGGACGGACTGACCCCATGGGCCTCTGGGGAGAAGCCAGGAACATTTCTCTGCACTGAGACTCCTGGAAAGCTTCCCCAAGAGGCAGGGGCTTGGGCACAGCCTGGCTTCGCTGAGGGTACCTTTCCGATTTGTCCCTTGATGCTACCAACAAGGCAGGACAAGGGTTCAGGGGGTGGGGAGCTTGCAGGAGGGCATTTTGTGGCCCACCCAGCATTCTGGGTATCACCAGCCATCAGCGGATCTTGGATTCCTTGGTTATAACCTCAGAGCTGAGACACTGTCCAGGCCAGTGGTTTTCCAGCTGTGTCTGAAAAGATGCCCAGAGGGTGCCAAACAGGAGAGACCCCAGTTGCCCTAGCACAGCTCTGCCCAGAGCAGCTCGCTTTCACCTGGTGTAAAACGTGGGATTTACCTGACGTTTTTTTTTCATTTGAAATGAAGGTTCTGTAGCTCAGGCAGTTCAGAAAGAACCCTCCTCCTTCTGGAGCAGATAAGACCAGGGAGGGCTTAGAGAGGAGTGCAATGATAGGGCCATGTCGATTTCCTGGCCCTTCCCACCGCAGAACCACAGGGCCCTCTGCCGAAAGCAAAAACATATGAGTGAATGAACAGGAATCTGGAAGTAGGCTTTGTTTGGTAATGTGGGATGACAGCGATGGACACTTGGTTTCTGGGGCAAGGGGTGGGGGACGGGGAAGGAGAACTTCCCCAAAGCGGGAAGCAGAGCTGGGTGGCCCATTACTGTGAACTTGCTTGCTTGCTTGCTAAGTCACTTCAGTCGTGTCCAACTCTGTGTGACCCCATAGACGGCAGCCCACCAGGCTCCCCCATCCCTGGGATTCTCCAGGCAAGAATACTGGAGTGGGTTGCCATTTCCATTTCCAATGCATGAAAGAGAAAAGTGAAAGTGAAGTCGCTCAGTCTGTCCGACTGTTAGCGACCCCATGGACTTACTCTACCTGATACCAGCCTGCGTCTGGAGCTGTTCAAAGACACTGCACAGAGCTCTGGTTTTCGCCAGAGTAGCACTGGGTAAAGAGTTGGAATCTCAAGGTTCAAGCCCCAGTGCCTCCACTTACTCACTGTGTTGACCTTGGCCAAATCAACCCTCTCTTGGGACTCAGTTTCTTCCTCGACAAAATGCAACACACAGCACTCCCCTGCCCCCTTGTTGTGTGAGGGGGTAAATGAGAGCATAGGGTCGAGGTTGAACAATTACTGGGGGGGCTCAGATTCTTCCTTATCTGTGAACTTGAGGAAGTTCACCATCTAAGGTCTGCATCCCACCTATGCCCTTTACTAGCTGGGTGACTTGAGGCAAATTTTGTAGCCTCTGTGTCTTAGCTTTCCCATCCATAAATGGGAATCAGAGTAGCGCCTGCCTGCCTCATGGGATGTAATGAATTAATATGTGTAAAGCACCAAGAATAGGGCTGCCTAAGGGTTTGTTATCAATATTTGCGCTCAAGTAACAGCAGAGATCTTGCAGAGGAGAGATACCAGAAATGGAATACCAGAATGAAGAAGATAATGAATGGATGCGAGGAAAATCCGGATTCTCCCCAGGAATGCCTTGTAGTCCTAATCAGCCCAGCCCTCGCCCACCGGTGGTGTCTTCCAGTGGTTCCTCTTATCTGGGAGCCCCCCTGCTCCTCCTTCTCTTTGGCTCCCTCTCTCTAGGCCTCTCCCTGCATTTTTCTGCAAGCAGGCGGAGGTAGATTCCATTTCGCCCCTAGATGACTTTGGGTGATAAAGAAGTAACTTCAACCTCCTTGAATCGAATCTTCTCTCCAGCACGTGTAACAAAGCTGGAAATTGGAATTGCCCTGGAGCTGATTATTCTAGGAGGGCACCTCCTGGCATTAAAACTAAATTAGATCAAGGTACCTCTGTTATTAGCAAAATAATTCCCTGCGATTAGAGAATGCAGCTATGAATCCTGATGGCAGATGAACTTCAGGTGACTTACTTGAGACAAATAAGTGTGCAAAAATCACAGGCTCATCTAATCGCTTTTCCATAGCGCCGCAGTCGGGTAATTATGCTAATGGCTATAAGAAATCACCTTTTGTGGTCTGAGATTGGGAGGGCTGGAGACAGAAGCACGTGTGGCGGATATCACATGCTCCAAGCTGGAGAGGTTGGGAGTCACGCTTGGTTCCAAAACTGGTCCTTTCTGGGGAGCTGGTTTGGCTCCTTGTCGATTGGAACACAGTCAGGAAGGCAGTGGCTTCATTGTCCGCCTCTTTTCAGGTCATCTTCATATGAGAAATTGAATTTATCTAAGTTCCACTGGTGGGCATAATAATTCCAAGAAGCAGTTTAAACGATGAAAGCTCAGGACTCCTGTGTTAATTCGACTCACACATGTGCATTGGTGCCCAGGCATGATCTAGGCACGGAGTGTCTGGCCTTTTCTGAACACAATCTCTTGTCCCATTAGCCACTTAAGAGGGGCAGTATTGTCCCCATTTTAGAGACAAAGGCTCCCATCCACCCAGAGGGGTCTGAGGGCTTTCTGGAAGTGTGGACACGGTACACAGGGGAGGGAATTGTAGGCAGAGAAACAGCTGATCAAAACCCCCAGAGGTGGGAGATTAAAGGGGGGGCGGGTGTGCTCAAGGCTGGGAGATGGGGTTGGGAGAGTCACTGAAGATCAGACAAGAGAGGGTCCCAAATGACCAATTGATGGTTGGACAATGGGCAGCCACAGCAGGTGTTTGAGCAAGGGTGGGATAACGTGGACTCTGAGAAGTACCTGGGCCACAGCATGGGGGACCCCTCCGTAAACCGCTGGTAGAGAGGGGGTCAGAAGGGGATGAGGTAAATAACATAATGTTTTAGTATATCACAAATACAGCATAGGACACATACTAAAAAATTATTCATTGTTTATTTGAAAGTCACATTTAATTGACTGTTTTGTAGTTCATCTGGCAATCGTATCCCCAGCTGAGTTCTGGGCACCAGATGTTTCCTCTTCCTGGACACGCAGCCTGGCAAACTCCTATGCACCCTTTGAGGCCCTGTATTCCCAATTACTGCTGTGGCAACATTTATCAGACACTGTTATCGTTACTTTCTTATGTCATCATTCTAATATCTGTCTTTCCTCTCAGCAGCCAGCCTTACTTCTGACTGCGTAAGAAAAAAAAGCCAGGACTCTGTCTAGATCCTGACACTCTCCCCACCCCAAATTGCCTCCAATCTCCACTTCTGTCTCAGGAGGAGTTGGCCTCTGCTCCCAAGACCCTCCTTGTTCCCTAGAGTACAGCTCACCTTTCTCACCGGTGGCTTCAAAGTCACAGTCTCTTCCGGGTCATTCCCACCAGCAGGGACACACAGCAAGTTCTCCTAGGCACAGGGTGGGTTCCCCAGGCAGCAGGCTCTGAGACATATTAGAATGTAGCAGGTCCAGCAGGGCCTGCTGGTGGAAGGGCCTAAGCGGGGCAGGAGAGGGAGAAGTTGAGTGACTACACAGTCTGAAAGCAGATCTCAGCACCCCCATGGAGGGCTGGGAAGGCCCTGGAGCAGGGCTGGCCTTCCAGAACTGTCCTGAGTAGTGTCAAGGGGCTGGGAGTTTACGTACCTGGGGTGACTGGCCACTAGACAGGAAGGAAGAGCATTTGGGAAGGGGCATCACCTCCAGGGCGGTGGCTCATTTCAGCAGAGGCTACCCTCAAAGAGGGCCCCCTTGCAGCAGCCTCATTACACCTAGGGGAGTGAGGCCTCTCTTCTCAAAGCGGGGTGTGTTGCAGATCATAGCGTCCACCCCCAGCCAACCCAGACTCTTCCTCTTTGCAGTCACCCTTTCTCTGATCTTCCCTCTGGAGAGGTATCTACCCCGTTCCTCACTCCCAGGCAACCCTCCTCTGACTATGCTCTTCGCAGCCTCCAGGCTGCGCCCTTTAAATCTACCTTCCTCCCCCAGGTGGAGGGATTTTTGTACAATTCAAGCATTGGCTGTCCCTCCCCTACTTAATGGACATGAGTTTGAGCAAACTCTGGGAGACGATGGAGGACAGGGAAGCCCAGTGTGCTTCAGTCCCTGAGGTCACAAAGAGTCGAACACGACTGAGGGGCTAAACAACTCCTACTCAGGACCTCCCAGGAGCTGCCTGAAGTCACTGCTTCTGGGTGTGGTGCTCGGGGCTCCCCGGACCCAGCTCTGCCCCCTTTCCTGCCCCCCTCCAAGCTGCTTGATCAGAACCCCTGGCTCGCTGGGCCAGGCCGGCTCGCCATGCTTTGGCAGAAGCTGTTTCCTCTCCACCTGGTTAACTTCTCTCTCTGCTCCTACAAGACACTCTCAGAAGTCATCTCCTTGGAAGACTTTCCCCTGGCCTCCCCTCTGGCCCATGAGGCTGGCATCAGGGCCCTGACAGTCACTCGCCTGCCTCAGTCATGAGCACGTGGGCTCAGCACCCAGGGGTGCTCCCCAGGCCCAGGCAGCGTTGTTGCCTGTCTCTTCCTCTGCACACGAGAGCAGCCCACTATTCTGTTGATCTGTGCCCTCAGCACCAAGCCCAGAGGCAGGCACAGAGGGAGACCGAGTCACACCGACTCTGGCGCCCAGGGAGCCTGAGATCCGCAGGGGTGACTGTGAGGAAACTGACAGAATCAAAGGCAGAATCAAAGCATTGGGGACTGATTAAACTCAGGCAGGGCTGCACCCACCCCACTCCCCAGACAGGCTTGTCCTGGGACCCAGAGCTCCTCCTGTTCAGTGTAATTCAGTGTCTGACTGCACCTGCATTCTTTCTGCGTATTTGATTTGCAAACACCTCTGAGCTTGAAGCGGGGTTTGCACGTTTTACTATTAATCTTCCGTGACCCTCAGGGCCCTGCACGCACTGGATCAAAGCTTTGCTCTGCTCCCTTCTGTCCCTCTCCATTCATGTCATCCTTGCCCTGGGGGTGCCTGTGGACCTGGGTGTTCATTCTAGTGCTCCCTCCGTCTCTGTGGTTTTGAGTCCCACTTCCATCACTGAGTGAGGTCCCGTCACCCCAGGAGGCAATTGTCATCGGTCAGATTGCTCAGCTCTAAAGTGGTGATGTGGCCTCATGGGTTCTGTCTGCTCAGTGTGCTTTGCAACCCTCTGGAGGTGTCGCCCGCCAGGCTCCTCTGTCCGTGGGATTTGTCAGGCAAGAATAATAGAGCAGATTGCCATTTTCTCCTCCAGGCGATCTCGCCGACCCAGGGGTCGAACCCGCATCTCTTATGTCTCCTGCATTGCAAGTGGATTCTTTACCACTGAGCCATCAGGGAAGCCTTTGGAAATTTGGAGCCAGACAGACACGAGTTCAAGGACAGGCATTGAATTTCCATGCTGTGTGATGTTCTGCCAGTTGCTTAACCTCTCTGAACATCTGCAGAGGTGGCTGTACTCCCACTTGTGTGCATATCAGTGTGCAGAGGTGTAGAAACTTCTGACAATGAACACCGCCCAACAATGATAAACAGAGTCCAGTGCTGGAGGTGCACAAGCAGACCTGGGTTCACTCATTCATTCAACAAACACTCATGGAGCACCTACTATGTGCCAGGGCCTTTGCTAGAGGTGGGGAGTGAGTGAAGGTTGCTCAGTCGTGTTCGACTCTTTGTGACCCCATGGACTATACAGTCCATGTAATTCTCCAGCCCAGAATACTGAAGTGGGTAGCCTTTCTCTTCTCCAGGGCATCTTCCCAACCCAGGGATCGAACCCAGGTCTCCCGCATTGCAGGCATATTTTTACCAGCTGAGCCACTGGGGAAGCCCAAGAATACCGGAGTGGGTAGCCTATTCCTTCTCCAGTGGATCTTCCCGACCCAGGAATTTAAGTGGGGTCTCTTGCACTGCAGGCGGTTCTTTACCAGCTGAGCTACGGAGGGATACAATAATGAATAAACCTAGGTGTGATCCCTGTGCTCAGGGATATCGGCCCTGGGAAGGCGATACCCTCATCCAGTGGTCACATAATGGAGGTACAGTCACCAAATGCAATAAACGCCATGAAGGACAGTGACTTGTGCCGTGGAAGTATAGTGCGCAGAACCTAAAAAGGCTTGCCTGAGGCTGGGGAACCAAGGTTACCATGGGAAGAAATAACTGAGGCCGGGATGGGAGGGGACAGAGGAAAGTGGTCCACAGCGGGGAGCCTTGGGTGTATAAAGGCTGCATAATGGGAAGGAACATCACATATCTGGGGACTCGGAAGCCGACTGGGGGGCTAAAGGCAGAGAGGGAGAAGGGAGACAGCAAGGAGGGAGACAGAGGAATGAGCAGGGCCAGACCACCCAGGGTCTGGTAGGCCACATGAAGGCATCACAAAATCACTGAAAGCTTCCAAGCAGAGGTGGGATGGTGGTGGATAGGATTGGATTTGAGCTTTAAAAACCTCAGAGGACGGACCCGTAGGAAGGGGGCAATGGGGAGAGGGCCCAGGTGGAGGAAGGGAACCAGTTCAGCTCTTTGCAAAGCTCAGGCAAGAGATGACAGCCAATACCTGGACTAGCCTGGAAATAACCATTTGGGAATTACCAGCACAAGGACAGCAGTTGAAGCCAGGGGCCTGGATGCAGCTGAAATCGCCCGTGAAAGAGAGTCTGGAAGCGTAAGAGGGAAGCAGACAATCTCCACCTGCAGCCTTTGTGGCCTAGTAACGTGAGGCAGCCAAGGAGAGGAAGACAGGACCAAACAACTAGGAGAGAAGCTGGGAGAGAATGGGGGATGGAAGGGACCAGAGGGTGAAGTCTGGCCGTGAGATCAAGATAGATGAGTGTCCTTTGGAGTCACCATCAAGGAGGTCATCAGTGGCCTCCCTTAGAAGCACCAGGATGGCAGACCTTGAGCCAGATGGGATTCCTGCCTCATGTGGCCATTTTCATGGGACTAAGCGCCAACAACGGCTAATGTCCGTGTCATCAGGATAACATGATATTGTCTAATGCGATCTGGATCAAAAAGGATCGGCTCATTAGTTCAGAAAATCTCATCTGAACCCATGAAATGCACAGCATTGCTCTTTTCTGGTGACCACATAGTTCTGTTGACTTCATATATTTGTTTGCTTGTACGACATGTAACACTGGCCAACTCGTCTTCTGGAGTCTGGACTATAAGCAATCTGCCAGCCCGTACTTTGCCTTGATGGAAGCGCCCGACAAGTGGACATATGTGGGTTTTGCATACAGAGTAAAGACACATTTGGTAAATCGCCTTAGACGCATCCCTGGGGAAGGTGCTGCAGGCTCCGTCGCCCCTACAGATGGAAGCTGGCAAGGAAAAGACAGGTCCAGATTGGGATCCATGGGCTACGTGTGAAAACAGATTGGAGGGGGTCGGAGTGGATGTGGGGGGCCAGGGAGGAGGGTGTGGTTCTGAAATGCTGCACAGACCCATACCCAGAGGTAGGACAAAGGATAGAAGGAAGGACCACATGAAGCCTTGACTCAGAGCGTACGTCTGACTCTTCCATCTTCTGGGTCAGCCTCCAGGTGGATGTTTTTGTTCAGAACTGGAGAACATCACCCAGGTATTTATTTTACCAGCTCCCCACTTTCCTAGGAACCAAACGGTCCCTTCCACTCTCCCCTCCAAACATCTCCTTCTTGGTCAGTATTCCCATAATCACTACCTGTTCCAAAATTGGGGCCATGCATGTGGCCTCTACTACCTCGGTCAGTTTTAAATGAAATCGACCCTGAATATTCACTGGAAGCACTGATGCTGAAGCTGAAGCTCCGATACTTCGGCCACCTGATGCAAACAGCCGACTTATTGGAAAAGACTCTGATGCTGGGAAAGATTGAGGGCAGGAGGAGAAGGGGGAGCAGCAGAGGATGAGATGGTCAAATAGCATCACCAACTCAATGGACAGGAATTGGAGCAAACTCGGTGAGATAGTAGAGGAAAGCGGAGCCTGGTGTGCTGCGGTCCTTGAGGTTACAAAGAGCTGGACACGACTGAGCAAGTGAACAACAACATCTCACTGAATCTTTGCAAGAATCCCTTGCAATAAGCCCTAGTCCTATCCTGGCTGTGCAGAAGCTGAGCTCAGAGGGATGTAATAGCCTACCCTTGCTCACACAGCTGGCAAATGGCTCAGCCTGGATATGAACCCTCTCTCTCTGACCCCAAAAGTCACAAAACCTCCAAGGACCCTCCATGAAGCCCAAACAGTCAGTCTGTAATATTGGGATCGCTTTCCTTCTGACAGTTTAGCACGACCTCTTTTATTTCTGAGTATCTGGATCCACTTACCCCTGATAACATTCAACAGATGTTTCTCAGCCTGGGTGGGAGGGCTGCAGTGGTCGCTTAGACAGGAATAATAACCCTGAGGAGTTCAGAGTCAGCTGAAGGAGACAGATCCATACACAGGAGCAACAACCCACAATCTGATTAACAAGGATAGTGGGGTGCGTGGGTGGGTAGGTGCATGCCTGGCCTGGGAACCCTCTGCCTGGGAGTCCTGAAATGCCCAGAACTGGATTGTAATAGGAGAAACAGACCTTGTCCCAGCAGAGATGGGGGAGGACTGGGCATTCCAGGAACAGTGAACAGTTTATGAAGGCATGTCAGAGGTTGGGGGTTTGGGAGACCCGATTGCATGGTGATACTTGAGTGAAGGAGTCTCAGCCGGCCGGAACTAGGGTGTGAAGGGCCCCAGTGGAGACCAGGAGGCAGGCTATTCATGTCCTTAAGCTTTACTGAGCACGTCACCATGAGTTAGCCTTGTGCTGAGCACTTCACNCAAACAACTAGGAGAGAAGCTGGGAGAGAATGGGGGATGGAAGGGACCAGAGGGTGAAGTCTGGCCGTGAGATCAAGACAGATGAGTGTCCTTTGGAGTCACCATCAAGGAGGTCATCAGTGGCCTCCCTTAGAAGCACCAGGATGGCAGCCCTTGAGCCAGATGGGATTCCTGCCTCATGTGGCCATTTTCATGGGACTAAGCGCCAACAACGGCTAATGTCCGTGTCATCAGGATAACATGATATTGTCTAATGCGATCTGGATCAAAAAGGATCGGCTCATTAGTTCAGAAAATCTCATCTGAACCCATGAAATGCACAGCATTGCTCTTTTCTGGTGACCACATAGTTCTGTTGACTTCATATATTTGTTTGCTTGTACGACATGTAACACTGGCCAACTCGTCTTCTGGAGTCTGGACTATAAGCAATCTGCCAGCCCGTACTTTGCCTTGATGGAAGCGCCCGACAAGTGGACATATGTGGGTTTTGCATACAGAGTAAAGACACATTTGGTAAATCGCCTTAGACGCATCCCTGGGGAAGGTGCTGCAGGCTCCGTCGCCCCTACAGATGGAAGCTGGCAAGGAAAAGACAGGTCCAGATTGGGATCCATGGGCTACGTGTGAAAACAGATTGGAGGGGGTCGGAGTGGATGTGGGGGGCCAGGGAGGAGGGTGTGGTTCTGAAATGCTGCACAGACCCATACCCAGAGGTAGGACAAAGGATAGAAGGAAGGACCACATGAAGCCTTGACTCAGAGCGTACGTCTGACTCTTCCATCTTCTGGGTCAGCCTCCAGGTGGATGTTTTTGTTCAGAACTGGAGAACATCACCCAGGTATTTATTTTACCAGCTCCCCACTTTCCTAGGAACCAAACGGTCCCTTCCACTCTCCCCTCCAAACATCTCCTTCTTGGTCAGTATTCCCATAATCACTACCTGTTCCAAAATTGGGGCCATGCATGTGGCCTCTACTACCTCGGTCAGTTTTAAATGAAATCGACCCTGAATATTCACTGGAAGCACTGATGCTGAAGCTGAAGCTCCGATACTTCGGCCACCTGATGCAAACAGCCGACTTATTGGAAAAGACTCTGATGCTGGGAAAGATTGAGGGCAGGAGGAGAAGGGGGAGCAGCAGAGGATGAGATGGTCAAATAGCATCACCAACTCAATGGACAGGAATTGGAGCAAACTCGGTGAGATAGTAGAGGAAAGCGGAGCCTGGTGTGCTGCGGTCCTTGAGGTTACAAAGAGCTGGACACGACTGAGCAAGTGAACAACAACATCTCACTGAATCTTTGCAAGAATCCCTTGCAATAAGCCCTAGTCCTATCCTGGCTGTGCAGAAGCTGAGCTCAGAGGGATGTAATAGCCTACCCTTGCTCACACAGCTGGCAAATGGCTCAGCCTGGATATGAACCCTCTCTCTCTGACCCCAAAAGTCACAAAACCTCCAAGGACACTCCATGAAGCCCAAACAGTCAGTCTGTAATATTGGGATCGCTTTCCTTCTGACAGTTTAGCACGACCTCTTTTATTTCTGAGTATCTGGATCCACTTACCCCTGATAACATTCAACAGATGTTTCTCAGCCTGGGTGGGAGGGCTGCAGTGGTCGCTTAGACAGGAATAATAACCCTGAGGAGTTCAGAGTCAGCTGAAGGAGACAGATCCATACACAGGAGCAACAACCCACAATCTGATTAACAAGGATAGTGGGGTGCGTGGGTGGGTAGGTGCATGCCTGGCCTGGGAACCCTCTGCCTGGGAGTCCTGAAATGCCCAGAACTGGATTGTAATAGGAGAAACAGACCTTGTCCCAGCAGAGATGGGGGAGGACTGGGCATTCCAGGAACAGTGAACAGTTTATGAAGGCATGTCAGAGGTTGGGGGTTTGGGAGACCCGATTGCATGGTGATACTTGAGTGAAGGAGTCTCAGCCGGCCGGAACTAGGGTGTGAAGGGCCCCAGTGGAGACCAGGAGGCAGGCTATTCATGTCCTTAAGCTTTACTGAGCACGTCACCATGAGTTAGCCTTGTGCTGAGCACTTCACAGACGTGATGACCATGTCACTTAAATAAGATTGCATGGTGATACTTGAGTGAAGGAGTCTCAGCCGGCTGGAACTAGGGTGTGAAGGGCCCCAGTGGAGACCAGGAGGCAGGCTATTCATGTCCTTAAGCTTTACTGAGCACGTCACCATGAGTTAGCCTTGTGCTGAGCACTTCACAGACGTGATGACCATGTCACTTAAATAAGGAAACTGAAGTCCAGAGCCGGAGTGGATTTTGTATTTTACATCACCATGCCTGCTCTGTATCTTTGAAAATGTTCTGAAAAGTCGAGGAAACATATGTTCCTCTTCACCGAGATCAAGAAATAAAATCTTACCAATCGAGGTGATGGCTTTTCCCGTCATTCTTCACATCTCCCTCTTCCCCAAGAGGTAAACACTTCCTGAATGGTAAGATCATGGCATCCGGTCCCGTCACTTCATGACAAATAGACGGGGAAACAGTGGAAACAGTGGCTGACTTTATTTTTCTGGGCTCCAAAATCACTGCAGATGGTGATTGCAGCCATGAAATTAACAGACGCTTACTCCTTGGAAGGAAAGTTATGACCAACCTAGACAGCATATTCAAAAGCAGAGACATTACTTTGTCAACAAAGGTCCGTCTAGTCAAGGCTATGGTTTATCCAGTGGTCATGTATGGATGTGAGAGTTGGACTATAAAGAAAGCTGAGCGCTGAAGAATTGATGCTTTCGAAGTGCGGTATTGGAGAAGACTCTCGAGAGTCCCTTGGACTGCAAGGAGATCCAACCAGTCCATACTAAAGGAGATCAGTCCTGAGTGTTCATTGGAAGGACTGATGTTGAAGCTGAAACTCCAGTACTTTGGCCACCTGATGCGAAGAACTGACTCATTTGAAAAGACCCAGATGCTGGGAAAGATTGAGGGCAAGAGGAGAAGGGGACGACAGAGGATGAGATGGTTGGATGGCATCACCAACTCGATGGACATGAGTTTGGGTAAACTCCGGGAGTTGATGATGGACAGGGAGGCCTGGCGTGCTGTGGTTCATGGGGGTCTCAAAGAGTTGGACACGACTGAGAGACTGAACTGAACTGAACTGAACTGAATGGTTTCTGTGTCATTTATCTGAATTTCCTTATACTTTTAGCACATGGATGGCAACCCACTCCAGTTTTCTTGCCTGGAGAATCCCAGGGACAGCTGCCGTCTGTGGGGTCACACAGAGTCGGACACGACTGAAGTGACTTAGCAGCAGCAGCAGCATACATTCCTAGCAACAGAGAGTATAATTTTGTCTTTAATGTTTTTGAACTCTACATGAGTGAATTACACAACTTGATCTTCTGCAACTTGCTTCCTATTCCCCCACTTATGATGATTCATAAAGGAATTTCTAGTCATTTTCACTGCAGTGTAGACTTTCACTGCCCTGTCTAAAATTTGTTTAAGCATTTTGTCCACTGATGATGCTGTTTTAGATTTCTTACTAGGATAATGCAGTTGCAGTGAGCAAGAAGTTCTCCAGATTTATCCCAGAAGCCAAGTCTCTGGGTCACTGGGGTTTGAGCATCATTTCTAGATACGGTCACATTGTCCTCCAGAGAGGTGGTACCCATTCCCCTCTACCGGCAGTGTATCAGAGTTGCTTGTGCTGTACAACATCTTCATCAACACTTTCTGCCATCCTCCCCTTCGCTTTTTGCCAGTCTCACCATGTGAAATGGCACTTCCTGTGGTTCTGTTTTGCATTTCCTTGATTGAATGAGGCTGAATCTCTTTTGATATTAGATAGTCGTGTTTCCCCTTCTTAGAATTGCCTGTTTATGTTTTTGATTCAGTTTTCTCTTGTCTCTTTTGAAAACTGACTTGTAGATCTCCAGTTATCACGTTTCACATATCTTCTTCTGATAAACAGAAGTTATGCTCTAATTAATGTATCTTTTTCTTGATAGTTTGTGCTTTTCGAAACTTTAAGAAATCTTTCCCTACTAAAACATTTTTGCATTTATGGTTTTAATCCACCTGGAATTGATCTTGCTTTATGCATGGTGTGAGGTAGGGATTCCATCTAATTTTCTTACAACATGGATGTCCAATCGCTCCATAAAAAACATTTATACAAAACTCTACCCTTTCCCCAGTGGCTTGCAGTACCAGATGAAGTTTCAAACATGTACCTATGTTTGCAGCTTCTATTCTAAGCCCATTGGCCTATTTATCTATCCCTGGGCTAATATCATACAGTCTAGTATCTCTTTAGACCCTTAGCACCTCCTTGAATTCAAAGAGCTAGTGGCTTCCCTTGAGCAGATCCGTGTCTTATTTATCTTTATATCTCTCCTCATTCATTACATAAACACCCACATCATGCATTTGTTTGCAAACACCTTCTCACACTCAATCTCTTGGGCTCNTTTAGACCCTTAGCACCTCCTTGAATTCAAAGAGCTAGTGGCTTCCCTTGAGCAGATCCGTGTCTTATTTATCTTTATATCTCTCCTCATTCATTACATAAACACCCACATCATGCATTTGTTTGCAAACACCTTCTCACACTCAATCTCTTGGGCTCCCCTTATGCAGGAGAGGAAACCGAGGTACAGAGGTGAAAATCTGCCAAGGTCACACAGCCAGAAAATGTTCTTTCAGGATTGCGGAGCCGCCCTGTCCATCCATCCATCCCATTTTGCCCAGGCTCTGAAGACCTCTACCTGATCCTCCAGCTCAGCTCATCTGGGGCAGGATTTTCACTTTTCTTTCCTTTCTCAGCAAGTCAGTCCTGAGTGATGTGTGTTTGTGTGTGTGTGTGCGCGCGCGCCCCCGCGGAAATCCCACTTCCGGGAGGCTCTTCCCAGCACTGGAGACCAGTAGGGAGAGTGTGACCTAGGGTGGGCATTTTCTGGGAAGTTTGAGGCCTGGAGTCTGCAGGAAAGAAGACCGGCGGGGTTTCGTAGTCGATCTAGTAGACAGCCCTTTCCCTGGGCGTGCCCTTGGGACCCGGGAGCCGCCTTCGAAGAGGACGCTGGCTTCTCCCAGGAATTAGAGGCTTCCTCCCGCCCTCCCGCCTCCCGAGGCAGGAATGCGAAGGATCAGCTTTCAGCCGAGCAGCGGCTGCCGTTCCAGGGAGCTCCCGGTGCAGGCCTTTCCTGAGCTGTCGAATTAACTGGTTCTGTCTGTCCAACTGGGAGAGCAGCTCTTGCTAAAAATAGCGCCCTGCCCAGCGCGACCTGCGCTCGCCGGCAGCCCGGCCGCGACAGTCCCAGGAGCCCGGGGAGCCCCGCACCAGGAGTTCCCACCCCGGGGCCTGGCCCAGGTCCCACCCCCGAAGCCGAGGCCGAGGCCCCGGGGCACAGCGCTGTCCCTACAGGTGCCGCGGAGGGTGGAAGGCCCGCGGGCCGAGGAGCTGCCGAAGCCGTCCGGGATGGGAGCCGGCGGCGCGGCCTCCCCCTCGCTCGCCTGGGCCTCCCTGCCGCTGCTGGGGCCTCCCGCCGGCGCCCTCTGCGAGGACACGCTTTGCTGCCGAGGTAAGACCGGGCCGGCTGCCGGCGCGCCCCTCGCTCTTCCCAGGCACTTGTTGGTGCCTCTTTCCTCTTTCCCTACCCAGATCCGCGGAGGGGGACGGGGGGCCGGCGCGGGGTGGGGGG
>SJYX01017184.1:0-44189 GCA_006410675.1 Oreotragus oreotragus
CCAAGATAGTATGGAGCATAGAGTCTGAGAACTAACAAAAGACATCATCAAAAGAAGAAAGAACTCCAAATAATCAGATAGTGCTTAGCATTTGGTAGCCTGGAAGCAAAGTGGTGGTTGAGGCAAAATGCATACATCTCCCAAATATTATTCCAACAGGAGAAACCCACTGCCAAAATTCAAGGACTGAGTTAGGTGCCTCTTCCATTCTTGCTTCTTTTGTAAGTATCAATAGCTCATCAACTATATCTATAGAGTTAAAGATACCTGTCCTACCATTTTTTCACCTTTGGAACACATGCTTTTTCACACAGGGTTACTTTATTGTCAAGGAAAAGAGATTTGTGGGCCTCCTTGGTGGCTCAGTGGTAAAGAATACACCTACCAATGCGGAAGATACAGGTTTGAAGATCTCCTGAAGATCTCCTCTGGGTCTAGAAGATCTCCTGAAGAAGGAAATGACAACCTACTCTGGTACTCTTGCCTGGACAATCCCATGGACAGAGGAGCCTGGCATGCTATAGTCCATGGGATCGCAAAAGAGTCAGGCATGACTTAGTAACTAAAAAACAACAGCAAAAGAGATTTGAATCCTGAAAAACTAAAACTAGTGATGGAATTCACATGTGAATTCAGATGTGAATTCATATGTGAACCTGAAACTAATGAAAGCTGACTTAAAGATTCTTGAGACTTTCTGAACTGAGACAATGGTTGATAGCACCTCATCAAGGCTAAATATTAACTTATATGCCATTTTTCTGAAATAATTCAAAGATAAAAAAGATAAAATTAAGAATTATCTGGAGAAATTAAAATTACATCTGAAAAAATTAAGATGAATACAAGAAAGAATTATGCACAAAATAAATGAAGGTGTGAATAATAAAAATATTCAAAAGAACATATGAGCTGCAGTAAGGCTAGCTTTTACAAATTATTTCTGGCTTTTTGCATATGTACATGTGAAGAAGTAAAAATTTTTAATTATTAAAATCTGGGGAGTTACAGTTATACTTTATTCTTAATACAGGTGTCTACTCATTTGAACATTTTTATGCCCTTTTATCTTTTGAATAAGAGGGTTAAGACATAAAATCACTGTGCAAAATTTGTTTCTAATAATAAATTCTCCTTTAACAAATCAAGAAATATCATCAAAAGTTGTGTTTTGTTAAAATACAAAATGAGTCAAGACCTACATGGGCTCTAAACCTAATGTGTGTATAAAGGATGTGATTTTTCACCTGTTTTATTTCCAGCCCTTCTCTTGAATTTTATTTGTGAAAATTTTTGTCTCTACATTTTCTGTTTTTTTTTTTCAGTAAGAAAGTTTTCTGATTTAAATTGCTTAGTCTGAAATTGATGTTATTTTAATAATGATTATAAAAGTATATACAACAACCACCTGCATGATTTTCATCAAAAATATTAATAGCATTAAGCATGGTGTAAGCATTTACTACTTTAAAATAATCCATATGTAAAATAAAATATAAGAAAGTAATAGCAATAAGGCTTATGACGCTAGATAATAAATCTTCATTAACTTAGTTTCATTCCCAATAAGAAAGCCATATATGAGTTATTTATTATACTGCTATGTACAAAAGCTTAATTTGGAAACATCTAAATAGTAATGCAAATGAATCATGGTATAGTTTCAAGGCAGAATTTTATGAAGTCATTTGGGAGACATCGTTAGGGTGATTATTAGAGAAGGTTCTGGAGTGAGATAATATGGACTAAAACCTGGGATTTGCTATTTATATGTGACCTTGATGAATTGCACATCCTTTTTATGCCTCAGTCTCTTTGTCTTAAAATGAGAAGTACTCACTCTCCTAGATGTTGGTAGAAGTAGTAATATTAGCAGTAGTGATGGTGGTAGTTAGTAGAAATAGTAGAAGTACTAGTAGTAGTGTTAGTCATAAAAATCATGTTATCACAGATTATTTAATGACAGAAGAAAATGTTCATGAGGGCACCCCTAGTGGCTCACTAATATCTCAGTTAGAAAAGAATCCACCTGCAATGCAGGAGATCCCAGTTTGATTCCTGGGTCAGGAAGATCCACTGGAGAAGGGATAGGTCACCCACGCCAATATTCTTGGGCTTCCCTTGTGGCTCAGCTGGTAAAGAGTCCCCCTGTAATGTGGGAGACCTGGGTTCGATCCCTGGGTTGGGTAAATCCCCTGGAGAAGGAAAAGGCTACTCACTCTAGTATTGTGGCCTGGAGAATTCCATGGACTGTAAAGTCCTTGGGATCACAAAGAGTCAGACACCACAAAGTGACTTTCACTTTCAGTTTTCAGTGGCTCACTGGTATAGAATCTGCCTGTCAATGCAGGAGACATGGGTTCCAGCCCTGTTCCTGGAAGACCCCACATGCCATGCAGCAACTAAGCCCGGGTGCCACAACTGTTGAGCCTCTGCTCTAGAGCCCAAGAGCCAAAACAACTGAGTCCACATGCCAAATTGTGCTAGAGCTCATGTTCCACAAGAGAAGCCATCACAGTGAGACGCTCACGCACTAAAACTAGAGAATAGCTCCTAATCGTGGCAACGAGAGACACCCCTTCCAGCAACAAAGACCCAACCCAACCAAAAGGAAAGAAATAAAAGAATTGCTCATGACAAACTGTTAGATGAAAATAACAGATAACGACACAGATTGAGATCTTGTCCAATTTCAGTAAGACTTGCTTCTTTAAGCCAAGATATACTTCTTTGAATAGGGCTTCCCTTGTGGCTCAGCATTAAAGAATCTGCCTGCAGGATAGGAGATGCAGGGGACGCAGGTACGAATCTTGGGTGAGGAAGGCACCCTTGGGGGAGGGCATGACAACCCACTCCAGTACTCTTGCTAGAGACTCCCATGGATAGATGAGCCTGGAAGGCTATAGTTCATTGAGTTGCTAGAAGTTGGACATGAATGAGTGCTCACAAACATGTATACATGTATATGCATATATAACATATATACTATCATATATAAAATATAAATGTATAAATATATTTAAATATAATAAGGAAGCATAATTGAGGACATAGAAGCCAATCCCACTTGAAGAGCTTGTGTGTGTATTTCCCTATTACCCAACCTGTAGACATCACACATTTTTCAACCATCAGTTAATGATAGGATTTGATCACATGTCTAAGCAACGGGGTGCAACAAAGTATAGCTCATTATTTTTCCTAAATGTTTACTAGGAACTCACAGTCAAGCTTTTGCTCACTAACAGGTGGTTTTTGTAAACTGTGTTTTGAGACCCTTTACTACCTCCAGTGGGCCATAAACAGTGGACCACAGAGCCATCCAAAACCACAACTCTATTAAATCTCTTTAGGTAAGTTCAGTGGACAAATCACCCCATATTCTCCATGAAAAATGATAAATATAAAGAAGCAGAATTTCTGGAAAAAGGTGTCATTTCACAAATATTATATAAACACTTCATTTAGCTAAATATATATAACAGTTCTGGACATGAGTTGGGTGGGCTTCGGGAGTTGGTGTTGGACAGGGAGGCCTGGCGTGCTGCAACTCATGGAGTCACAAAGAGTTGGACATGACTGAGCAATGGAACTGAACTGATATACCAGTTCGTGTGATTTGTGTAATAATCACAGTTTAAAAACAAACAAAAAACAACATGTTTTATACTCACTTTCTCCAAATTAAAAACCAGGTAAGTCTCATGTAAACTTCAGGGAGATTTAACAGGGAATGCATTATCTATGTAAACAACTGGAGAAAGAAATGGCAACCCACTCCAATATTCTTGCCTGGAGAATCCCATGGACAGAGGAGCCTGGTGAGTCAGACATAACTGAAACAACTTAGCATGCAAACACTCATATGTAAACAGAGACGGAAATACACCCAGGATTGTGGCATTTTTGTGAGAGATGCAAAACCAAATACTTGGCTCAATTCAAAACTTTCATAATTCAAAGCTTATCTTAATAAAGTCTGTCAGATGTTTCTCTATTTCAACTCAAGTAGTGATATCATGTCTCAACAGTATAAAAACATTTTACAATTTGTTAAGTCTGACAACTTCAAAATTAATTAGTTTTTGACAAAATTTTATTCTGTGTGGGGATTCATAGTATTTGGAACTTTATGCCTAGAAATGTGATTGATATTTTGTAATATATTCATGAAAACTGGCATGTTAATGTCTCATAAAATGCACCTGCCACTGCATATGAGCTTGACCAAAAGGAAAAGAGAAAATAAATTAACAATGGCTTAAACATGGCTTCTATTTTTTATATAGCTTTTTATTTTCTTTAAGAGAGTTATTATGTTCAAATTAACTGTGTACATTAAGACATTTTCTTAAGAGTTGGGTATATAGAAAGATAAAACTAATGGAATTTGAGAGTAGCCTGACTAGGATATTCAATATATGATAATGTGTAAATGCATACACACACATACATAGAAGCCAGCATGCAAGGAAAGGTGAGTCAATTTTCAATGATGATTTTGGAAATATTCATAACTATACAATTATGATGTTGAGTACTTCATTTATGGTAAACATTACAATCCTCAGTACCTTTTGTAAGTCTCTGAAATATTTTATCTACATCAGATTCCATATACACTGTCCTGTTTCCAAAGTAAACAAGTTTTACCTGTGAATAGTACTTCTAGTGTGAGTGTCAATGGTAATTACATGTTACGATCTGAAAATTTTAGGACAGCTGCTTCTTTTATCTTTTTTGTACCTTTTTTTTTTTTTTTAAGTTGAACACAATTAGAGAAGCTTTCCAGACATTCACAAATTCCTTGACCAAGACAAGTTTCTCCCTTTGATTCTCTCCTATCTGCAAACCTACACAACTACCCTACATTCTCATAGTCCTATCCTGGACCAAACATCTATTCTGAGTTAAATAACTTCTCTTTTGTTCTTCAGTAATAAGGAGAACCACCTTAACTATTTATTATATAAGAAGTAGCCACGTTTTTCCCCTCTTCCCAGAGGAAGCTCGATCCAATGGGCTGACAGGGGAGTTCTAGGATGAGAAGTGCCTGGCTGTCCCTAGAACTGGAGGTCGCTCATCCCTGACTCTAGCCTGTAGAAAGTATGGGTCACATAACCAATCACACAAACGGCAATATTTCAGAAATCCCATCCTGCCTCCACTCAGCCCAGAAATCACAGTGTGGTGATTGTTTTACCCAGAATTAGAATTCTTCAATTATAGAAGTATGTTATATATAGCAGGGAGTTGGGAGCGGGTAGGAATAGATTCAGTTTCACAAAGTGCTGGGGTTTCTTCTGCTGGTTTCATCAATACTCAAAAGTTTAGCTTAGGACTTCCTGGTGGTACAGTGGATAAGAATCCAATGCAGGAGACACGGGTTCCATCCCTGGTCCAGGTTCCACATACCATGGGCAAATAAAGCCCATAGGCCACAACTATTTAAACAAGTTTATTTAGTTATCAGATTTACTAAATCCTCAAGTCTCCTTTATACTCATCCTTGGACCATTGTTGTTCAGACACTAAGTTGTGTCTGACTCTTTGCAAACCCATGGACTGCAACACACCAGGCTTGCCTGTCCTTCATCATCTCCCAGAGCTTGCTCAAACTCCTGCCAATAGAGTCAATGATGCTGTCCAACCATCTCATCTTCTGCCATCCCCTTCTCCTCCTGCCTTCAGTCTTTCCCAACATCAGGTAGAAAGCCAAGAGATACTTTCAGTAACAGCAAATTTGGCCTTGGAGTACAAAATAAGTATGGCAAAGGCTAACAGACTTTTATCAAGAGAACACCCTGGTCATAGCAAACACCCTCTTCCAACAACACAAGAGAGGACTCTACACATGGACATCACCAGATGGCCAATACCAAAATCAGATTAATTATATTCTTTGTAGCCAAAGATGGAGAAGCTCTATGCAGTCAGCAAAAAGAAAACAACAACTACAACAACAACACATATCGGGAGCTGACTGTGGCTCAGACCATGAACTCTTGATTGAAAAATTCATATTTAAATTGAAGAAAGTAGAGAAAGCCACTAGACCATTGAGGTATGACCTAAATCAAATCCCCTACAATTATACAGCGGAAGTGACAAACCGATTCAAGGGATTCGATCTGATAGAGTGCCTGAAGAACAATGGACGGAAGTTCATGACGTTGTACAGGAGGCAATTATCAAGACAATCACCAAGAAAAAGAAAAGCAAAAAGGCAAAATGGCTGTCTGGGGAGGCCTTACAAATAGTTGAGAAAAGAAGAGAAGCTAAAGGCAAAGGAGCAAAAGAAAGATATACCCACTTGAATGCAGAGTTCTAAATATAAAATATTAATCATACGTAAAGGTACAGATATAGGTCAATAAAGTGCACTCACATGCATGCACACTCACACTCACACTCACTTTTTTTTTTTGCCTCTTTTTCTACTACACAGCAGCAACAAGAATTTGAAAAGAGTGCCCATAATTGCAATGAATACTTTACAGACACAAGCTCTTCAGAACAGCATATGGCACTTTAATTCAAATTTACTACACAGTAAGGAAAGTACTTCACAATGGAATATAATAGAAAATAAAGAGGTACCTAGGGGTTTTTAAGGCTAGCAAAAGACTTTTGGATAAGAAGATAAAGTTATACTTAAATACACCAGGCACACTTCATATCTTCTCCCCCTTGGGCAAAATAATTCTAGGCATATTTTAGTTTACATTTAGCCTTGCTTCCTTTCCTCACCATTCTTTATTTCATTTTTTTTTCTTTAATTCTTTCTATGAGCTTCCCTAGTGGCTCAGTGCTAAAGAATCAGCCAGCCAATGTGGGAAATATGAGTTAGATCCTTGGATTGGGAAGATCCCCTAGAGAAAGAAATGGCAACCCAGTCAAGTATTTTCACTTGAGTAATCCCCTGGACAGAGGAGCCTGGTGGGCTATAGTCCATGGGGTCACAGAGAGTCCAACACAACTTAGTGACTAAACAACAACAACGTTCTTCTCTCTTTAGCTTTTGTTCTCACTGAACATATGGGGTCGCACAGATTAGGACACGACTGAAGCGACTTAGCAGCAGCAGCAGCAGCAGCAGCAAGGATATAGAAGCATCTACCCTCAGGAGGTGTTTATTCTGTTAGCCAATAACCAAGATTTGTGTGAAGTGAGTAATTTAAGACTTAAAACTACAGTAATATCCTCTGTCCATGAGATTTTTCAGGCAAGAATGCCATTTTCTTCTCCAAGGAAGTGAGGTTATAAGTATGTTATTTAAAATATTTATTAATTTTTTATGTGGAAAATGAGGTTAGCCCCTGCCCTACCAACTGGAAAAATATCATTCTATATAAATACACTGTGTGTAACTAGAAGTTTAATATAAAGGTAATACGTTATAATCATAAATAGCTATGCAGCATAAAATATATGCCAAGCATTGTGCTAAAAGTCATAGGAAATGCAAAATTTTGTTCTTGCTTAGTTTTTAAATTATGTCCGACTGTTTTGTGACCCCATGTACTGCAGCATGCTAGGTTCCTTTTCCATGGGATTTCCCAAGCAAGAATACTGGAGTGGGTTGCCATTTCCTTCTCCAGGAGATGTTCCTGACCCAGGAATGGAGCTCAAGTCTCTTGCATTGGCAAGCAGATTTTTACCCCTGAGCCACCTGGGGAGCCCAAATGCAATACAGGGATGATTATTTTCAATATGGTTAGGAGGAAAAATATAACCATATTAAGTTGAGAACTGTCACAAAAACATATAGAAAAAATAAATTAGATCTATGAGAAACTTTATCATCTGCATAAAAAGCACCTGTATTCTGGTTAAAATGCAGGTTCTTAGGCAATTCTAGATTTACAGAGTCAAGATTACTAACAAGATTATCAATAGCCTTGGGAGAATGGCATTGAAACATGTACACTATCATGTAAGAAATGAATCACTAGTCTAGGTTTGATACAGGATACAGGATGCTTGGGGCTGGTGCACTGGGATGACCCAGAGAGATGATAAGGAGTGGTTGGTGGGAGGGGGGTTCAGGGTTGAGAACTCATGTACACCTGTGGTGGATTCATGTCAATGTATGGCAAAACCAATACAATATTGTAAAGTGAAAAAAATTAAATTAAAAAAATAAAAATAAAAAGGTACAATAATCAAAAAAAAAATTAAGAACTGCTTTGTTAAATTCTAGAGGGCTTCATAAACACCCTAGGAGCTCTAATTGTGGAAAACAACCCTATGAATATTCTGTGAGGACTCACTTAACATCCCCCTTGTTCATTGTCCTCAGAATTCACACTGGCTCTCCAGAAAGCACCTTCCCTTTCAGTAATTGTCAGGACCTTGGCTGGACCACTTACTGCATCCAGATAGGAAAGGGCAGGACTTGCTGGACCTGGGGTCCTAGCAGGTCAGCCTTTTCTTAGTGACTCTTATGTTCATTTCATCACCCTTTTTTTTTTTTTTCTTTTGCTCTGAGTGACACCTCTGCTCAGTCCTTCAGCAATGTCCTTCTATGGCTTGTGGATTAAATTTTCACCCCTCTATTCCTTCCATAAACCTGTTGACAATTTTATAAGAACCTTCTTCTGCATCATTACAGTATAATTACTACCCTCAGGAATGCAATATTTACATTATCTGATAAATAACACACATTAGTATATTATATTTATAAATGTGAGTGTGTGTTTGTGCTCATTCATGTCTGACTCTGCAACCTCCTGGACAGCAGCCTGCCAGACTCTGCTTTCGATGGAATTCTCCTGGAAAGAATACTGGAGTGGGTTGCCATTTCCTTCTCCAATTATACAATATTACAATCTAATATGCAATCTGAACTCAGATTTATCTAACTATAATAATGAACTTTGTAGCCTTGTCTGGTTGTTTGATTCAGGATTTGGGCAAGGATTGCACGTTTTTATTTGTCATGTCTTTTTATTCTCCTTGAGTAGAGATCAGTTCTTCAGGTTCTTTTTTCTTTTTTTTTCTTTCATGACAGTGACATTTCTGTAAAAACTAGGTTCCTGTTTTGCTGAACAATATGACTGAATTGTTTATTTAAAGTGCAGCTTTTCAGATGTATGTAATCCCGTCAGCAGTGCCCTGAAGTGCATTGAAGTGGAGCAGCTGAGCAGGAGTTCTGGACAGTTAGGTGCAAGCAAGACTGTGATTTTATTGACTGCATATTATTGGGGAGGGAAATGAAAGAGGAAGTTGGGATCATCTTAGGCCTCCATGAGATGCAACTGTAGAATGTAAGCTGGTCAGGAGGAAAATGAGAAAGCAGGGCATTGGTGGACAGTGCTAAATTGATAGAAGACTTACCTGGCATTCTTCAGAAAATGAATTTAATATCAGTTCCTTTTGTAGTTGGGGGTTTTCAAGACATTTCTGGTAAATTTATATTTTAGGGTGGTTTAGTTGCTAAGTGGAGAAGGCAATGGCACCCCACTCCAGTACTTTTGCTGGAAAATCCCATGGACAGAGGAGCCTGGTAGGCTGCAGTCCATGGGGTCACTAAGAGGTGGGCACGACCGAGTGACTTCATTTTCGCTTTTCACTTTCATGCATTGGAGAAGGAAATGGCAACCCACTCCAGTATTCTTGCCTGGAGAATCCAGAGGCAGAGAAGCCTAGTGGGCTGCCGTCTATGGGGTAGCAAGAGTTGGACATGACTGAAGCGACTCAGCAGCAGCAGCAGCAGCAGCAGCAGCAGCTAGTTGCTAAGTAGTGTCTGACTTGAAACTCCACAGCCTGTAGCCAGTCAGGTTCCTTTATCCATGGAATTTCCCAGACAAGAATACTGGAGTGGGTTGCCATTTCCTTTTCCAGAGGATCTTCCCAAACCAAGGATAGAACCCTGTAGACCACTGTATTGCTGGTGGATTCTTCAACATCTGAGCCGCCAGGGAAGCCCTTATATTATACATGCACACACACACACACACACACACACACACACACACACACGCATTTATATAATTCTTGCCTTTTAAATGAGATTTTTACACATAGTGATAATTGTACTGGATACATACTAGTAGTGGTGGTGGTGGTTTAGTCACTAAGTTGTGTCCAACTCTTGTGACCCCATGGAATATAAACTGCCAAGCTCCTCTGTCCATGGGATTCTCCAGGCAAGAATACTGGAGTGGGGTGCCATTTCCTTCTCCTAACTGAGCTACGTATTAGTAGTAGTACTTTATTATTATTACCATTATAACTACTTGCAGTTGAAGATATGTGACTATTTCAATCATTTGACATTCCCAATAAAATATTTCAGCCCTCATAGCCCTGTTTTGATACTATGTGAACTTTTTTTCCCTTTCATTGATTAACAAAATATCAAATCTCTACAAATAAATCAGGAAAATAGCAATCAGGTTGGTAAGGATGTTTATATTGTAATGTGAACATCCACAGACAACTGAGGTTAGAACAGTCACTCTCTGGCCTTCTGGCTATATATTGTCCTGGAACACATTTTTAATGGGTGCCTTAACACCCATCCTTGGTCAGGGAGCTGACCTTTAGGAGTATATGAGAAAAGAGTATTACCTGGAGAATTCCATGGACAGAAGAGTCTGGCAGGCTACAGTCCATGTAATCACAAACAGTTGTACACAACTGAGTTACTAACATACATATATACTAAAAGTGTTTAAGGTTTAGCTAACCAAGTAGACAGCATTAAAATGTCAACTAGTGCCCAATCTGGCAACTTCTTCAGTTGGCTTGTCTCTTTAAGATATTTGCATAAAAGATAAATATTTCCATACCATCAGCTAGTTTGGAGCACATGATAATATAAACTTTCAAATCAGCTGTCAGTAATTAACTTTCTTGTTGTCTGAGCTTCAGGAAACAGCAATAAACATTATCTCTGGATTTTGTTACTGTTCACCATGGAACTTCCAAAAACTTTGTCATAGTTATTAATTATGTTTTTCTTACTGACTGAGAAAGAGAGAGATGCTAGCAAGCACTACTGCTGCTGCTGCTAAGTCACTTCAGTCTTGCCGGACTCTTTGTGACCCCATAGACAGCAGCCCACCAGGCTCCCCTGTCCCTGGGATTCTCCAGGCAAGAACACTGGAGTGGGTTGCCATTTCCTCCTCCAATGCATGAAAGTGAAAAGTGAAAGTGTCCGACCCTTAGCAACCCCATGGACTGCAGCCTACCAGGCTCCTCTGTCCATGGGAGTTTCCAGGCAAGAGTACTGGAGTAGGTTGCCATTTCTTTCTCCAGGCTAGCAAGCACAGTTGAATGCAATCATAATAATTTCTGCAGACTGATTTTATCTCTGCCACTGGACTTTATTCTTGGTACTTGAAGGCATATAGATATTTTCTCAGAAAGTAGAAACTCAGGAATATGGTGAAGCAGACTTTCTACATAGTCATGGCCATGTAGAAGACACAGCAATTAACTGATCTTTCACCTAGTTCACATGTTTTATACATGTGATTCCAGAAAATTTAAAAAAAAATCCTATTTTTTTTCTCTTTTCCAGGGTATCTTTTTCTCTTCTCTGCAAGAAGCTATCCTAGATGAAAACAAAAGTCAGGAACAAAACAAGGGTGCCCACTTTCGCTGCTACTATTGAACATAGTTCTGGAAGTTTTGGCCACAGCAATCAGAGCAGAAAAAGAAAGAAAAGGAATCCAAATTAGAAAAGAAGAAGTAAAACTCTCACTGTTTTTGGATGACATGATCCTCTATATAGAAAACCCTAAAGACTCCACCAGAAAATTACTAGAGCTAATCAATGAATATAGTAAAGTTGCAGGATATAAAATCAACACACAGAAATCCCTTGCATTCCTATACGCTAATAATGAGAAAATATAAAGAGAAATTAAGGAAACAATTCCATTCACCATTGCAACAAAAAGAATAAAATACTTAGGAATATATCTACATAACGAAACAAAAGACCTATATATAGAAAACTATAAAACACTGGTGAAAGAAATCAAAGAGGACACTAGTAGATGNCAGAGGAAACTTACAAATCTTTCCATACCACAGATGTCCCACTCACAACCCTTTGCTCTAAGTCTCCTCTCCCCTGTTCAGATAAGCACGGAGAGCCCACACATATGCTGCTGTATTTGTAGACATCCAATCTGGGGAAAAAGAAGCCATCTCCTTTTCTCACAGGCATCTCAAAGACTGATATCTTTGAAGCCCCTTTTCTTTGATGAAGTGGAAAGAAACAGCCTCAGACCTCCCTCTGTGGGAAGGCGAGGAAATGGCTGCTCACGGCGCTGATGACTCACCCCCATGACTGAGAATTTCTTTGAATTTCCTCTCTTTGTTGATCATGTAGCTTGAGGTGGGGTCCATCCAGGAATGGCTCCAATGGCAGAATTAGATTAGCCTCCTTTAATAAGCCCCAAGGAAAATCTGCACCCTGTCTGTTCATATTGTTGTTCAGTTGCTCAATTGTTTCTGACTCTTTATGACCCCATAGACTGCAGCATGCCAGGCTTCCCTGTCCTTCACCATCTCCTGGAGTTTGCTCAAACTCATGTCCATTCAGTCGGTGAGGCCATTCAACAGTTTCATCCTCTGTTGCCCCTTTCTCCTCCTGCCCTCAATCTTTCCCAGCATCCCGGTTTTCAAGTGAGTTGGCTCCTCACATTAGGTGGCCAAAGAAATGGAGCTGCAGCTTCAGCATCAGTCCTTCCGATGAATATTCAGGGCTGATTTACTTTAGGATTGACTGGTTTGATCTCCTTGCTGTCCAAGGGAACTCTCCAGAGTCTTCTACAGCACCACAGTTCAAAAGCATCAATTCTTTGGCGCTCAGACTTCTTTATGGTCGAACTCTCACATTGTACATGACTACTGGAAAAACCATAGCTTTGACTAGATGGACCTTTGTTGACTGATGGTGTCTTAAGTAGCTTGAGGCGGGGTCTTCCCAGTGATGGCTTCAACAGTAGAATTAGATTGCTGCTACTGCTGCTAAGTCACTTCAGTCGTGTCTGACTCTGTGTGACCCCATAGACGGCAGCCCACCAGGCTCCCCCATCCCTGGGATTCTCCAGGCAAGAATACTGGAGTGGGTTGCCATTTCCTTCTCCAATGCATGAAAGAGAAAAGTGAAAGTGAAGTCGCTCAGTCTGTCCAACTGTTAGCCACCCCATGGACTGCAGCCCACCAGGCTCCTCCGTCCATTGGATTTTCCAGGCAAGAGTACTGGGGTGGGGTGCCATTGCCTTCCCCGAGAATTAGATTAGCCTCTTTTAATAAGCCTCAAGGAAATTCCCTGTCCATGGCTCATGTACAAATATGGATGCTTATCATCTTTTGTCTCTAGCTTGGGTCCTCTTGGTTGGGTTGAGGGAGCAGAAGTCTCTGCTTGGCAGTTTGCTACATATGTGAAAAGGGATTCAAAGGGATGTTGGGTTAAAAGGGAGAGAAGCTGTTATGTGAGTGTGTGCTTTGTTTGATTTGGGGTGGGTGGAGAAAGTAAGCTCAAAGTGAGAGGAAGAATAGAGGAAGAAGGATGAGCAACATAAAAACCCTGCTTTCTGTAATCGTAAATTTATACACACTTCAATCCAACACTGGGGTTCTAATCAGCTAGTATGTTGTGGCAGATGGGTAACTACTCAGTCAAGTTAATGTTGGTCAGCGTGATCCTGGACTTAGAACCCTCAGCATGCAGGATGGCCAGTGACTGATGACTGCATCTCCATTCAGAGCACACGCGAACTGGTCCTTAACTATATGTCTCTCAAAATATGACCAACACCATCAACAAAAGTAAGACAGATATTCTCTGTTGCCTTGTAAGCCTTCAAAAACATCAAAATACAACTATTCTATATGTGCTTATCTGGTAAAATCTCAATTTAGTCTTAACTGAGATAACTTAGAATTTGTAATTGCTTGATCTGGGCAAGAGTGACCTTGGAACAATGAATAAGAAAGGGTTCCTTCCAGTAAGAATATAAAGCACACTTTAAGGAACTTTAAAAACTTTAAAGTGAACATGCTGTTTTTAAGGTCTTAGGATTTTAGGTGTTTACTTTGAATGTATCCTGCTAATTAGAAATGAGTTCTAGCTATTCGATAATCCAAGTACAGCAGGAACCCCACTTAGAAACACATTATAAGCTACTTTAAGTTTCTATATATACCTGAAAGTGTTGGCATTTGTCAGGCCTTTTTTGGTTGCAAGTGACAGAAAACCCAATTTGAACCCCCCAAATCAGGGCATTTATTGCCTCATATAACTGAAAAAACTTGAGGCACAGCTGAGTCCAGGTGCTTCAAAGAAGTCATTAGGCCTTTGTTTCTCTGCAGCTCTAGGTTCTGTTTTCTCTTGAGTTGCCTTCATTTTCCAATCTGCCTCCTGAAGGAAGAAATAGGTTCCTGTGGCTCTAGATGAAAAAAATGGCTCTTTTCCAATGACAATTATACCCCTGAGTAAATTACAACGTTCTCCTCATCAAAATTTCACATCCCTCCCTCTGAGTTTTCCCTTTCGCTTTTAACACTCTCTAGGATATCATATAGGAGAAGGCAATGGCACCCCACTCCAGTACTCTTGCCTGGAAAATCCCATGGATGGAGGAGCCTGGTAGGCTGCAGTCCATGGGGTCGCTAAGAGTTGGACATGACTGAGCGACTTCCCTTTCACTTTTCACTTTCATGCATTGGAGAAGGAAATGGCAACCCACTCCAGTGTTCTTCCCTGGAGGATCCCAGGGACGGGGAAGCCTGGTGGGCTGCTGTCTATGGGGTTGCACAGAGTCAGACACGACTGAAGCGACTTAGCAGCAGGATATCATATACAGTTTATTTGTCATATATTGTACTTATTCTAGTGTTTTCCCTAGTAGAAAGTATACATGCAGAGGGCAATGATTTTTATGTTTTTTTTTCTCATTGACAATATCCTCATTCCCTCCAATAGTGCCTGGACTCGTAGTAGGCTTTCAACAAGTATATGTTGTGTGAATAACTGAAATGAAAAGCTTAAACAGAAGCTTCAGGATTAGCTTTGACTGTGTTTGAGTCATAAGCCCATCAATGAAGCTACCGCTATGACCAGAAATGTGGTGGTCTTTTGGTTGGGATGGAACAGGAGGTAGGACCAACTTTCCAGACCCCCCAAGACTACACAATCTGCAGCCAAGAGAGGATGGTTTCTTAAGATTAGAGGTGTGTTATCTAGCCAGAATAGCAGAATGGGCAGATAAGAGCAATAGATTTTATCTTTTTAAAAGTCTACTTTTAAAATATTTGATAATCTGATATTTTTACTACTTTTGCTAATTTGAAATTAAAATTAATAAATGTTAACTGGATATTTCAAACCTGTTTAGTTTGGCTGGGGAAAAGTTCCAGTCAGTTAATTCACTAAGTAAAACCAAATTTACTAGTGATAGAAAATTTGGAATTAAAAATTTTCTAATAGCTGTGTTTCATTTTGTCTAGACAGTGTTATTGAAAGAATGAGGTTGAGCCTAAGATAGTTTTTACTTAGGGGATCCAGGACTGTGTGGATCTTGATCTAGACTGGCCACTCATTTGTATAAATATGTACATACTGGGTAATGGCCATCTAAGGCATCAATACCCAGTATTAGGATTTGGCCCAAGCAAGGGGATCTCTTGTGAGCAATGGTGTGACTAATTCTTGACTAAATTGTGAAGAGGATGGACAACTGACCTTTGAAAAAAGTCGACTCTTCAGTATTTCAGTTTCCATACACAAGTTGAAGATAATTCTAAAACATTTCTCATGATGCTATTAGGTGATTAAAGGAAACAAAACATACACAGCACTTAGCACAGGAGAGGCACTGAGTGATACCTACTCAGTAAATATTAAATATTGTTGTTATTATTATTATCATGTACATACTGTTTTGATTCAATGAAGCTGCCTTGTTATTCTGAGAGGGATGGGATGGTGTTTGTTGCTTTCCAGTAATCCATCAACTGGAAACATTCTTGATACCCCTCTTATCCAGCCTTCTCCATATTATGTCCATCACCAGGTTCTGACTGTAATTCTTGAAAGTCTCACAAGTCCATTTGCTTCTCGCCACTTCCATGACTACTACCTTAGTTTATGATGCCATCAACTTGGGCCTAGCCTGTTGTTTAAGCTTTCTAGTTTATCTTTTAGTTGTTATTTTCACCCTTCTCCAATTCATTGTTTACCCTGGAGCCAGAGTGATCTTTTAAAAATGCAGATCTGTTCACATTACACCACTGCTCAAAACTCTTCAGTGGCTTTCCATTGTCGCTAAGATAAAGTCCAAAGTTTCTAACCTGTTTATAGCACCCTCTCTCATGTAGGTTCCTGCCTGTATTTCCTGCTGTGTTTTCCAACTCTCTCTCACTCTCCTCCCCCACTGCTTTTCAGTCTTAGTAACCTTCTTTCTTAATTATTTCTTAAGACTAAAAAAGATCTTAATGACCCAGTAACCATGGTGGTGTGATTACTCACCTAGAGCCAGATATCCTGGAGTCCGAAGTCAAGTGGGCCTTCATCACTATAAACAAAGCTAGTGGAGATGATAGAATTCCAGCTGAGCTTTTTCAAATCCTAAAAGATGATGCTGTGAAAGTGCTGCACTCAGTATGCCAGCAATTTGGAAAACTCAGCAGTTGCCACAGGACTGGAAAAAGTCAGTTTTCCTTTCATAAGAAAGGCAATGCCAAAGAATGTTCAAACTACTGCACAATTGCAACTCATCTCACATGCTAGCAAAGCCTCTCCAAGTGAGGCTTCAACAGTATATGAACTGAGAACTTCCAGATGTTCAAGCTGGTTTTAGAAAAGGCAGAGGAACCAGAGATCAAATTGCCAACATCTGTTGAATTGTCAAAAATGAAAGAGAGTCCCAGAAAAACTTCTACTTCTGCTTTATTGACTACACCAAAGCCTTTGACTGTGCGGATCCCAACAAACTGGGAAATTCTGAAAGAGATGGTAGTACCAGACCACCTTACCTGTCTCCTGAGAAATCTGTATGCAGGTCAAGAAGCAATAGTTAGAAACAGACATGGAACAACAGACTGGTTCCAGATTGGGAAAGGAGTACGTTTTAACTTACATGCAGAGGGCATCAAGTGAAATGCTGGGCTGAATGAAGCACAAACACAAGATTTCCAGGAGAAATATCAATAACCCAGGTAGGCAGATGACACCACTCTTATGCCAAAAAGTGAAGAAGAGTGAAAAAGCTGGCTTAAAACTTAACATTTAAAAACTAAGATCACAGCATCCGGTCCTATCAGTCAGTTCAGTTCAGTTGCTCAGTCACGTCCAGCTCTTTGCAACCCCATCGACTGCAGCACACCAGGCCTCCCTATCCATCACCAACTCCTGGAGTCTACTCAAACTCAGGTCCATTCAGTTGGTGATGCCATCGAATCATCTCATCCTCTGTCGTCCCTGTCTCTGTCATCTGGTCCGATCACTTCACAGCAAATAGATTGGAAAATAATGGAAACAGTGACAGACTTCATTTTCTTGGGCTCCAAAATCACTGCAGGTGGTGACTGCAGCCATGAAATTAACAGAAACTTGCTTCTTGGAAGAAAAGCTATGACAAATCTAGGGAGCATATTAAAAAGCAGAGACGTTGCTTTGCCAACAAAGGTCTGTCTAGTCAAAGTTATGGTTTTTCCAGTAGTTGTGTATGGATGTGCGAGTTGGACTGTAAAGAAAGCTAAGTGCCGAAGAATTGATGCTTTTGAACTGTGGTGTTGGAGAAGACTCGTGAGAGTCCCTTGGACTGCAAGGAGACCAAACCAATCCATCCTAAAGGAAATTAGTCCTGAATATTCATTGGAAGAACTGATGCTGAAGCTGAAACTCCAAAATTTTGGCCACCTGATGTGAAGAACTGACTCATTGGAAAAGACCTTGATGCTGGGAAAGATTGAAGGTGGGAGGAGAAGGGGACGGTAGAGGTTGAGATGTTTGGATGGCTTTACCAACCTGATGGACATGAGTCTGAGCAAGCTCTAGGAGTTGGTGATGGACAGGGAAGCCTGGTGTGCTGCAGTCCATGGGGTTGCAAAGAGTTGGACATGACTGTGTGACTGAACTGATCTGAACCTTCTTTCAGGGGCTTCCGTGGTGGCTCAGCAGTAAAGAATCTGCCTGTAATGCAGGAAACCCAGGTTCTATCCCTGAGTTGGGAAGATCCTCTGGAGGAGGGCATGACAACCACTCTAGTGCTCTTGCCTGGAGAATTCCATGGACAGAGGAGCCTGGCAGGCTGCAGTCCATAGAGTTGCACAGAGTCAAACATGACTAAAGTGACTAGGCAGCAGCAGCAACCTTCTTTCAGGATCCCTGTTGGCTCAGTGCTAAAGAATCCACCTGCAGTTCAGGAGACACAGGAGACATGGGTTCAGTCCCTTGGTTGGGAAGATCCCCTGGAGGAGGAAATGGCAAACCCACTCCAGTATTCTTGCTGGAAATATCCCACGGACAGAATGGCCTGGTGGGCTGTGGTCTGTGGGGTCCCAAAGAGTTGGCTGTGACTGAGGCACAACTTTCCTTTAGCTTATTAAATGGTTAATGTATTCTAGATTTTACATTTTTTATGTTTTTGAGTAGCAAAAGAAATCCAGCTTTGTTAAGTAAATGGAATGCTCCATAGGCAGGAGCATGTGGTTTTTCCTTCAAAGAGAATTTTTCCATATATATCATCAAAGCAGTATTATTAATCTTACTGCTTTCAGCCTGGTCCTGAAGAAAGAGTATCATTAAATTGGGCATTATATTCAGTATTTGTTAAAAACTGGATTTTTACTGAGATTCTGGCACTTTATATTAAAAATTTTCAAAGCTACTTTCCATTCTTCCCTCTCATTTAACTCTCACAACGACTCTGTGAAGCAGGAACCACTGGGATTGTTACTTTCATCTCAGAGATGATGAAACTGGGGCCTGGAAGAGGAGGTAACTAATATTCACTCCATCCCCTTCAAGGGCTTATGATGCACCTGGGCTTTCTGCTATTTTACATACACATAGCTGGTGTTTACCTGTGGCAGAAAGACAAACACAAGAAACTCCTTCCAGGTTTCTGGAATGTTCTTCTTCAGTTTTAATTTTCTCTGGTTATCTATGTGGGGCTTTGTTACTTTTGACTCCCTTTGTAGTATTTTTGATAGGGGGACAAAGAACCTGGTTCTTCCCTAGTTTGTTATTTGCCTTTAGTATTTTTATGGAATTTTCTGATTTCTATAATGGCAAAATTACAGATATCTTCTTTTGTCGTTTCTGCCTTTGATTTCCTAGTTAAAAAATTCTCACCTATCCAAAGACTATATAAACGTTTATCTGTTTGTTTCCTGGTACATTTCTACTTTTTTCACATTAGCATCTTTAATCCAAAATCAGAAGACAATAGCCTGTGGGCTAAATCCGGCCCATTATCTATTTTTGCAAACAAAATTTTACTGAAGCTCAGCCGTGCCCACGTGTTTAGGTGTGTTTATGGCTGTTTCTTGATTCCATGGCAGAGCTGAGTAGTTGCAACAGAGACAATCTGGCCTTCAGACCAAAATCTGTTGTTTGGCTCTGAATAGAAAATGTTTGCCAATCCCTTCTTTAGTTCATCTAGAATTTATTTTGATATAGTGGATAAGTTCATTATCGAATTTCTTTCCAAATGGCTAGTCCATTTTCTCAACACTATCGATTCAACAATGCAATTATGCTATTCTGAAAAAAGGCCTCCAAATATGTTCATACCCCAATTCCTGGAACTCATGAAGGTTTGGCAACAGAAACTTTGCAAGTGTGATTAAGTAAAAGATTTTAAAATGGGGAGATTATTTTGGATAATTCAAGTGGGCCCAAGTTAATCACACTGGTCCTTATCAAAAGGATACAGGAGGAGGCAGAGGAGAAGGAGATGCAATGGTAGAAGCAGAGAGAGGAGTGAGTGTTTGAAGATGAAGGAAGGGCCACAAGCCAAGGGATATAGGTGGCCACTGGAAGCCAAAAAAGACGAGGAAACAGATTTTCCTCTCAGAGGCTCCAGAAGGAAATAGCTCTGCTTGAATTTTTAACTCAGTGAATCCAGCTTCAGAATTCTAACATCTAGAATCATAAAACAATATGTTTGCATTGTTTTTTTAAGACATTAATTTTGTGGTTAATTTGTTAAATCATTAGGAAACTAATACATTCCTTTATCATACACTAATTTCTTATTTGATACAGAAACAAATAACTGTCTTTTATAAATAAAGCGCTTTTAACAACAAATTTAAGTTCTGGTGTTGGGTGTGAATAGACATATGAGTGCAGTTAATGCAAATGACCAACATGGATTCATGTGGGGAGTGCTTGGGTGTGTTCACAGTGCTGTGTTCACAGGGGAGAGATTATTCTTTATTTTTTTGAGTTTTCTCCTACCTTCACCTCATTCAGTTCAGTTCAGTTCAGTCACTCAGTTGTGTCCGACTCTTTGCGACCCCATGAATCGCAGCACGCCAGGCCTCCCTGTCCATCACCAACTCCTGGAGTTCACTCAGACTCACATCCATCGAGTCCGTGATGCCATCCAGCCATCTCATCCTCGGTCGTCCCCTTCTCCTCCTGCCCCCAATCCCTCCCAGCATCAGAGTCCTTTCCAGTGAGTCAACCCTTCGCATGAGGTGGCCAAAGTACTGGAGTTTCAGCTTTAGCATCATTCCTTCCAAAGAAATCCCAGATCTTTCACACCTCTAGAAAAGGCCTTCAATTAGAGTAGGGCTCGTTACACCATCCAGAGAACCTTGGTTAGCCTCGATCTAAACCTTTCTGCCAAATGAATGGCAGAATTCTTAGCACTGGAGGCTGATGTAGTCCCAGGTCTCGTTCATTGCAGTGCAGAAATGTTTGCTGATCAGCTGTGGTTCGAGCCTGTTGGTCTGCATCTATACAGGATGGCTTAGCCAGTACCACTGGAGATTACAACAGGCTGCAGAAGGCTTGCAGTACACACACAGAGTCAAGCTTGCACAGGATTCCCCTTCCAGGGTTTGCTTTCATCCAAGGGAGAAATCCACAGCAAATGTTTCTCAAGGGCAGGAAGAAATGTATGGTGCAAAATGCCTCATTCCATCTCTTTGGTCTGCCAGGTAGTCTTGTTTGAATGCTAATATCACAGTCTTCTAAATAAAAGGGATCTCCTCTAATTCACAGATAGTTTGATTTCAAAGCATTCTCTTCTAAGTTGGTTGTTTGCAATTTGGAATGCATTTGTTCAAAGTTGGTTGAGGTTAACATATACACACTGAGGTGAGGTGAGGTGAAGTCGCTCAGTCGTGTCCGACTCTTTGCGACCCCGTGAACTATAACCTACTAGGCTTCTCCGTCCATGGGATTCTCCAGGCAAGAATACTGGAGTGGATTGCCATTTCCTTCTCCAGGGGATCTTCCTGACCCAGGGATTGAACCCGGGTCTCCCGCATTGGAGGCAGACACTTTAACCGCTGAGCCACCAGGGAAGCATTCAGATTATTTTCTTTTAAAGTTTATTACTATTTTACATATAGTAATATGTATATGCATATATGCTATATACACATTACTATATGTAAAATAGGTAATCAACAAGGACCTACTGTATGGCACAGGGAACTCCACTCACTATTTTGTAATAAACTTTAAAAGAAAATAATCTGAATACAGATATGAAAATATGCATAACTGAGTCCCTGTGCAGTACACCTGAAACTAACACAATATTGTAAATCAACTTTACTGCAATTTTAAAAAGTGCTGTAATGACCCCTCTCAGGTGGGCCCTGCTCACCTTTCCAGGCGCATCCCCACTGCCCCTGCTCAGGTCCCCTTCCCTGCCATGCACCTGCGTTCCGGCCTTGCCTCTTCTACGGCGGTTATTTGAATGTGTCCTGTTAGCCCTCGCCACTGCACACACTGCCCCCTTTGCCTGGAGCTCTCTGTCCGTTTTGTTCTCTGCTCAGCTCTGGCTTATCCTTCAAGACCCAGCTCTGTTATCACGTCTTCTGGGGAGCATTCCTGGAAACACCCCCTTCCTCTGTGTGAGTGAGGTGCTCCATATCTCTTCATTGGTGGCCCTTGAGTGTCCTTCTGTCTTAGCACTTAACAGAGTACATTTATAATGTTTTGTCTATTTCCTGTACTGTTTATGGACCCTGGAAGACAGTGACTTTGTTCCCTTTATGTCTTTCTTCTCAGTGCTTCACAGATGTTCATCTACACCAAAGAAAAAATAGCCTTCATTGTTTTGCTGTGGATAATGGTGAAGCTGCATACAGAAATAGGGAAAATAATTTGCATATATTTGAGAAAAACATTTCTAGTCCTTTTGTGAGTTTCTTTATGTTTCTATTATGTTGTGAACATGATTTTCATGAAACGATTCTTTCCGCCCTCCCTCCTCTTTTCCCTCCCTTTCTTTTTCTCTCTCTCTCTTCCTCCTCACCAATCCCTTACTGATTTGGAAAGGTCTTGGCAGTTATTCACTTGGAATAAATTGAAAGAATGAAGTCCTACAGAACAAACAGAAGATAATTAGTGATTTTAAAGTGTGTTCACCCACAGCGATGATTTTTCTTTCTTTCCATGCCCATTTGGCAGGACGCTTCCCTGGGCCGATATAATTATGGATGAATGTGCTGAAGTGCTTGAACAATAATTTGTAGGAAATAGTTTTGAGTAGAAGTCATTAGTGGGAATAAATGAATAACTTGTTGGTTAAAAGGTCAATGTTGAAAGCCCAAATAGGTTAAACATTGTATTAACTTATGAGTCAAGAGAATAATCTTCTTTTCTATAAACATATGCATACAATTATTGAGCTTTTTAAACTGTATTTTTATATATTTTTTGATTTGTGGTAAGAAAGGAAGAGGGCCACCTGACCTGAGTTTCTGAAGAAGCAACTCATCTCAAAATTCTGTAATGACCTGTATGGGGAAAGAATCTATAAAAGAGTGCATATGTATATGCGTGCATGTGTGCAAAATTGCCTCAGTCGTGTCTGACTCTTTGTGACCCTATGGACTGTAACCTGCCAGGCTCCACTGTCCATGGGATTCTCCAGGCAAGAATACTGGAGTGGACTGCCATGCCCTCCTCCAGGGGATCTTCTTGATCCAGGGATTGAGACTGCATCCCCTGTGTTTTCTGCATCGGCAGGTGGGTTCTTTATCACTAGTGCCACCTGGGAAGCCATGTATTACTAATTCATTTTGCTGTATAGCAGAAACTAACATTTTAAATCAACAATACTCCAATAAAAATTAAAATAGTAAAAAAATCTACCACAAAGAGTTCTGTAAGGTGAAATGACTCACATTTGAAATGTGTACGATGCTGCCTTCATCAGAGAAGTCCGTCAGTCTACCTTGTACAACTTCTAAATAATACTTATAAGATAAAGGATATACTATTTTGCATATCAAAGCTAATTGGGTACATTAATATACAATTATTTCTAGAGGCTAGAATCCCATTATGTGTCCAGTTCTTTGGTTCTGGATTCAGAGGAGCCAGTTTCAGAACTCGGTGCTGACATCTCCTACTGTGTGATTTTGTCCTCAAAGTATTATTTTAACTTCCTAATCAGCACAGTCTGTTAAAAGCATAAACAAAACAAAACCCAGAAAAGCAACAGTTCTTACTTTAGAGTAACACTGATTAGCACAGGTTGGAATTATTCTAAGTTCTCAATAATGTTCGTGTTATTTTTCAGCTTTTTACGTACTGAATATTATATATTTATCGAGGTACACTTCTGATGGAAGTTTGTAGGTAGTTGTCTGGATGGCAATAATCAAAATAGTTTAAATCCCTATGAGTTGAGTGCTAATCAGACTGTGCTAGAAATTGTGACATTTGTAAAAGAGACTTGATGGAGTGGCCTTGCATTCAAGGTGGGGAGAGAGATATATGTACCATAACAATTACAGAAAAACTTGATATGAAATATGTAGTGTTGACTGTAAGTTGCATCACTCAAGTTTCTCCAGGCTCCCTGAACCCTTGCAGCCTGTAGATATTTGAGTAGTGATAAAAAAAAGAATATTTCTGCTTGCCTTGACTCTCACGGGACCTCCAGCTCTTTGTCCCTGCCTGCTTGTTACAGGTGTTCTCATGACAAAAATCATCAACTAGTCCATTTTTCTTCTATTTTGGTTTTCTTGATCATCTTCCTCCTTTCAGGAAGGTCCTGGGGCTTCCTTGATGCCATTGCTTTGGGTACCTGCCATGGAAATACGGAGCACAGGGTGTCAAGGGTGCAGGCTTTCACTGCTGCTCAAGTGGGCCAACCCCCAGGTGTGGAAATGTGCTGTGTTCCATGATGGAACCAAAGGCCACTAGCTTTGTCACTTGGGGTGCCTCCTGACCATCTGATTGCCGAAACTTTGGGGTGCTTGCTTCTCCGTGTTTTGGTCATGGTTTTTTCCTCCTTCAGTACTTACTTCTTGAACACTTATTATACTCAAGACACTGTGATAGACATGACATGTGTTACTATGACACTGTGCAGATATAGGATAACTTCTGCTGCCATGTTTCATAGGGGAGATGGAAAATAGCAATGATAGAGGTCAAGCCACATGTGATAAGGGCTAGAGAGAAGAGGGATATGACAGTGATATGACAGATGCTGAGTTTGACCTAGTTTGGAGGACTCAGAGACTTCTCTGAAGGACCAGGTTGAACATCATTCTGAAGAATGAGACAGAGTGAATTGATGAAAGAATCCCAAGCAGAGGAGCATCATTTCCAGGGTTTGCTTTCATCCAAGGGAGAAATCCACAGCAAATGTTTCTCAAGGGCAGGAAGAAATGTACAGTGCAAAATGCCTCATTCCATCTCTTTGGTCTGCCAGGTAGTCTTGTTTTAATGCTAATATCACAGTCTTCTAAATAAAAGGGATCTCCTCTAATTCACAGATAGTTTGATTTCAAAGAATTCTCTTCTAAGGTGGTTGTTTGCAATTTGGAATGCATTTGTTCAAAGTTGGTTGAGATTAACATATACACATTACTATATGTAAAACAGGTAATCAACAAGGACCTACTGTATAGCACGGGAAACTCCACTCACTATTTTGTAATAAACTTTAAAAGAAAATAATCTGAATACAGATACGAATATATGCATAACTGAGTCCCTGTGCTGTACACCTGAAACTAACACAATATTGTAAATCAATTTTACTCCAATTTTAAAAAGTGCTGTAATGACCCCTCTCAGGTGGGCCCTGCTCACCTTTCCAGGCACATCCCCACTGCCCCTGCTCATGTCCCCTTCCCTGCCATGCACCTGCGTTCCGGCCTTGCCTCTTCTACGGCGGTTATTTGAATGTGTCCTTATTACTATATGTAAAATAGGTAATCAACAAGGACCTACTGTATGGCACAGGGAACTCCACTCACTATTTTGTAATAAACTTTAAAAGAAAATAATCTGAATACAGATATGAAAATATGCATAACTGAGTCCCTGTGCAGTACACCTGAAACTAACACAATATTGTAAATCAACTTTACTGCAATTTTAAAAAGTGCTGTAATGACCCCTCTCAGGTGGGCCCTGCTCACCTTTCCAGGCGCATCCCCACTGCCCCTGCTCAGGTCCCCTTCCCTGCCATGCACCTGCGTTCCGGCCTTGCCTCTTCTACGGCGGTTATTTGAATGTGTCCTGTTAGCCCTCACCACTGCACACACTGCCCCCTTTGCCTGGAGCGCTCTGTCCGTTTTGTTCTCTGCTCAGCTCTGGCTTATCCTTCAAGACCCAGCTCTGTTATCACGTCTTCTGGGGAGCATTCCTGGAAACACCCCCTTCCTCTGTGTGAGTAAGGTGCTCCATATCTCTTCATTGGTGGCCCTTGAGTGTCCTTCTGTCTTAGCACTTAACAGAGTACATTTATAATGTTTTGTCTATTTCCTGTACTGTTTATGGACCCTGGAAGACAGTGACTTTGTTCCCTTTATGTCTTTCTTCCCAGTGCTTCACAGATGTTCATCTACACCAAAGAAAAAATAGCCTTCATTGTTTTGCTGTGGATAATGGTGAAGCTGCATACAGAAATAGGGAAAATAATTTGCATATATTTGAGAAAAACATTTCTAGTCCTTTTGTGAGTTTCTTTATGTTTCTATTATGTTGTGAACATGATTTTCATGAAACGATTCTTTCCGCCCTCCCTCCTCTTTTCCCTCCCTTTCTTTTTCTCTCTCTCTCTTCCTCCTCACCAATCCCTTACTGATTTGGAAAGGTCTTGGCAGTTATTCACTTGGAATAAATTGAAAGAATGAAGTCCTACAGAACAAACAGAAGATAATTAGTGATTTTAAAGTGTGTTCACCCACAGCGATGATTTTTCTTTCTTTCCATGCCCATTTGGCAGGACGCTTCCCTGGGCCGATATAATTATGGATGAATGTGCTGAAGTGCTTGAACAATAATTTGTAGGAAATAGTTTTGAGTAGAAGTCATTAGTGGGAATAAATGAATAACTTGTTGGTTAAAAGGTCAATGTTGAAAGCCCAAATAGGTTAAACATTGTATTAACTTATGAGTCAAGAGAATAATCTTCTTTTCTATAAACATATGCATACAATTATTGAGCTTTTTAAACTGTATTTTTATATATTTTTTGATTTGTGGTAAGAAAGGAAGAGGGCCACCTGACCTGAGTTTCTGAAGAAGCAACTCATCTCAAAATTCTGTAATGACCTGTATGGGGNTCCTATTTAGATAAGTCTGATTGAAGAGCTAGATTCTCTAAAACACACACACACAGATTTTATGAGGCTTAAAATTACCACAACATATTTATTTTAATACTAAAAGCCTCTTCCTGGTCCATTTCTTCGACTTTCTACTGACAGGCATTCAATTCAGATTTAACAACTTGGAGAGGAAATTACACTCATCTAAAAATCTAATTCCATTAATTTAGCACAGAAATAAAGAAGTCTGTGAGAACAATATATTCTTGCTTGTAGCATCTGTATTTTATTTTAAGCACATGACTTTATAAAACAGAAACTTGAGAACATTCACAGGAGGACAGACACAGACCCCACATATGTGTACAGCTGGCCTCCGTCCTGAGGAAGGGAGGCTGTCCAGTGCATGCCAGTGATCACACACAGCTTCTGCACACTGTACAGAGTCTCTGATAACACACATACTTGATAAACAAGCAGACAAACCTGGTGTAGAGACAGGTCCCATTTTTGCAGCTTGGGAACAACGCTGATCCTGCAGGGCCTGACACAAGTGATCTGGAACCCAGGAGTGGTGCTCATGGCCCACTGTAGTCTCAACGTCCATGAGCACCCCCCAAAGTTTATTTTCTTTGGCTTTGGGACTTACTCCTGCTAAGAGCAAAAGTCTGCTGCTACTCACATGGTCTTAAATTTTCTGAGCACCCTCTGACCAAAATGAAAAGGTGCAGACACAAGCCCAGTGGGGATTAACATGATGAGCATGAGGCACCCGGCTGCCACACAGTAAGTGGTCAGAACCATGTCTTCGCGCGGCAGGTAGCACTTGGCAAGGGCGTAGTCCATGGGCGTGATGCTGCCCTGGGGAGCAAGAAAGACCATCAGCTGCGTGGATGGCACCATCCCGCAGACATGACCAAGGGAGTGAGCCGCTGGGCCCGACGAACATGAGACCAAGGACTCTGCAGGCCACACTGCCCCCATCCCACATGCTGGGTCCCGGGGGCTGAGTGCACATGGCCCAGGAGCTGATTCCCCACTGAATCTAGCACCTAATATGGGGTGGGGAGGTCCTCTAAACCCAGAGGCCATGCAGGAGAGGATTCAGAAAGGCCTGGAGACTTAACTCAATGGTCATCCAGGAACAAACAGGACACAGCTGTTTTTCATGCCACTTGATGCTGAAGTAAGCAACCTATCACCTAGAAATCCATGTGCGTGGGGCATTTCAATGGGCCAGGCCTTTTTTGTTTTTTGGTAGACATTTTTGCTGTGTGGAATGACAGTGGGGAATGTTCATTTACTTTGAATTTGAAAGCAGAAGGTTTTCCACATCCTGTTATTAACTAAAAACTCCTGATGTGAAAGCACTATAACCTGGACATGGACTCAGGGCTCAAAGAAAGGAGATGAAGCTTTAGGTCATCACTAACATCCTGTCTCTTATACACATCTAGATGTGTATAAGAGACAGATAGATATGTTTCTTTTGTAGACTTTGAAGAACAGATTGTAGAAATTCACACATATATAAATGTGCATATACACTGAAATAGACTTTATTTCATTTATTGTTCCCAAAGGTTAAAACATACAAACAGGAATAAAATTAAAATTATTTTCTTTAGACATGATTTATGTCTTAATTTTCACCTGCTCTATAATTAGAAATTTTGAACTCTGGGAAATTTTTTTAAAGATAAAATTATTGCCCGAGTAAACTTCAGAAATTATATCATTAACCCAGAGACCTTTCTAAGCCTAGAACAACATTACTGGTACAAGTGCCACCACTCCCCAACATAGACAAATAAATAAAAAGGGAAGTTTAAAATAATTTGAAAATGATTTATTGTTGGCCACCTCTGTAGTTAGAGATTCAAATATTATTACTTTAGTTCAACAAGGGAGGACAGGAAGTTGCTGTGGGCTAAAGGTAAATTATGACCAATTGTGAAGGAGGAGGAACTGTACCAAGGAGAGGAGTTGGGAGGAAGCTTTGTGTTTTCTGAGTTACTGCTCCAGATAAAGGCTGGAAAAAAAAAAAAAAAAATCTCTGCCTTGACCCTTGTTGGAAAAGGCCAGAGTAAACTACAAGTCTGACTACCTTCTTGAATCTTTGCTGGTTAAGTAGCAGCTTATGGTTTGGGGAGGGTCAGATAGTTGCACTGGAGCCTAAATTGATGCACTGGAGTGTTATTTAGGGTCACACATTCCACTTTTTTTCTGTTCTGCTTAGCCATCCTGTCCCTAGATACACCCCATGTTAGAGTAAGAAGAGATTCAAGATTTAGGTTGACCATTCTGATGGTAATTTTTATTTTTAACTCTATGATCACTATTTGTACAGTGAGTTGAAGTCTTTTTTTAATACAAATTTATTTATTTTAATTGGAGGTTAATTACTTTACAATATTTTATTGGTTTTGCCACACATCAACATGAATCCACCACAGGTATACACGTGTTCCCCATTCTGAACCCCCTCCCTCCTCTCTCCCCATACCATCCCTCTGGGTTGTCTCAGTGCACCAGCCCCAAGCATCCAGTATCCTGCCTCAAACCTGGACTGGCGACTCATTTCATATATGATATTATACATGTTTCAATGCCATGAAGTTTAGAAATTCATGGTGAACTTATATCTTGGAGAACCTAATAGTCATTGGTTTTAATTTGGAAGAACGAGGTGATAAATTTTATCCTCAAAACAGTGTGATGCAGGGAAGGAAGAGAGAAGACTAAAATATACTGAGGGGTTGTTATGTGGCAAAGTCCACAGTACATGTTTCATAGATATTATCTCATCAAATTGTTGTAAACCCTTAGGAAGGAAAGCTTTGCTGCTTCTGCTTTCTAACTCAGGAAAGTGAAACCCACCTCTAAGTATATTATCCAAAGGAACATAGAATATGGCAAGACTGTGATTCAGCTATAAATTTATTATGACTTCAACCCTGTGTTTTTCACCGTATACCATTCTCTGTCTTGAATTATTGTCACCATGCAACAGACAGGAAAACTAATACCCCAAAAGGTAATATAGTGATATCACCTTTGGTGATAGCAGCGATGCTTATAGAACCTGAAGCTTGATTTCCCAGATTCTTCTTTCACTAAAGTCTTTGGCTGAATAACGTCACATTCATATTAAGTTTTAAAAATGTCTAAAGGTAAGTTTCTCTTGGACTTGCTTTAGGTTCACTCCCAGAAGTAGTGGTCACCCATCTTCGAGCAGCTGCCAATGCCCATGACACAGTGTTGGCTCTGGAAGATGCTGCCGATTGGCATGCTGGGGACGAAGTCCTTGTCATCAGCGGGATGGGTGCTGAAGGTGCCAAGCCTAAGGAAGAGATTGTCACCGTGGAGACTGTGCATAGTACAGACCTCCAGCTGAGGTCACCCTTGAGGTACTGCTTGTCAGCTTGGCTCCATTTAGATGCAAGATGAGGTCTTAACCGTGTTGGTGACCAACACAGCTGGTCAAAAGACATTTGTTTGTCTTTCAATAATATCATTTACATTAAATCACAGTGGACATTTTGGCAAGAAAATTACGAAATATGAAATATTTGGAAGATTTAGACTTCTTAAATAAGCTTCTCTTGTAAGACACTAGAACTTCTGTCTTTTAGTAGATGGTCACTTGCAATAGTCAGCATAGTTCCTAATTCTCACACATGTGTGCCTATTTTTCACTCTTCTGTGTCTGAGTTTCTAAAGAAATAAAGTCCCAGATGGAGGATTAGGCTAATTTAGTGGCTTACTATTCATTGGAGTGTTATTTTCAGATTTCTTTTTTTTTTCTTTCCAGATATTCTCACAACTCCACGGAGAATTGGGTGGCTGGAGAACACCATGTTTTAAAGGTCATGCTGGTTCTACTCAGCAGGAGCATTACCATACAGGGAAATCTCACTGATGAGAGAGTGCAGTTCCTTGCTTCATGCCAGGGGGCCAGTGCTTCAGAAGGTAGAGAACGATTTGTTGGGAAGTCTATAATGGGTGAAAAACAATGTTCTTACTGTTCGGTGATATGTAGTATGGTTGACTTCTTTCAGTTAGTGTGTTCCTAATACAGTAAGTCCCCTGCAAACAAACGAGTTATCTTCTGAGAGCATGTTTGTAAGTCCAATTTGTAAGTTCAACAAAGCTGGCCTACGTACTCAACTAACACAATCGGCTATATAGTACAGTACTGTAATAGGGTCATAATACATTTCATAAAGTAATACATAAGAAAGCAAACAACCACAAAAAAAGAAAGAAAACATTTTAAATCTTACTGTAAGGTACCTTGAAAAGTGCAGTTGTACAGTAAAAGAGCTGGCATATAGGGGCTGGCATCTGGTGAACAGGCAGAGCTACTGATTGAAGGAGAGAGAGGACTTGGGAGATGGTAGAGGTGAAGGATCATTAGCAATAGGAGATGGAGGGCAAGCGGCAGTTTCACTCATGCCTGACATTGACAGAATGCATGTTTGAATCTTTGAAAGTCTGAAACTTGAAGGTATGAATGTAGGGGACCTACTGTGTTCTGTAGATTTCAGAATGCTCTTGATAAATCGTTATTTCCTCTCCTGCCCTCAACCCCCTTGTGAAAGAGACAGGCAACAGTATCTGCTTGAGAAATTAATTATTTCTTGGGAGAAAAAATATTCCTGTTATATAATAAAATCCGGAGAGTTGAATTAAATTTTCAGGTCAGAGGTTACAATGAAACTGATTCCCATCCTTCTCTACAATTCTCAGGAAAAGTGCTTAATGCCAGAGTCAGCAATACAGGCAGCATGTTCTAATGAGTTAGACTTGGAAGGCTCTTCCCTCCCCCCACCATTCCCACTTTTGGAGTTTGTTTTCTGAGTGAAACTACCACATACTTTAAGTAAGTGGTTGAAAAAGTCAATCTATCTCCGAGAAGAATAACAGGCACTGAATCACACTGATGTACCTATTAAACATCTATTTCAGGGATGGTTAGTTTAGTAGGTTATGTTTTGGTTTCCCAGGCTGTAGATTATGAGGCTTTCACATGTTGGGAAGACATCATTTGTCAACTTTGGTCCAGAATGGTGTGGGTGTCAAGGATGACTCCCAGGCATGAGCTCTGGATGGATGAGGAGGCTATTTATTGAGATGGGAAGGGAAACAGGTTTGGGGGGTGGGAGGGTAGAGATCATGAGTTTAATTTTGTACATGTTGAGATGCCAGGCCAGCATGTGACTGGAGATGTCTGGAGCCTGGAAGAAATGTCAAGTCTGGAGTTAAAGATTTGAGTCATGTAGATGTATAGAGGCCTGTGGGCATAATCTTGGTATATGGATGGGTAAGAGGGACTTTGACCCTGCCCCCTACCCCCTAGTCATCTAGTTCACAATTGTGTCATTCTGAAAAAAAAAAAAAAAAAGTTTTCATCCAGTGGGTTGGAATGCAGTGACAGCCAAATTTAATATTTCTGCTAAACTGGCATCTGCAGTCAATTACAGACTTTCTTGGTAATTCTCATACAGGTATTCTCCGATCGTATTGTGCAAAACATGGCATTTAATCATGCTCCAAGAGAGATCATGCCTCTAGGTTTGGGCCATTATAAATCTGTTGTCTCCTAATGAAAAAAATAATCCCTAGTTCTACCACAACTCTTGAATATGACTAAAAAAATTCCAAAAATAAAACAAAATTCATAGACATTCATTTAAAAAATAACTTATCATTCACCTCTTCTTTTTATGGAGCTCAAATATGGGAACAAAGTACCCAAAAACCATAACAGGAGGCCTAGATGCTGGAAAATATTATGGCTCACTGACATACATGGTTAAAATGGTGATAAAATGTACAAATACCAACCACCTCTTTATTCACCTCTAATATGTTCATTCTCATCACTTCATGGCAAATAGATGGGGAAACAATGGAAACAGTGAAAGACTTTACTCTTGGGGGCTCCAAAATCACTGCAGATGGTGACTGCAGCCATGAAATTAAAAGACACTTGCTAGCATATTAAAAAGCAGAGACATTACTTTGCCAGCAAAGGTCCATCTAGTCAAAGCTATGGTTTTTCCAATAGTCATATATGGATGTGAGTAGCACTGTAAAGAAAGCTGAGCGCCAAAGAATTGATTCTTTTGAACTGTGGTGCTGGAGAAGACTCTTGAGAGTCCCTTGGACTGCCAGGAGATCCAACCAGTCCATCCCAAAAGAAATCAGTCCTGAAAATTCACTAGAAGGACTGAAGCTGAAGCTTCAATACTTTGGCCACCTGATGTGAGGAACTGACAAATTGGAAAAGACCCTGATGCTGGGAAAGATTGAAGGCAGGAGGAGAAGGGAACGACAGAGGATGAGATGGCTGGATGGCATCACCGACTTGATGGACATGAGTTTGAGTAAACTCTGGGAGTTGCTGATGGACAGGAAGCCTGATGTGCTGCAGTCCATGGGGTTGCAAAGAGTTGAACATGACTGAATGACAACTGAACTGCTATGCATTCTCTGAGACTGACAACAGACGACTGTTAGAATGATCCATAATTTTGTATTAGTGGCACTTCTTCATTGGTTTATTAACGAGTTAATTCAGGAGATGATTTCTTCTCCATCCTGAGGTTAGTTCACCCCACCAAATGCCATGTGTCCTCACTAGGGCTCTGCTGGGACTGAGGTGTTGGTGTGGGAGGGGCTCAGTTGTTTCTCTGGAGCCCTTTTCCATTTCTTTGATGGCATCATTGCTATGTCCCCAAACCATAAAGCAGCAAAATATTGGGAAAACCCTACTGGACAGCAAAGAGATGTGATTACATTTAGTGCTCACATGTCTTCCCTTCAATTATCCACCACCAGAGGGTCATTTTATTGCACACTCCCTCAGGGGGATCTTTTGGATTGTAATGAGTATCTATTTAGGTTGAGTTTAATGGGTTCTAGTCAGCCTTTTTGTGATAATAATTAAGGTGATTGATTCGGGGGCTTCTGGAAATAATCGAGTGAAGGCAACATCATGTTCTAGTTATCAGATGTTTTAATTAATAATCCAAAGGGGAGAATGGAAGTAAAAGGGAAGTAAAGTTATTAAATAGTCACGGTCTGTCCCTTGCGCCCACAGTGCCTTTCGTACTGGGAGATTTGATTAGAATCACGTTGTGCATTCTTCTCTGCCCCTTGACTTCATTCTGTGTCTTAGGTGATTTGCAGAACTGTTTGTATTCCAAGAGCGAGAAGATACTGGGATCCAGGGATTTGGGGGCCAGAGTCATCGTGCAGTCCTTTCCAGGGGAGCCCAGCCGGGTCCAGTTGAAGGGAGTGCAGTTCCGGGACTTGGGGCAAGCCTTCCGTGAGCACGTGAGCTCGCTGATGCTGTTAGGAGCTATGAGAGGTGAGGAGGCCCAGGCATGACGTCTCATCTTTCTTCTTCTATATTCAAGGCTCTCCATGCAAGGGGGTCCTGGTAGGTGGTATGTGGGAACATGGGGGGTTCAGAGATGGATAACTATATCGTAGATCTATGGTTCAGAGAGTCACTTGGAGAGCTTATTAAAATTATTACATAGACACCCTGTCTCAGACAAATTGTGATCCAAAGTGAGCCTAGAAAAACTGAATTTTTAACCTTCTGATTCTGGAACAAGTAATCCAAGTTTCCCTTTGAGAAATGTCACTATAGGTACAGCAGATGTGGAGGGAACCATGCAAATCCATGTTTTGAATCCTGCTACTACAACGTACTGGCTTTGTAACTACAGATAGATTGACATTAAATAGTATAAATTATCAGTCAAGGCTAGTGGAGAGCACTTTTGGGAGATGTCCTAACGCAGAGGAATCCCCTGCCTCCGAAAAGTGGGGAGAATGGCTGAGAACCAGGCTCTCTTCCTGGGGACAGAGAGCAGACAGAGCATGCAGACCTTGGCCAGGCCTGAAGAGACACGAGGGAAGCAGCAGACATCCAAGGCAGGTGCAGACAAGTAGATAAAAAGATCAGAATCAGAAAAGAACATGACCAGATGTACTGAGGCTCTGAGATCAAAGTTGGAGGGGTGTAGGAGCATCTGGGGTGAAATTCCAATGCCACCGTCTGATATATGGAGTTGAGAGATGGGTACAGATGCTGAGCGATGAGGACAGTGGCCCCGTTGCATGGTTACGCTCCCCTGCCCTCAGCACCTCAACACCCACACAGTCAAGCTCTCCCTTGCTTGGTAAGGTGGTGCTCCAGAAGTCAATGCCTGACAAAGCACATCAGGGCATATGGGAGGTTCAGTGGGGCTTGAAAAGTGCTAGGATTACAACAGGCATTGACAAAGTAATCCATGAGGTCATTGAAAGCAGGACCCTGGCTAGTAGCATTTTTTCTCATTTCAAATTATCTGCTTGCCAAGAATACCTCTCCTAATTTTCTAAGACCTCTTCCACCTTATTTATTTCTACACTAATTAGGGGGATGGGTCCCTCACTTGGTTCTTTCCCAAGTACATTAGGATGATCAAAATCTTTGAAACCTTCTTTCTGGTTCTTTGGTCTCCTGGTGCTTAGGAATATTTGATGTGGATCAGTTCCAGTAGAAGTGAGGGGAGCAGTCACATAGGAGTTATCAGTTGAACATAATCAACAGCTCCCCATCAAAAATTTACTCAGTCTGCCTCCTCAACCTCTGCTTTAGAGTACCTGCACCTTTATTTATTTATATATTTATTAGGTGTTATTTGAAAAAGGGTTCAGTGCTTGGACTTCCCTGGTGACTCAGATGGTGAAGAATCCGCCAGTAATGCAAGAGACCCTGGTTTGATCCCTGGGTTGGGAAGGTCTCCTGCAGAAGGGAATGGCTACCCACTCCAGTATTCTTGCCTTGAGAATTCTGTGGACAGAGGAGCCTGGGGGGCTACAGTCCATGGGGTTGCAAGTTGTACAGGACAGAATGGCTAACACTTTCACTTTTCAGTTCTTAACTGAAGTTTGAAATCCACTGAATTAATACATTATCCCCTGTAGGTCCCTGTTAAAATGCAAATGTGTTTCCTGGGAGGGGGAAACCCATTAACCCAGAGGTTAGAAACTTCTGGCACGCTTGCCAAAGAATCCTTTATTGTTTCATGCCCTACAGGCTCTCATGACCTGTGTGGACAGCTGTCCTCAGTTACGGGAGTTAGAGGGTGTTGTAATCTTTGCTTGATGTTTCCTTTAGAGGTTTACCATTCCCTGGACTCACCTACTATAGCTCTGTTAACACATTAGTCTTGACTGGTTGTTCAGATGTACCATTGTATTCTGAGGGGCAAGCAGTGATGTTGTGGTGGAGACCTGGTCAGGAAAACTCTGCAGAAGGCAATGTTTCCTACATGAGTGGATGTGGATGGGCTAACTTATTAGTGAGTGATGTGAAGGCATCTGGTACTGGGATCAAGGTGAATCTATAGACCCTGTGTCTATGGAGACATTGTAGTTGAGGTTTTTCTAGAGAGTCCCAATGTAAAGGTCAAATTATTACATAAACCAAAGCCATTTTTTGAATACTTCAAACATTTGGTATCGATATAGTCTCTCTCACTGTCCGGAAATAATACAAAGCTTCTTTTTCAGGATTTATAATTTTATTATCCAAATAAAATATTTTAATTATTTTAATGTGAGTTTTCTCCATCAGATTCAAGATACACAAATGCAGAATTTACTTAGTTTTATTCATCTTTATACTTCTGGCACAAGACATAATTCCTGAAATATATAGTTGATACTCAGTAAATAGCTGTTCATTAATTGATTCAGTCCACATGTATCGATTTGGGAGGTCATAAAATATGTTCATGGAGCCAGTGTAATGATTTTCATAAATGTCAGTTTCTCTTAGCACAGTAGAAGGTATTTCCCCTCCAGTTCCACAAACCACCATATTCAAATGTGAGAGTTCTGATCCTCAGACTGATCTCTAACTTTACTTACAATTTGGATAAATCAGGAATTTGGGATTAACAGATTCACATATGTGAAATAGATAAACAACAAGGACGTATTGTATAGCACAAGGAACTGTGTTCAATATTTTGTAATAACCTATAATGGATAAGTTTATGAAAGGGAATATGTATATCTACACATATACACATATATATACATATATACACATATATATGTATAACTGAATTACTTTGCTGTATACATGATATATTATAAATCAACTATACTTCAGTTAAAAGAATAACTTCATAGCTCAAGATATAATGACTACCTCTCCTCATGCTGGATGCAGTTTTTAGAGATCAGAGTTGGTCTGTAAGCCTTAGCTGTTTGTTTCTTGAGCTGCTGTCCACCACATTGTGATGAGAAATGGAAGTGAGATCGCTCGGTCCTGTCCGACTCTTTGCGGCCCCATGGACTGTAGCCCACCGGGCTTCTCCAGGCCTGGGATTTTCCAGGCAAGAGTACTGGAGTGGGTTGCCATTTCCTCCAGGAGATCATCCTGACCCAGGGATTGGACCCGGGTTTCCCACCTTGTAGGCAGACGCTTTACTGTCTGAGCCACCAGGGGAGCCCAGAGAGTAGATACCAAAGATGGCGGCCACCAGGACACCTTGAGAGGCCCGCATGCCTCGTGGTTTGGCCGCACTATCTCTTTCTCAGATGGTTTTCTTTTCTAACATGTGGCCCTCGGATTCCACTTTGGTTATCTTTGGTGTCTTTAAGATACATTGGCCTAAGCTGCCTGTTTTTTAAATTGCTGCTGCCAGCTCCTTCTTGAATTTTATTATTGTGTGGAAGACTGTTCCTAGTTATAGTCTAGCAGTATTGGGGGATGATCCACAGAACGTGAGGAACCTTTGAGATTCCCTACTGTTTACCTTCCTCTTTGCTGTTCAGGTTCCTATGTGCAGGCTTGCACAGTGTGGCAGTCCTTCAGCAGAGGCCTCAGCGTGTCCCAGACCTCAGGCCTGAAGGTAGACAGTAACGTGTTCTATGATATTTCAGGCCACGCACTGCTGCTGGGTAAGTGGAATGAGCTTGTTTAACTTCGACATTCTGGTGGTGGTGGAGGATGCATTATTATTATTATTGTTTTTTAAATTATGGTTCCTAGATTTGAATTTCCAATTTGTAAAAACTTTAGTCTCTGATCTTTAGAAATAGGCTGTAGTTAACAATTCTAGTTGTAAAGTCAGTCATCTTTAATTAGCTTACTAAGCTTTACCCATAGGGAATGGATTTTTATTTTTTGTTTCTTTAAATTTATTTTGAAAATTTTGTGGAAGTATAGTTGGCTTATAATGCTGGGTTAATTTCTGCTATACAGCAAAATGGTTCAGTTACGCACATATATGCTGCTGCTGCTGCTAAGTCACTTCAGTTGTGTCCGACTCTGTGTGACCCCATAGACGGCAGCCCACCAGGCTCCCCCGTCCCTGGGATTCTCCAGGCAAGAACNCTGACTCTGTCCCCACTTCAAATTCCCTGGATCCACTGGGGCTGGACCCTGGCAATTTATATCATTCATGCTGCTGCTGCTGCTAAGTCGCTTCAGTCGTGTTCGACTCTGTGCGACCCCATAGACGGCAGCCCACCAGGCTTCTCCGTCCCTGGGATTCTCCAGGCAAGAACACTGGAGTGGGTTGCCATTTCCTATAGAGCCTAAAATACTCAATTATGGATTAGTATCAACTCTGGGACAGGTGAAGCAGAATGATGAGAGGGTAAGACCAGGACTTCTGAAATCAGATGATCAACAACATTCAAATTTCAGCCCTACTCATTACTGGTGCTATCATGTCAGTTACCTTCCCCATAAAAGAGGGGAAGATAAATAGGACCATTCTAAATAGAACTCAGTGAAGCAATCAATGCAAAACTTCTTATTAGACTCAGTATATTTTTCTTCTTTTATGATCTCTATGAGACAAGTAATTCACCTCTCACTTGGAACCCAAAAAAGTTGTCAGTAAACCAGAGATCAATTTGCCTACATTGCTTGTAACATGGAGAATGCAAGGGAGTGCTAGAAAAACACCTACCTCTGCTTCATTGACTATGCTAAAGCCTTTTAACTGTATTGGTCACAACAAACCATGGAAAATTCTTAAAGAGATGGAAGTACCATGGAAGACCTGGTGTATAGGTCAAGAAGCAGCCGCTAGAATTAGATATGGAACAACTGACTGGTTCAAAATGGGAGAGGAGTATGTCAAGCCTATATATTGGCATTCTGCTTATTTAACTTTTATGTAAAATGCCAGGCTGAATGAAGCACAGCTGGAATCAAGATTGCTAGGAAAAATATTGGCAACCTCAAATATGCACATGATACCACTTTAACGGCAGAAAGCAAAGAACTAAAGAGCCTCTTGATGAGGGTGAAAGAGGAAAGTGAAAAAGCTGGTTTGAAACTCAACATTATAAAAACTAAGATCATGGCATCTGGTCCCATCACTTCATGACAAATAGAAGGGAAAGATGTGGAAGTAGTGAGATATTTTATTTTATTGGGCTCCAAAATACTGGGGACGGTGATTGCAGCCATGAAATGAAAAGACACTTGCTCCTTAGAAGGAAAACTATGACAAACCAAGACAGCATATTAAAAAGCAGAGGCATTACTTTGTCAACAAAGGTCTGTATAGTCAAAGTTATGGTTTTTCCAATAGTCACACACAGATGTGAGAGTTGGCCCACACCAAAGTCTAAGTGTCAAGAACTGATGTTTTCAAATTATGGTGCTGGAATAGACTCTTTAGAGTTCCTTGGACTGCAAGAAGATCAAATCAGTCAATGCTAAAGGAAATAAATCCTGAATATTCATTGGAAGGACTGATGGTGAAGCTGAAACTCCAACATTTTGGCCACCTGATATGAAGAGCCAACTCACTGGAAATGACAATGATGCTGGGAAAGATTGAAGGTAAAGGGAGAAGGGAGACATAGAGGATGAGATGGTTAGATAGCATCACCAACTCAATGGACATGAATTGAAGCAAACTAGAGGTGGATGACAGGGAAGTCCGGTGTGCTACAGTCCATGGGGTTGCAAAGAGTCGGACACAACTTAGCAACTGAACAAAAACCATCAAAACAGCCCAGACAGGATAAGTTTTCCCTCTGGAATAAAATAAAGCAGTTTCTGCTCCAGACAATGAGATTCCTCTGTTGGACAACTGCAATGTGAGCCCACAATCAAATTTCCTGGCTTGAAACTGTGAAATAAATTCAACAAAAGCTCTTTCTTCTTCTTTCCTCTTGTCACACACACAAAAAAGAAAAATAGTATCCCTAGCATAATATTAATATTTATTAAAAGACTCAGCTCCTTGGTCTTTGATCCAAAACTCAAATATAAAACCAGTAAGTTTAAGGATATCAGAGCTGATCAGAGGGGAGACACAACCACTAGACGGCAGTATTTCACAGCAAGATTTGTTGGTGGCACTTGGCCAAGATTCCAAGAGGGCTCTGGGAAGTACCTCAATTGTGGGAAAGCTTCCTTACAGTATAGTATGGGACTCTAACTTCCAGAAGAGGACTAGGACAAAGGAAAGGAACTGGAGAAGGGGTTTATATGCCCAGGTAATGATATCCATCAGCAATAGATGGGGAGTCTTTGAATTGGAGGGTTGCTAAGGGTAACAGCCTCTTTTGTAGCCATAGTCATAAGTTGCTCAGCCATATCTGACTCTTTGTGACCCCATGGACTGTAAACTACCAGGCTCCTCCGTCCATGGGATTTTCCAGGCAAGAATACTGGGGGTTGCCATTTCCTTTTCCAGGAGATGTTCTCAACCTAGGGATTGAACCCGGGTCTCCCACATTGTAGGCAGACGCTTTACCATCTGAGCCACCAGGTTTGCCTTATTGTTTGTCTTATCCATGGCTAGCATCTATTGGGTGCAGTTTTGTGGGGCACGCAAAGCAGGCAGGCTCCAAATGACTAAAATTAAGATTTGGCAATGAATTAGACATGAAAGAATTTAAGTTTGGCTCTGATAGACTTTGAGCTAACAGTATTAGCCTGCAGTGAAGACAAACTCTAGGGGCCAATACACAGAGGTCATACTTGCAGAACCCTAATTTACAACTTTAGTTTCTCCGACCAATTCAAGGGCTGATAAATATAAAAGGTAATGTAAAAATAATGATGGTGATAATAATAATCATGATGGCTACATTAATTAGATGACAGCCTACTCTGAACCTCATGACCAGGAGAAAAAGCTGGTAGTTTTATCCCCTTTATACAGATAAAGAGACTACAACCCAAATTAGTGAATGCATCGAGATTCAATCACAGGGAAGTTCACAAAAACTGTATTTATCTTCTATACAGACTCCCTTCTTATCGTGAGAATGCACCTTTCTATTAAAATAAACCCAAATTTTCTGCAACTTTTGAGACAGAAAATTTCATCTTTCAGAAGATGTTCTGTTTTTCTGAGAAAGAATCATAACATATTCACAAACACTAATGAGGTATTTTTGAAAGTCAGTTTTTGATGGTCTAAAATGTCTCACTGTCATTCAAATACTATTGGATTATATTAAAATATGAAGAAAATATTCAGAAAATATTCTGTAAAAAGTTCAGCAATTTTAACAATAATTCAAAGTCACATAAATATGTCTTTGTGCAACCTCATGAAGTGTCAAACCTGGATGTTGAATAAGGAATTAAACATTTTTGAATCTTGTTCTTCACTACTTCTGTGGCTTGTCAAAGAAGCCCATGTTTTAAGAATTTTCTAAATGGTCATCACTATTGACATTTGTTTCCTAAAGTCCATTCCCTTTGTGATGCTTAGAGTTATCCTTAAAAATATCAGGCTGCATCATCTTAAAGCCCTTTAAGAATTTATTTCTTTTGGAATATAATCCAGAATCCTTATTCTGGCTTAAAAAACTCCCTTAGTGATGCTGCTTCTACTAGCCTTGGTATACCTGTCTTGCTCTTTTTCTCTCCCTCTGTACTCTCACTACATGGGCCTCTTTTAATTCTTTCAAAAGGCCACACTTTCTCCTGCCTCAGGACCTTTGCACAGCTCTTGCCTTCTGTTCATACCATTCATTCTCCTCCTCTAATAGCCCTCCCCAACACTCCCAAATCAAGTCTGCCTGTTTAAACTCTTTTATCACCAATCATTACTTATTGATTTAAAATTATACATCATGTTTCTGATCATCTGATCAATGTCTGTTTTTCTATTAATACCAGATTTCATGCAAACATCATCTCCTTAGTACTTAACAGAACTTTGAAATAGTGCATTTGGAGATATATTTGTTGAAAGAAATAAATCTATCAATGAACAAAAGGTCTTTGGTTATATCAGAATAACCAAATCAGAGGTTTTCACTGAAAGGAAAATTGTAACTGTATTTGTTAACTAGTGTTTTCTGTTTAAATTGATTCTGTGATATCATCAGTGGGAAAATGTGCATGTTTCATTTAGGAATGATCTGTTAAGATAAGAGCTGGAAAGTTTCTAACTGTGGGAGGGAAATAGTTTAGTGAGAAAGTATGGATCATGTAAACTAACTCCAGGGCTTCCCTGATAGCTCAGCTGGTAAAGAATATGCCTGCAAGGCAGGCAAGGCATATGTTGCAAGGCAGGAGACCCCAGTTCAATTCCTGGGTCAGGAAGATTCCCTGACGAAGGGTAGGCTACCCACTCCAGAATTCATGGGCTTCCCTGGTGGCTCAGACAATAAAGAATCTGCCTGCAGTGTGGGAGATCTGGGTCCAATTCCTAGGTCAGGAAGATCCCCTGGAAAAGGATAGGCTACCCACCCCAGAATTCATGGGCTTCCCTGGTGGCTTAGGCAGTAAAGAATCCACCTGCAATGTGGGAGACCTGGATTTGATCCCTGGGTTGGGAAGATCACGGGTAGGAAGACATGGCAACCCACTCCAGTATTCCTGCCTGGAGAATCTCCATGGACAGAGGAGCCTGGTGAGCTATAGTCCATGGGATCCCAAAGAGTCAGACATAACTGAGTGACTAAGCACAGCACACACTAACACCAGCTCTAAAAGGCTAAGGGCTAAGGACAATAGAAGTTATCTGGTGCAAGATAGTCTTTTGATTGGAAAAGGACAGGGCAGTCAGACTAACACATAGAAGGTTGGCTTTGCTTATTTTTACCTTTATTGCCATAAGGGAAAAGATTGTCGAAACCTGGTGCAGAAATTCAGGGAAGCACCATAATGATATTATTTTAGGGGAAAACAATTTTGTAGAATTGGCATTAATTAACTAGGGAAGGAATGAAACCTGTAGGAGGAATTTGGCCTTGAGTGCTTGGATATCGTGAATGGAGGCTCTTTGATCTCTACTGCATTGTAGGTGATGGGATTAGAATATCTCTCAGTGAATTTTAGATAAGTTACTCAATTCATGCAAAATAAGTTTGCAGGCTCAGATGCATGAAATGACATAGGAAACCCAGATATCTGAAGACCTAGAAGAAAGGGGATCTGTGGGGCTGCTCTGTATGGATGCTACACGGTTGACCTCTCTGTAGAATCCATGTGTGAGTGCTAAGTTGCTTTAGTTGTGTCTAACTGTTTGTGACCCTATGGGCTATAGCCTGCCGGGGACCTCTGTCCAAGGGATTCTCCAGGCAAGAATGTTGGAGTGGGCTGCCATTTCCTTCTCCAGGGGATCTTCCTGACTCAAGGATTGAACCTGTGTCTCTTAGTCTTCTGCATTAGTTCAGTTCAGTTCAGTCACTCAGTCGTGTCCAACTCTTTGCGACCCCATGAATGGCAGCAAGCCTGGCCTCCCTGTCCATCACCATCTCCCGGAGTTCACTCAGACTCACATCCATTGAGTCAGTGATGCCATCCAGCCATGTCATCCTCGGTCGTCCCCTTCTCCTCCTGCCCCCAATCCCTCCCAGCATCAAAGTCATTTCCAATGAGTCAACTCTTCGCATGAGGTGTCCAAGGTACTGGTCAGCTTCAGCATCATTCCTTCCAAAGAAATCCCAGGGTTGATCTCCTTCAGAATGGACTGGCTGGATCTCCTTGCAATCCAAGGGACTCTCAAGAGTCTTCTCTAACACCACAGTTCAAAAGCATCAATTCTTCGGCACTCAGCCTTCTTCACAGTCCAACTCTCAGATCCATACATGACTACTGGAAAAACCATAGCCTTGACAAAACTACCTTAGTCAGCAAAGTAATGTCTCTGCTTTTGAATATGCTCTCTAGGTTAGTCATAACTTTCCTTCCAAGGAGTAAGCGTCTTTTAGTTTCATGGCTGCAATCACCATCTGCAGTGATTTTGGAGCCCCCCAAAATAAAATCTGACACTTTTTCCACTGTTTCTCCATCTATTTCCCATGGAGTGATGGGACCGGATGCCATGAACTTCGTTTTCTGAATGTTGAGCTTTAAGCCAACTTTTTCACTCTCTTCTTTTACTTTCATCAAGAGGCTTTTGAATTTCTCTTCACTTTCTGCCATAAGGGTGGTG
>SJYX01017184.1:45083-57157 GCA_006410675.1 Oreotragus oreotragus
TTTTCCAGTCCTGTGGCCACTGCTGAGTTTTCCAACTTTGCTGGCATATTGAGTGCAGCACTTTCACAGCATCATCCTTCAGGATTTGAAACAGCTCTAGTGGAATTCCATCACCTCCACTAGCTTTGTTCATAGTGATGCTTTCTAAGGCCCACTTGACTTCACATTCCAAGATGTCTGGTTCTAGATGAGTGATCACACCATTGTGATTATCTGGGTTGTGAAAATCCTTTTTGTACAGTTCTTCTGTGTATTTTTGCCATCTCTTCTTAATATCTTCTGCTTCTGTTAGGTCCATACCATTTCTGTCCTTTATCGAGCCCATATTTGCATGAAACGTTCCCTTGATATCTTTAATTTTCTTGAAAAGAACTCTAGTCTTTCCCATTCTGTTGTTTTCCTCTATTTCTTTGCACTGATCACTGAAGAAGGCTCTTTTTTGTCTTTTCTTGCTATTCTCTGGAACTCTGCATTCAGATGCTTATATCTTTCCTTTTCTCCTTGGCTTTTCGCTTCTCTTCTTTTCATAGCTGTTTATTGGCAGGAGGTTTCTTTACCATTAGCGAAACCTGGGAAGCCCTTCTGTAGCATGGCTCACGCTCTTTTATTCTGTTCTATTTCAAACCTCTGATCTGAGTGTGAGTGTCTCAGATCCTGTCTGGCCTGTTTATCCAGGACATTCCAGATCTTCCAGGGGAAGAGAGGGGCATGCAGATGGTTGGTGGCCAATTCAAAGAGCTCAGGGTGGGGCTGGACATAACACGGGAGTGTGTGCCATTTAACCACAGAGGCAGTCACTTAGATTCTTCTTGAGAAGTAAAACAATAGATCTATTTCTTTGTTATTTTTATTTAAAATGAGCTTCTGATTTTTCTGATAGCTCAGTTGGTAAAGAATCCGCCTGCAGTGCAGAATATCCTGCTTTGATTCCTGGGTCGGGATGATCCCCTGGAGAAGGGAAAGGCCACCCACTCCAGTATTCTGGCCTGGAGAATTCCATGGACTACCGTTTATGGGATAGTAAAGAGTTGGACATGACAGAGCGACTTTCGCTCACACTCTGATTCATGAAATTCTAGAACTAAAAGTTTCACATAATCTGTGTCTGTCTGATTCATAGACAAAAACACACGCACAAATTGAAGCAAGCCACACCAAAACAAGAACTAATGTTAAAGGAGTTCTCATTTTCCTGGGTGGCACAAAATGTGCTGAACTAATATCATCTTTTGTTCTCAGGTACATCGCCCGAGATAAGGTATATCCCTTGGGAGGTTATCCCTGGAGGAGAAAAGGGTAAATATGTAAATTGGTTTTAAATTTATTACCATCTGTTTAAGTTGTCACACATTTTATAGACAGGGCTGCTGGCAGAATGTTAGATGTCTTAAATTTGTTGAACGCACTAGATGTTTACAGCTGTCTATATAATATATATATGCATGATGAGAACTATAACATATATTAGTAGAAATAAGAATGTTGGGTTGAGTATTTTAATTATGTTGGCGAATCCCCTTTTCTTAAATTAGACTGGTCAGAACAGGGGAACATAATAAGAAACAATGTGATCATTCATGTTTCTGGTGCTGAAGAACTCTCCAGTCCTGAAGTGGTGACACCCTCTGGTATCTACATCCGCGATCCCACCAATGTTATAGAGGTAAGAGCTTCCGATCCTCCAGGGAGATCAGAGCTGAGAGGCATAATGTTCACTCTGAAAATTATCCTGAGTGGCAGCATCAGTGTTGTGGGATAAATCACTTGCTGCACATTGGTAATGGGAAACTACTTTATGATTTTTGATTAAACAATTTTAGGATAAATGTAATCATTTCCTCAGAATTCCCATTAACATTCTTTGAAGCAATATCTTTATGAAGTGAAACGAAGTAGATATTGATTACTTTCTGGTCATAAAATATGTTCCTGAGTTATATGTGGTGGTCACTGAATTTGGTCTCGATTCTGATAATAATTACTAAAATCTTCATTATGCTACTGTATGATGTGTTCATTGCCCTTTAAGAGTGTTTAAAACTGAGGGTCAGCAGAGTCGTGAGGTGAGTGAGAGCATGTCAGATTCTAGGATGAACAGAGTACAGTTGACCCTTGAACAACATGGGCTTGAACTGCATGAGTCCACTTATACTTGGATTTTTTTCCATAGTAAATGCTACACTCTCATATTATCCACAGTTAGTTGAACCTGCAGGCGTGGAACCGTGGACACTGAGGAATCATGTATATGGAGGGCCGATTACAAATTTTACGTGAATTTTTGACTGCATAGAGGGTCGACACCTGCAATCTCTGCAGTGTTCAAAAGTCAGCTATACACTCTGTTGGCCTTGTTTTTTTTTTTAAGTTCCATTATTTAGTACAACTTAACATTACTTTTTCTTGTTAAATTTCTATCTAAGCGGTTTAAGGAATTATTTTTTTCTGGTAGTTTAACCACAAATCTGTGAATGAGGAATGGCATCAGAGTAGTGTGAAGGTCATTTAATTTCCCCTTTTCCAAAGGTTTTGTCCCATGGACTATCTATGAAAGGGTTAAGGGCCTCACTCTTCAGGACATGGCTCTGAGTATCTACTGTGACAATTATGCCAAGTTTCTGAGGAATGGAGAGGATGAACATCTCTCTCTCTCTGATCATCTGTTTTTAATTACCTTCAGCTGAATAACCCATAATAAAAGTCATGGTTATCTCTTCAACCCTCTGCCAGACTCTTAATTATGTTTATTCCAAGCACAGCACTTACACACTATTTTAGGTGCCTAATAGGGTCAGCTAATATGCCAGTGAGGAAAGGAGGCAGAACTGCATGGACTGAAGAAAACCCAGCTCTAGACACAGAGCAATGAGAGCAACATTTAACTTGTTGGCAACCATGGGGCTTGTTGCATAGTTATCCCAGTAAGCTCTGGGGACTTAAGAGCTATGTTTTGTATAGTTTCTTGGATTGCAGAATCATGACTGCTTTGAAATGCCTAGAAGAAAGGACACCCTCCGAGATGCCCAGGTCACCTTCCTGCAGGAGACTAGAATGTATCTAAATCCACACTGAGTGTCAGAGGTGCTGCCTGCTTTGCTTCAAGACTGGGTAGAGTCTTGTCTCTGGGGCAAATGTCCTGACTACTAGTTGACTAGTAAGAAATGAGCTGACTAGCAGCCACTATGAGGAACAGTATGGATGTTCACTAAAAAACTGAAAATAGAGTTGCAATATGATCTGGTGGTCCCACTCCTGAGCATATTTCTGGGAAAAATGAAAACTCTAATTTGAAAAGATACATGTACCTCAGTGTTCATAGCAGCACTATTTGGAAAAAGTGAGATACACTCACCTCAATGTTCATAGCAGCACTGTTTATAATAGCCTAGGCATGGAAGCAGTTTAAGTGTCCACTGACAGAGGAATGGATAAGGAAGATGTGGGGTGTATATATATATATATAAGAATTATTTAACCATAAAAGAATGAAATAATGCTATCTGTAAAAACATGGATAAACCTAGAGACTGTCATACTAAGTGAAGTAAGATAAAGAAAGACAAATATCACGTGATATCACTATCTGTGGAATTAAAAAAAAAAAAGGTACAAAAGACCTTATCTACGAAACAGAAATAGACTTATAGACATAGAAAACAAGCTTATAGTTACCAAGTGGGAAAGGGAGAAGTGGAATAAATTAGGAGTTTGGGATTAACAGATAAATGTTACTATAAATAACACAGGTAAACACCAAAGACCTACTATATAGCACAGGGAACTATATTCAGTGTCGTGTAATAACCTGTAATGGATACAAGTATGAAAAAGAATATATATATTTGTAATCGAATCACTTTTCTATATACTTGAAACTAACACAAAACAAACAAGCAAAACAAAGTGAAGCAAAAGAAATGAGCTGGCGATAGGTGCAGAGAACCAGAGGACCACATACAAGCTCACAGGTCACCTGAGAGTTTGTAGACTGACCTGTGTAACAGTGCACAGTCAGCAATGAATATATTGATCCCCAAACAGGTTTTTTGATTCCTGTTAGATGCCTTCCCTTTCCATTCATTTACTTTCTTCCTCTTTACAAAGTTAAAAAACAATACAGTGCCTGCATTTGGAGAATGAGATTTAAGTTTAAGGTGGTAACATAAGTTCATTAAGTACATTCATTAGGTATATTCCTGACATTTTCATCTTCAATGATCTTAAAATTATGTTGTTAAAATTCTGTTATAAAATGATCTTAAATTAGCTTGTTAACTTTTAGTCCCTAACAGTGTCTGATATGTAATAGTTGCTCAATAAAAAATTGAGTATAATAAATGAATGGATGTAGGTATAATTCCATAATCAAAGAATGGGGGGGGAAGAAAGAGGAAATTAAAGAATGGATCCCAAGATCTCTCAATCATTTTGATGACTGAAAAATAAGGTGTTTCGTCTGTGTCAGCATTTAGATCCCATGGAACTCATTTCTGAGTGTTAAATTTTGCACTGCTAAGTTGCTTCAGTCATGTCTAACTCTGTGCGACCCCATAGACGGCAGCCCAACAGGCTCCCCTGTCCCTGGGATTTTCCAGGCAAGAACACTGGACTGGGTTGCCATTTCCTTCTCCAATGCATGAAAGTGAAAAGTGAAAATGAAGTCGCTCAGTCGTGTCCAACTCTTTGCGACCCCACAGACTGCAGCCTACCAGGCTCCTCCATCCATGGGATTTTCCAGGCAGGAGTACTGGAGTGGGGCACCATCACCTTCCCCTCTAATTTTGCAGCTGTGCTCCTGGGGTTCTGCTGTGCTGTCTCTTTTGTATTCTGTTGTCTGGAATGTGCCACAACCAAGGAACATAGGTGTAACTGGGCATATGTGTCAGAACCGAAAAATGAGGAACTTCTCTTAGTGCCTATGAAGGTCATTTCAGTCATTGGACAAATAGTAAGTTTGTGTTTATTGCATTTTAAGTGGATGATACACAGAAAAATGTATCTTAGAAATATATTTTTATTCCAAAGTGATAATCAGGAGGCTACAACAGTGATGAGGTGGTGCGTGAAGTGCAGTTTGTGAGAGGTGTGTATATGTGCAGTTTGGCAAAATATTTTTTTTAAAGCTATGCGTTACTGTGATTCAATAGGATTTTTCTTTTTAAAAAACTTTTAATTTTGAAATAATTTTAGACTTAGAAGTTGCATAAACAGAACCGAGAGTTCCTGTGTGCGTTTTCCCCAGCTTCCCCCAATGGTACATAAGCATAACCATTGTCATAGAGCAATGGCACAGCCAGGAAGTCGGTACTGGGACTATATTATTATGTAAACAAAAGCCTTTAGATTTGAAGGTGACCTAATCCCAGTGGCTGGCCCACCAATCCAGAAAGCCTACATTATAGATGTTGACTTTGAAATCTCTGGCCTAGCCTGGCAGGCAGGAAGAAATGGAGTTGATCCTTAATTAAGTCTCTGCAGTGATTTGGAGTTGCAAATTGTTCCTAGATCCAGAGACTAGGACCAAATGTTCTGCCCAGCGCATCGAGTTCACCTTGGCTCCCAGGCAGCCATCTTTACAGTTCATTCACCTTCAACTCTGCCTGGTATAAGGATATTTCAAGTGAGAGATTCCTTTTTAGTTTTCATAGCTGCAAGTAGTTCACTTACCTCACTGACCAGGCTGCCACTGAGCTAAATTTGGGGCAGTTTCTGTGAGAAGCAAAATCTTAGCTTTGGGCCGTTCTTGCTAGTGAGGGCTCAGTGTGGACACTGTTTGAGTGTCCAAGGAACTCGAGGTGTTCCTTTATATACTCAGGTTTTGCCCAGCTTTCCAGCAAAGATCGGTGGTGGTTCTTCCATGCATAACCTGTAGCACTGGGAGCACATCACTTCCAGTCTGTCTCCCTTCCACACTCCAGTGTCTTGAGTCTCTGACTCCTTTATGGGCATTTCTTGTTACCTGCCCAGAGGCTTCACCTTTCTCATAGACTTAACCTAGTTTGACCTCAGGCTGGAAGGTTTTTGCTCTCCATCAGCGAGAGACTATGCACTCTTACTGCTCCAGAACATCCCATATGTATGTGGGCTTTGGACATTTCCCATGACCAGACCCCTCTTTAGAACAGCCAATGGAAAACCCCTGAAGACCAGTCCTTTGGAAGCATCCATTTGATTTGAAGGGAATTTGTTCTGGTTTGTGAATCAATTTTGTAAGGAATTCTGTGTTTAAAGGCTGATTTCAGCTCTCTAGCTCTCTCCACTCAATAGCTAATGTATATTTAAGAGCTGCCCGAAGGGTTGACTCACTTTTTTTTTTAGTGACTACAGATGCACACCTCAAGGAGCTGGCATACTTGGGCAGTTAATTTCTCTCTGGAATTTCTCTTCCTTGAATGTCCATAATACATTGACTTCCGCAAAGAATTGATTTCCACACAAAATTCCTTGCTTGCCTTAAACCCTTCCCCACAAGCCGCTGGCTTACCTGCATACATATGTGGTTTCTTCTCACGAATATTTTATAGCATACCCAATTGGAATGGAGAGTAAAAAGGGCTGGAAAGTAATGCCATCTGACTGCTTCTTTTATTAAAAAAAAAATGAGCGNACAGAAATAGACTTATAGACATAGAAAACAAGCTTATAGTTACCAAGTGGGAAAGGGAGAAGTGGAATAAATTAGGAGTTTGGGATTAACAGATAAATGTTACTATAAATAACACAGGTAAACAGCAAAGACCTACTATATAGCACAGGGAACTATATTCAGTGTCGTGTAATAACCTGTAATGGATACAAGTATGAAAAAGAATATATATATTTGTAATCGAATCACTTTTCTATATACTTGAAACTAACACAAAACAAACAAGCAAAACAAAGTGAAGCAAAAGAAATGAGCTGGCGATAGGTGCAGAGAACCAGAGGACCACATACAAGCTCACAGGTCACCTGAGAGTTTGTAGACTGACCTGTGTAACAGTGCACAGTCAGCAATGAATATATTGATCCCCAAACAGGTTTTTTGATTCCTGTTAGATGCCTTCCCTTTCCATTCATTTACTTTCTTCCTCTTTACAAAGTTAAAAAACAATACAGTGCCTGCATTTGGAGAATGAGATTTAAGTTTAAGGTGGTAACATAAGTTCATTAAGTACATTCATTAGGTATATTCCTGACATTTTCATCTTCAATGATCTTAAAATTATGTTGTTAAAATTCTGTTATAAAATGATCTTAAATTAGCTTGTTAACTTTTAGTCCCTAACAGTGTCTGATATGTAATAGTTGCTCAATAAAAAATTGAGTATAATAAATGAATGGATGTAGGTATAATTCCATAATCAAAGAATGGGGGGGGAAGAAAGAGGAAATTAAAGAATGGATCCCAAGATCTCTCAATCATTTTGATGACTGAAAAATAAGGTGTTTCGTCTGTGTCAGCATTTAGATCCCATGGAACTCATTTCTGAGTGTTAAATTTTGCACTGCTAAGTTGCTTCAGTCATGTCTAACTCTGTGCGACCCCATAGACGGCAGCCCAACAGGCTCCCCTGTCCCTGGGATTTTCCAGGCAAGAACACTGGACTGGGTTGCCATTTCCTTCTCCAATGCATGAAAGTGAAAAGTGAAAATGAAGTCGCTCAGTCGTGTCCAACTCTTTGCGACCCCACAGACTGCAGCCTACCAGGCTCCTCCATCCATGGGATTTTCCAGGCAGGAGTACTGGAGTGGGGCACCATCACCTTCCCCTCTAATTTTGCAGCTGTGCTCCTGGGGTTCTGCTGTGCTGTCTCTTTTGTATTCTGTTGTCTGGAATGTGCCACAACCAAGGAACATAGGTGTAACTGGGCATATGTGTCAGAACCTAAAAATGAGGAACTTCTCTTAGTGCCTATGAAGGTCATTTCAGTCATTGGACAAATAGTAAGTTTGTGTTTATTGCATTTTAAGTGGATGATACACAGAAAAATGTATCTTAGAAATATATTTTTATTCCAAAGTGATAATCAGGAGGCTACAACAGTGATGAGGTGGTGCGTGAAGTGCAGTTTGTGAGAGGTGTGTATATGTGCAGTTTGGCAAAATATTTTTTTTAAAGCTATGCGTTACTGTGATTCAATAGGATTTTTCTTTTTAAAAAACTTTTAATTTTGAAATAATTTTAGACTTAGAAGTTGCATAAACAGAACCGAGAGTTCCTGTGTGCGTTTTCCCCAGCTTCCCCCAATGGTACATAAGCATAACCATTGTCATAGAGCAATGGCACAGCCAGGAAGTCGGTACTGGGACTATATTATTATGTAAACAAAAGCCTTTAGATTTGAAGGTGACCTAATCCCAGTGGCTGGCCCACCAATCCAGAAAGCCTACATTATAGATGTTGACTTTGAAATCTCTGGCCTAGCCTGGCAGGCAGGAAGAAATGGAGTTGATCCTTAATTAAGTCTCTGCAGTGATTTGGAGTTGCAAATTGTTCCTAGATCCAGAGACTAGGACCAAATGTTCTGCCCAGCGCATCGAGTTCACCTTGGCTCCCAGGCAGCCATCTTTACAGTTCATTCACCTTCAACTCTGCCTGGTATAAGGATATTTCAAGTGAGAGATTCCTTTTTAGTTTTCATAGCTGCAAGTAGTTCACTTACCTCACTGACCAGGCTGCCACTGAGCTAAATTTGGGGCAGTTTCTGTGAGAAGCAAAATCTTAGCTTTGGGCCGTTCTTGCTAGTGAGGGCTCAGTGTGGACACTGTTTGAGTGTCCAAGGAACTCGAGGTGTTCCTTTATATACTCCTTAGGTTTTGCCCAGCTTTCCAGCAAAGATCGGTGGTGGTTCTTCCATGCATAACCTGTAGCACTGGGAGCACATCACTTCCAGTCTGTCTCCCTTCCACACTCCAGTGTCTTGAGTCTCTGACTCCTTTATGGGCATTTCTTGTTACCTGCCCAGAGGCTTCACCTTTCTCATAGACTTAACCTAGTTTGACCTCAGGCTGGAAGGTTTTTGCTCTCCATCAGCGAGAGACTATGCACTCTTACTGCTCCAGAACATCCCATATGTATGTGGGCTTTGGACATTTCCCATGACCAGACCCCTCTTTAGAACAGCCAATGGAAAACCCCTGAAGACCAGTCCTTTGGAAGCATCCATTTGATTTGAAGGGAATTTGTTCTGGTTTGTGAATCAATTTTGTAAGGAATTCTGTGTTTAAAGGCTGATTTCAGCTCTCTAGCTCTCTCCACTCAATAGCTAATGTATATTTAAGAGCTGCCCGAAGGGTTGACTCACTTTTTTTTTTAGTGACTACAGATGCACACCTCAAGGAGCTGGCATACTTGGGCAGTTAATTTCTCTCTGGAATTTCTCTTCCTTGAATGTCCATAATACATTGACTTCCGCAAAGAATTGATTTCCACACAAAATTCCTTGCTTGCCTTAAACCCTTCCCCACAAGCCGCTGGCTTACCTGCATACATATGTGGTTTCTTCTCGCGAATATTTTATAGCATACCCAATTGGAATGGAGAGTAAAAAGGGCTGGAAAGTAATGCCATCTGACTGCTTCTTTTATTAAAAAAAAAATGAGCCTTATTGGCTAACAGAAGACCAGAGTTGCAAATATCCTGCCCAACTATAAATGCACTTGGAAAGCATTTATCTATGATCACTCAGGTGCTCCAAAAATACTAATGACACCAGGGCAGATGATTTAATAAATCTATTCATTCTCTCAAAATACATGCCTGTCTAGCCAAGACAATGAATAAGGATGTAGTCCTTGGAATATATTCTGGAAATACTTGAATCTTTCCCTTCCTGGTAGAATCATGGTAATGAACTAGCATCTCATCGGTAATGAAATAGAAGTGTACATTCAAGTTGAGATGATCATGTCTAACCTCTTGTGAACCTTTCTTGTTGTTTGTATACTTCTGCAGAAAAGGTAGGAGTTTCAGAAGCTCCCATTATCTAACTCTCAGTTCTCATATACTCGTGACCTTTCTAGTGACTCATGGGGCGGTGGAGAGAGACACAGCCACTCTGCACTGGCCGTGTGGAAGGTGGAGCTTCGTATGTGCTTTTCTGAGGCAGTTCCTGTTGTGTAACCATAACGGAATCAACAACCACATTGCTTCCTTATGTTTCTTTGAGGGCACTTTTATTTAGTGCTTCCACTGGGCAGTTGGATCTGTCAACTTAGGAACGGCGATTCTTCCAAAGCTGAGGATCATAAGTGCATGTCTTATTTTCTAGCTGAGGGAAGAATTGCGATAACTGATTCAATTGCTAATAAGTGTTCTTTGGGAGAGTGTCTAATGGAAGATTTGATTGTTTAAAAAGATATAAATACCCTCCCAGTAAAAACTGTCAAAGTATTCTTGTTATAATTACCATGTTTTTATATTTAGGTTGGTCTTTCTATCAAAATTTGGAGACAGGATACTGGAAAATGGATATGGGTCATTTCAAGAACACATACAGACTTTTTTTTTAAGCCATGCTAATATTAGCATGGGTTTCCCTGGTAGCTCAGATGGCAAAGAATTTGCCTGCAATGCGGGAGACCCGGGTTTGATCCCTGGGTCAGGAAGATCCCCTAGAGAAGAGAATGGCTACCCACTCTAGTATTCTTTACTGGGAAAACTCCATGGACAGAGGAGCGTGGCAGGCTACAGTCCATGGGGTTTCGAAGAATCAGATGCAACTGAGTGACTTTGAGCAAGAGAGTATTTGGGGCCATAACATTTAGGGCCATAAGATTCTTTGGTTGTGAGAGGCTGTCCTCTATAAACCAGCATTCCTGATTTCTGTGCAATTAATGCTAGTAAAACCCCTCTCTTTCTGAGTTGTGACAACAGAAACTGTCTCCAGAAATTTCCTCATGCTCTCTGGGAAACAATATCATCCCAGCTGACAACCATAGCTCCAGACTCTACCCAGCCCTCCAAGATAATTGGGGTCTTAAAGATGGCTCAGGTCCCCTGAAGTCACGTTAGCATCTTTAATAGTGATTCAGCTTCATAGTCAATGATATCCAAAAGTCACTTTTGGCGTGTGGAAAGATATGTGATTGGAATTTTAAGTGGCTTCAGGAAATGGAAGAAGTGCTCAGAATCCAAAAGAATGAAGTGCAGTAGAGAATGGGCATCTGATGCACAAAGAAAGAAGGTGTTCTGTGGCTGAGTGAAAGAGTCCTGGCTGGTGGGTTACAGGTCCCCGGAGTGAGCGAGCCTTAAGCACCCCCAGTGAATGAGAGGCTGATGTTCAGGAAATGGCACCGATGATTATGTCAGTAAGCCATGGCCCACCTACCAGGTCTCAGCGGTGTTGTCTCCCTGCCAGGCCTCCCATCTCAGGGTCAATTCTGGCCTTCACTCACACTTCCCTAGAGGCCAGCAACCTCCAGGGGCTGGGGCACTGGTTTCTCCTTTCACATACACCAGGAGTTGAGTATTGTTGGTTTTAAAACATCCTATTTCAGGGCTCCCTTTACCCCTGGCACACAAGGTGTAGAGCTGAGACTGGGCAGCTTGTTCCCTGGGTTTCCTTCTCTGGGTTCCCGTGGGAGAGGACAGATGCCCACAAGTACACAGGATATATCTAGCATCCTGATCTGTCGGCTGTTCATTCCTCCCACTAAAACAGAACAGCCCACGTAGCACTGACTATTGCCTGGGGTCAAGAGGTTGTAAAGTCAGTGGCTACAGGGATCAGCCTGATATTATAAAGAACTGAAGCAGGAAAGGTGGGGACTTTCCAGGTGGGGACTTCCCAGGTATTCTTGTGGTAAAGAATCCATCTTCCAATGCAGGAGACATAAGAGACATGGGTTCAGTCCCTGGATTGGGAAGATCCCTTGGAGGAGGGCATGGCAACCCACTTCAGTGTTCTTGCCTGGAGAATCCCATGGACAGAGGAGCCTGGCCAACTACAGCCCATAGGGTCTTAAAGAGTAGGGCGTGACTGAGTGACTTAGCAGCACCCATGGCAAAGTCATCCATTGTCCAAGACAGCAGGCTCTTCTTAGCTCCAGCTGATCTATGGCTATCCCACAGGAACTGGGCTCAGAATTTT
>SJYX01017184.1:58118-110630 GCA_006410675.1 Oreotragus oreotragus
TGTGAAGAAGGCTGAGCACCGAAGAATTGATGTTTTTGAAGTGTGGTGTTGGAGAAGACTCTTGAGAGTCCCTTGGACTGCAAGGAGATCCAACCAGTCCATTCTGAAGATCAGCTCTGGGATTTCTTTGGAAGAAATTCTTTGGAAGAAATGATGCTAAAGCTGAAACTCCAGTACTTTGGCCACCTCATGAGAAGAGTTGACTCATTGGAAAAGGCTCGGATGCTGGGAGGGATTGGGGGCAGGAGGAGAAGGGGACGACCAAGGATGAGATGGCTGGATGGCATCACTGACTTAATGGATGTGAGCCTGAGTGAACTCCCAGAGATGGTGATGGACAGGGAGGCCTGGCGTGCTGTGATTCATGGGGTCGCAAAGAGTTGGACATGACTGAGTGACTGAACTGAAATGAACTGACCACTGTTTCCGCTGTTTCCCCATCTATTTCCCATGAAATGATGGGACCAGATGCCATGATCTTCATTTTCTGAATGTTGATATGAGCATATAAAAGGCATTAAATTATTTAGAAGGTAAATCTTATCAAAATTATAGATGATTGAAATGATTGAATGGCAACAAGAGTACCTGAGGGGATTTGAGTTGCATTTGAACTCAGCTGCTGTGTCTCAGAGCTAAGGCATGGCTAGTGCTATCAATGATTTGTTCAAAGGATCAGAGAGAGGATCTGTCTTTGTGGAGACTTGGCTTTAGGGAGGCCTTTGCCCCCAAATGTTTTTCACATAACAAAGTAGAGAGCTTGGATTAGGTGATGCAAGTAAGCTTGTCACTGTGAAAATTTACAAGGATGTTTTAACATGAGATTCCAGCTATTGAGATGGGAAAATTAAAATCAAGTTGAACTGCCTGGAGGAAGAGGAATGAGAATATATTTGTTTTGAGTTACAGTGTTGTGTTTAATGTCTGCTCTATAGCAAAGTGACTCAGTTATACATCTTTATATTCTTTTTCATATTCTTTTCCATTGCAGTTTATCACAGGATATTGAATACAGTCCCCTGTGCTATACAGTAGCACCTTGTTGTTTATTCATCTTATATATAATAGTTTGCATCTGCTAATCCCAAACTTCTAATCTAGCCTCTCCCACCCGCTACCCCCTTGGCAACCAGAAGTCTGTTCTCTGTCTGTAAGTCTGTTTCTGTTTCAAAGATATATTCACTGGTGCCGTATTTGAGATTCCACATATAAGTGACACCGTATGGAGTTTGTCTTTCTTTTTGACTTATTTGGCATAGTGTGATAATCTCTAGGTCCATCTATGTTGCTGCAAATGACATTATTTCATTCTTTTTACTGGCTGAGTGATATTCCTTTATACATACACAAACCTACACACACACACACACACACCACAGCTTGTTTTTCAGAATGAGTGTATGATCAAGGTATATCAATATGACTTGGTAGGAATTAAGTGAGAAAGCAGAATGAGCACATTTACAAGTCTTTCCAACAGCCTTATTGTAATGGACTAACCATGATTAAACTATATTTAATTTTTGCAGGGAAACAGGGTGTTTGCTGCTGGTTATGGCTACTTTTTTCATCTTGTGACCAACAAAACATCCCAAGCTCCACTTCTCTCATTTACACGGAATAGTGCACATTCTTGTACAAGGTAACTTTGGGGAAGTTCATCTACATTTTGGGTGTAACTTTTTTTTTTTTTTGTACAAGACTCATAGAGAAGGTTGAATAATGCTTGGCATCCATGTAAGATTTGATGATATATCTGAGTGAGCATCTTCGGTCATAAGTTCGGTGGTGAAGGGGAGGGGAACAGAGAGAGAGGTCATTTGAGTGGGCACAGGACACAGAGTCCCTTTTGTGGCCAGAGAATAACTTAATAGAGAGATGAATTAAACTCCCAAGAGACTGGGGGTGCCTGGGAGGCCAGAATGCCTGAGCTCAGGAGCTGAGTGGGGAGATGAGGTTTGGAGAAGAGGCTCTTTGCCTGTAACTTGCACACTGTGAGATGAGAGTGACTAGTTCAAGGTCTTTGCTATTTAGAAGATACAGTCATCTGCTCAGAGCAAGGACTGGGAAACATGGTAGAAAGGTAAGGAAAGTGTGAGCTTCAGAGTCAGTCAGGACTTGACTCAGAGCTGGACTTTAAGTAACTTGCTTTTTTTCTTAAAGAGTCAGACCTTTATTTGTAAAATAGGGACACATCTCTATCGAAAGTTTGATTTGAAAACTAGAGATGACTTATGTGATACACCTAAGAGGACATCTGGAATATGGTAGGAACTCAATAATTGATAGAAATAATTCTATTAAGCAATTTATTATTAATGTTATTATTTTTGACTGTGTTGTGTGGCTTGTGTGATCTTGTTTCCCTGACTAGGGATTGAATCTGCACCCTCAGCAGTGAAAGTGCAGAATACTAACCACTGGACCTCCAGGGAGTTCCTCAATATAAATGATTCTGATAATAGTTACATTAATAATAGTGAGATAATATTGTAATGATGGGAAATTATAAGGAGACTGGAATGAGGATTAAGCCCCATTCTTCAGCCATGTTGAAGTGCTGGCTGAGCTAGGATCAGTACATGTGCCATGAAATTATTATTTAGATGACAAATTTTTTTTTATCTAGCAGCTTTCAGCAATCCTGGGATATGAGGGGAGAAGGTATCAAAAAATGCCACAATGCTAGGCCATTTCAGGGAGAAGCACAAAAGTTGCACAGGTTATAGGCTCTGGTATATGGCTTCCTCAGCAAAGGGGTGGATCTAGAAGGGGCTGATGGAAGAGTGGGGCTCTGTAGGGCTAGTCAGGGGTGTCCAGGTTCCTAGGAAGGAGCTGATAGAATTTACAGGGGCTGATAGAATGGAATAGCATCATGGCAACCTGCACCTTGTTGAGATCCAGGCGCAGGTCACAGAGGGTGACAGAAAGAAAGACTGGGGGATGGGCAGTGACCATCAGAGAGAAGATCTCCTCTTCAGTCTCACTTATTCCCTTATTCAGTATCTTCAGTTTTATATTCTCCAATGAGTGAGACATATGGAATCCAGAAATCAGCCAAATTTCACTCTTTATCTTTCTCCCCAGGTCTGGTCTCTTTGTATACCCTAAGTTTCAGCCACCTTGGGATAATGACACTGGCTTCACCCTATTCCAGAATTTTACAGTTTGGGAAAGTGCAGGTGGTGCCCAGGTATGTTTCTTTAATTTTTTAAAGTTAGAAATGTCATTTGTTTTCTTGTGGTGACTTATTCTTCATCTCTACTTGAAGGGCGATGATTTGTTTCTGGGGGAGGATTGCTATATTATCACAGCTTTAGCACCCCACTCCAGTACTCTTGCCTGGAAAACCCCATGGATGGAGGAGCCTGGAAGGCCGCAGTCCACTGGGTTGCTGAGGGTTGGACACGACTGAGCAACTTCATTTCACTTTTCACTTTCACGCATTGGAGAAGGAGATGGCAAGCCACTCCAGTGTTCTTGCCTGGAGAATCCCAGGGACAGGGGAGCCTGGTGGGCTGCCGTCTATAGGGTCACACAGGGTTGGACATGACTGAAGCGACTTAGCAGCAGCAGCAGCAAGGGGCCAATAGCATCATAGGTGTGTGTGTCAAATAGTTGTTGAATGAACAGATTCCTAATCAGTAAGCCAAGATTTGTCCATTGCCTCTGTGGTGACTTTTCAGAAGCTCTAATAGGGAACAACAGAATCGTAGAGATTTGCAACCAAGAAGAATCAAAGGAGGTCATCTATTCTTCCCCTCACGTGCTTATTTGGGGAAAAAGTTAAGGATCAGTAAGTAAAGGGATTTGCCAAGGGTCACACCGTTTGTTAGTAGCAAAATCAGGTGCAGAATCCAGACTGCAAAAGTTGTGTGTTTGATACCTAACATCCTCTTTCAGTCGTAAGAAAAAGTGCTGTTCATCAGTGAAACACAAAAATTCCAGGCCAAAGTGGCATTCTCACCTTTACCAATGAGCCACATTTTATATTCTTTGAAAGGAAAATGTTCATGTTACTCATTTACTTTTCTTTATTGCAGTGACTTCTTATAAGAAAGCTTTGTATGCTCACTATTACCAATACCATATAAAAATTATCCAGGGTCTCTATTTGGTGTTACACAGAGAAAATAACATACATTTGGTCTCTGCCATGGAGAAATATGGAGCCTAAGATACAAAGATGAAGAGATACATCTACAGGATATTCAGAAAACAGAATAAAACATATAATTAAGCCACAGTAAGAAAGTTGGGTATTTATTTCACATATTCAACATAAGGAAAATGATCATAGATAGGGGGAAAGTTCCAAAATACAAAATTGGGGTAGCTAACAGGAAGAATCCCAGTTGTACTAAATATTTTGTTTTCATTAAATTTGATAAAGTACTTTGTTTCTCATTACCATAATGAATATAGTGGGGACAAATCCCTCTTATGCAGAGAAACAATTTGTGCCTTCCAGAGGGTCTGATGCCTGTAATGAAGTAAAAACTGTTGTCAAATTAGTTCAGGTCAATAGCTATATTGTTTACACAAACCTCTGTGTCTTCAAAGATCTATCATTCTATAAAAGGTAATGTAGAGTGCATGTAAAGTGGGAAATGCAAGCTATTCAGTTCTTGAAAATTCAAGCACAAAAACTGATTGACAATTAAAAGCACTGAACTATGGTAAATCAAAGTTACCATGGCCTTAATTAATAGGAGACTCCCACTTGAAGATACAAATGTAAACATGGCCCTATTTAATAAACAAAGGGGTGACTGTGTAAGTTTAACTGGCAGTCCAGACCTCCACCCTGATTTTCAAAATGGTTGAACTGAGAGCTGGGAGAAGTAAAAAGTCTTGCTGAAGATCATGTAATTAGCTAATATCAGTNGATATGAGGGGAGAAGGTATCAAAAAATGCCACAATGCTAGGCCATTTCAGGGAGAAGCACAAAAGTTGCACAGGTTATAGGCTCTGGTATATGGCTTCCTCAGCAAAGGGGTGGATCTAGAAGGGGCTGATGGAAGAGTGGGGCTCTGTAGGGCTAGTCAGGGGTGTCCAGGTTCCTAGGAAGGAGCTGATAGAATTTACAGGGGCTGATAGAATGGAATAGCATCATGGCAACCTGCACCTTGTTGAGATTCAGGCGCAGGTCACAGAGGGTGACAGAAAGAAAGACTGGGGGATGGGCAGTGACCATCAGAGAGAAGATCTCCTCTTCAGTCTCACTTATTCCCTTATTCAGTATCTTCAGTTTTATATTCTCCAATGAGTGAGACATATGGAATCCAGAAATCAGCCAAATTTCACTCTTTATCTTTCTCCCCAGGTCTGGTCTCTTTGTATACCCTAAGTTTCAGCCACCTTGGGATAATGACACTGGCTTCACCCTATTCCAGAATTTTACAGTTTGGGAAAGTGCAGGTGGTGCCCAGGTATGTTTCTTTAATTTTTTAAAGTTAGAAATGTCATTTGTTTTCTTGTGGTGACTTATTCTTCATCTCTACTTGAAGGGCGATGATTTGTTTCTGGGGGAGGATTGCTATATTATCACAGCTTTAGCACCCCACTCCAGTACTCTTGCCTGGAAAACCCCATGGATGGAGGAGCCTGGAAGGCCGCAGTCCACTGGGTTGCTGAGGTTGGACACGACTGAGCAACTTCATTTCACTTTTCACTTTCACGCATTGGAGAAGGAGATGGCAAGCCACTCCAGTGTTCTTGCCTGGAGAATCCCAGGGACAGGGGAGCCTGGTGGGCTGCCGTCTATAGGGTCACACAGGGTTGGACATGACTGAAGCGACTTAGCAGCAGCAGCAGCAAGGGGCCAATAGCATCATAGGTGTGTGTGTCAAATAGTTGTTGAATGAACAGATTCCTAATCAGTAAGCCAAGATTTGTCCATTGCCTCTGTGGTGACTTTTCAGAAGCTCTAATAGGGAACAACAGAATCGTAGAGATTTGCAACCAAGAAGAATCAAAGGAGGTCATCTATTCTTCCCCTCACGTGCTTATTTGGGGAAAAAGTTAAGGATCAGTAAGTAAAGGGATTTGCCAAGGGTCACACCGTTTGTTAGTAGCAAAATCAGGTGCAGAATCCAGACTGCAAAGGTTGTGTGTTTGATACCTAACATCCTCTTTCAGTCGTAAGAAAAAGTGCTGTTCATCAGTGAAACACAAAAATTCCAGGCCAAAGTGGCATTCTCACCTTTACCAATGAGCCACATTTTATATTCTTTGAAAGGAAAATGTTCATGTTACTCATTTACTTTTCTTTATTGCAGTGACTTCTTATAAGAAAGCTTTGTATGCTCACTATTACCAATACCATATAAAAATTATCCAGGGTCTCTATTTGGTGTTACACAGAGAAAATAACATACATTTGGTCTCTGCCATGGAGAAATATGGAGCCTAAGATACAAAGATGAAGAGATACATCTACAGGATATTCAGAAAACAGAATAAAACATATAATTAAGCCACAGTAAGAAAGTTGGGTATTTATTTCACATATTCAACATAAGGAAAATGATCATAGATAGGGGGAAAGTTCCAAAGTACAAAATTGGGGTAGCTAACAGGAAGAATCCCAGTTGTACTAAATATTTTGTTTTCATTAAATTTGATAAAGTACTTTGTTTCTCATTACCATAATGAATATAGTGGGGACAAATCCCTCTTATGCAGAGAAACAATTTGTGCCTTCCAGAGGGTCTGATGCCTGTAATGAAGTAAAAACTGTTGTCAAATTAGTTCAGGTCAATAGCTATATTGTTTACACAAACCTCTGTGTCTTCAAAGATCTATCATTCTATAAAAGGTAATGTAGAGTGCATGTAAAGTGGGAAATGCAAGCTATTCAGTTCTTGAAAATTCAAGCACAAAAACTGATTGACAATTAAAAGCACTGAACTATGGTAAATCAAAGTTACCATGGCCTTAATTAATAGGAGACTCCCACTTGAAGATACAAATGTAAACATGGCCCTATTTAATAAACAAAGGGGTGACTGTGTAAGTTTAACTGGCAGTCCAGACCTCCACCCTGATTTTCAAAATGGTTGAACTGAGAGCTGGGAGAAGTAAAAAGTCTTGCTGAAGATCATGTAATTAGCTAATATCAGCCTCTGTTCCCCAAGCTAGTGTGATTCTTTCAACTCTAACAAGTGTGTTTGGTTAATCCTTGATCCTTGTTTGGAGCCACTAACCTAAGCTGTATACACATAGAATGTATTTTGAGTCTATAGTCATGCTGAATTACTTATTTCATATTTGCAAGTTTTTGACAATCTTAGTTAACAACACTGAGTTAAATATTAAGTATGAGAGTCCCTGGATGTTTTGCTTATCTCCATTAATTTTGTGTAATTTGACAGTTGCAAGCTTATTTTAAATACATGAAGAATTCACATTGACCTTTATAATGCATCAGTTGTTAGGAAGAGAAATGAAAAGTGCAGAGGGGATGTTACCAAAGGGGCTAGTTAATACCGATCTCACGGCAACTTTGGGATGCCTACACAGATATTGATGGACAAAAGCTGCTTAAATATGATATAGCACACTCATTTATACTTAATCAATAATTAAAGAAGCTACAGGAAATCTGCAAGAAAAGCCAAGCCTCAGACCTTTGACATAACATATATTGTTGTTTTTATAGATTTTTAGAAGTAGCAATCTTCACCTGAAAACATTCCAGGTTTATGCATGCAGAGATTTTGGAATTGATGTCTTGGAAAGTGATGCAAATACATCAATTACTGACAGCTTACTACTTGGTCATTTTGCCCACAGGGTAAGTGCCTTCATGTGATTCTTTTAAGTTGTTCATCAAAACAGAATCATATGTTCTGGGTCCTTTGATGACTCAGGATATGTAATTTTAATAGAATTCTTTAACAAATCTTGTGTTTAGTTGGTCAAAGTTAGAGGATTCTTTGATTTGTAGCAGTGGTGATATTTATCATAAAATTCAAGCACACATAAGATTTCCATGTGTTGTGTTCATATAAATCACAAAAGCCCTGAGTGGCTCACAGAACTCTTATCTAGTTGTGATTTTGGGTTTTTATCCACACCAATTAAAAAGTCTAATAATTTTACGTTCATTTACTCTAACCTCACAAAGTTTATGAAATAGTGTGAGTCCATTTCGTCTTTATGGACTGTGGTTTGCCAAGTTTCAACATCAACATTTTGTTCATAGGGTTCTTACTCTATTTAGGGCCCCCTCCCATAAAAAATGGTGATATAAATTTGTGTTGTTTGCTATAGTTTACTAGGGTTTCTTAAGTGATTCCCTAATACTTACCTCAGTGTGTGTGTCTACATGATAAACATCAAACTATGGATGACTTCCCCACCACTGCATGGCCAGGTGACAAGAATGTAGCTGAGCTAAGAACTTCTTGGCTAAGAAGTACTAGTTCTCAAGGGAAATCCGTGGCTGCCATTGGTTTCTGACCTATAATGAGTCCTTTTGTTCTTTTTCTTGAAGGAGTTACATGCATGTTAGTGTCACAGCTCAGAATAATCATAGATGGAAGGGACGTAGAGTACTTCTGGGGACCAAGGGAAGAGTGTTCTCTTTAGCTCATTCCTGAATGCGTGGACCAACTGACACTTAAATGATAAGTTTTTACTTTGGTGCTTCCTTTGATGATTCATAACTACAGATACCAATCCTGAGTTTAAAAAAATCACTTTCTTATTAAGTTACATTTTCCTACGTTTAATTTTCCAGCTTCTTTCCTTCTTTCTCTTCCGAACCCTCGTTTTTAGGAGGGAAATACCTACCAGTTTTTCCTTTTCTCTGAAAAGATTACCACCTTGAGAGATGATTCTTCTTTTCAAGTTCCTTAGTTCCAGAGAGGATGAGACCCAGATTTAGATTTTGTGATACGGGTTGACCTAAGGCCCATAAATTTCTCAGAAACAACCTTAGAGAAGATGCTAAAAACAAAATGCCCATCAAGCTGAAGAACTAAGTGTCCTGGCAAATTAATGTCACAACATCTTAATTGATGCTAAATAGACATCATGATTAGTGGAAGAGTGACATAAATTAAGATTCAGATTATGACAAAAGGGTGCTTTTCATAACAAAATATAATCTCACCCCTGGGGTATAATTCACCAGTGATGCAATACAGCTGAGAGCTTCTCAGCCTCCTAATAAGTAAGTGCAGGGCCAAAGTGCTTGGATGGAAAATGTTAAACAGCTTTTTATAAGCACGATCTAGATCTTATTTAGGCATCTGAATCTTAAAGCCATGCAATTTTATGGTGTATATGTATGACATTATCACATAGACACACTGGAATATTACTCAGCTATTAAAAATGAAACTGGGCCATTTGTAGAGACACGGATGGACCTAAAGGTTGTCATAGAGGGTGAAATAAGTCAGAAAGAGAAAAATGTTATAAACTGAGGCATAAATGTGGACTCTAGAAGAGTGGTACAAATGAACCTACTCACAGGGAAGGAAAAAAGATGCAGATTTAGAGAACATGTGGGCACAGTGGTGAAGGGGAGTGGGGGGGTTGGGAGATTGGGGTTGCCATATATACCCTGTCACGTGTAAAGTAGATCGCTAGTGGGAAGCTGCTGTATATACAGGGAGCTCAGCTCAATGTTCTGTGGTGTCCTAGAAGGGTGGGATGGGGGTGGGGTGGAAAGGAGATCTAAGAGGGAGGAATATATGTATACATATAAGTGATTCAATTCATTGTACGCAGAAACTAAACAATATTGCAAAGCAACTCTGTCCCAATAAAACATAAATAAAGTATGTAATATTAGAGGTAAATATTACCTAAGAGTTGATGCAGTTAGAACTCTTGAATTTACAGGTACAGAAATGGAGGCTTTGAGAAGCCAGATGAGAACCGAAGATCATGCCCAGTATTGTGGAGCTTGGACCACCTGGATATCACGCCTGGTCCAATACTCAGTTAATTACATATGGGAAAATGGCCTTGGCAAAAAGTATTTATTAGTGCTTACTCCAATATTCTCTGAAGTGTTTTCCTTGGAAGGCTAGATCCAAGAGAGGATCTGAGAAAAGGAAGATTCTTAGGTTAATTACATATAGGATATGCTAGGCAGAGTGGTAAAAAGTCTGCCTGCCAATGTAGGAGACACAGGAGATGCAGGTTTGATCCCAGGATTGGGAAGATCCCCTGGAGTAGGAAATGGCAACCCTCTCCAGTATTCTTGCCTGGAGAATTCCACGGACAGAGGAGCCTGGCAGGCTACAGTCTGCAAGGTCCGAAAGAGTCAGAAAAGACTCAGTGACTGAGCGTATACACACATACACATGCTGTTTACCATCCCTCCCATCCTCTGAAATTCACATTGCGTATTACCCCATTAAAGTCTTTACAAAGTTCTAGGGTTAAAAGAAAACGAAAAATCTATGAATATATATTTAGTGCACTATTGCTCAGATTTATCTGGGAACCACTTTATTGCTGTATAAAACTGTATTAGTTTTTTTTTTTTTTTTTTAAAGGATGCCAACCTCTCTTTGGTTGTAGAAATCTGACTTTAGCCTCTTTCTTTCAAATCTGCCATTTCTTTAGGAATTAAAGACTTCAGACACTTTGGCTTAATCATTCTTAGACCTTCCACCTGCATGTAATTAGTGACACACAGTGATCAGTGAGTCATGTTCTAAAACAAACATTAGTTTCTGGAAGAATTTTTTTTATTAGAAAGGATTTTTTCCCATTAGACATATTTGTTTATGTTGGAACTCTCATACCCAACATTACCTTGGTATTGAGATGAGTAGAATAATTTTCAGTGAGAATGGCTTTATTATGCAAGAAAAAGAGATGTGCAAACCATCATTATACATCCAAATTTGGCCATTGTGGTTTGTTTATTCTGCTATACTAGCCTTGCTTTTAATTAGCACCCCCTTCCACAGTCTCCAAGATGTCCTGATTTGGATGTAAATTATGATCACCCCACTTTTGGAAGTATCTGTAGGATGGTTGCCTTTTTGTTGGTGTTGTAATTCATTCAAGCAAACATACTACTTAAAAAAAAATCTTATTCAGGAAAATGCTGTTGAGGTTGCTTCATTCTGTTTCTCTCAGGGTTACTTTTCATTTTCACTTGTGGATTTGTCTTCCTCAATTTAGAACTTTCATCATTTTGTTTCTCTAAATTCCATCCTAGGTCTCCTTCTTCTCTACATATCCTTTCTCTCCCTGGGAGAAATCTCATTTTCTCTAGTGGTTTCAATTACCATCCACATGCTGATGTCTCCCATATATTTGCATTTGCATTTATTTCTACCATTTTATTTTGTGCTTTCAGTTTGAAATTCAGTATGTATGTTTTTTTCCCTATTTTTCAAACTTGATTTGTCTTGCATTGAATAATATCTTTTTTAATATTCACTCATTTGAAAGTTATTCATTCTGTTAAAATCGTATAGGTTCTTGGACTTAAATTTGTGACATGTCTGCTCATCTTCACAAAGTTTTAATTACATTGGCGTTGTTAAACTTCACCTGAGCCATGCAAGGACCTTAAACTCCTTTAACTTCTTCACCCTCTCATCTCGTATATTACTTTAGTATTTGTTCTTCTTTAAACAGATGTTTCATGGAAATATGGCATTTTTAGGGAAAAGTGCACAAATCACAAGTGAAGAGCTCTATGAATTTTTGTAAAGCAAAATCACATGCATACCACCCAGATCTAGAAATAGAACATCATCAGGTCCTCTAAAACCCCTTAATGTCTGCTCCCAGTTAATCCCAACCCCTACCCCCCGGCCAAAGGAGAGCCATTATACAGACTTCTCAAGTATAGGTTAATTTCAGATCTGTTTTTGAACTTTATGTAAATGGAATCATACATCGTGCAACTCTAATGTGTGCATGGCCCCTTTGGCATATTATTATATCTAGATTCATTCATGTTTTTTCTATGTTTCAGTAATTTATTCTTCCAATTGTTATGTCATTGTTGTTGTTCAGTCAGTAAGTCATGTCCAACTGTTTGCAACCCCATGGACTGCAGCACACCAGGCTTCCCTGTCCTTACCGTCTCCCAGAGTTTGCTCAAACTCATGTCCATTGAGTCAGTGACGCCATCCAACCATCTTGTTATCTATCATCCCCTTCTCCTCCTGTCTTCAATCTTTCCCAGAATCAGGGTCTTTTCCAATAAGTCGTCTTGTCACATCAGGTGGCCAAAGTATTGGAGCTTCAGCTTCAACATCAGTTCTTCCAATGAATATTCAGGATTGATTNGCCATCCAACCATCTTGTTATCTATCATCCCCTTCTCCTCCTGTCTTCAATCTTTCCCAGAATCAGGGTCTTTTCCAATAAGTCGTCTTGTCACATCAGGTGGCCAAAGTATTGGAGCTTCAGCTTCAACATCAGTTCTTCCAATGAATATTCAGGATTGATTTCATTTAGAATTGACTGGTTTAATCTTCTTCAAGTCCAAGGGACATTCAAGAGTCTTCTCCAGCACCTCAATTTGAGAGCATCAATTCTTCCCTCTTATGGACTGCGTTATAGTTTTTAAAGCCATTTTGCTCTTGCTGGACATTTGCCTGTTTCCAGTTTAGGATTATTACAGAGAAAGATGTTATGAACAATCTTCAGTATGTATCTTGGTGTTCACAAGCATGCATATCTGTTGAGTATGTGCCAGATTTTAAAACTGCTGGCTCAGAGTCTGGGCCTTTAGCTTTAGTGGATGATGCCAAACCCCACGCAATCCCAAGTGTTTAACTTGTACCACCAGTTTGCAAAACGTGTTTTAGAGCTAGGTCTTGGAATTTCTCTTGACCAACATTCTGTAGAATTTCTTCATGTCTCTGTAGTATTCTTGTTCCTAATTCCCCCATCTTCCTCTTTTCTGATTTAACTCTCATTGTTTTAGCCTATGGTAACTTTTTAAACTGATGGTCTATGAAAGGTAAATATTTTGACCTAAAAATGGAGGCTCCGTTCTTGGAAGATTGTTACTATAGATCACTAGGTTGAAGTTCACTTTGCCTTGACGCTTTGAAGTTAATACTCATTGTCTTCTGTCTTCTAGTCCTGAAGCTAAAGAGTTTTTAGATATTTCATGGAAGCCATATATAGGATGGAAAAACAACAAGGTCCTACTGTGTAGCACAGGGAACTGTATTCAATATCCTGTAATAAACCATAATGGAAAGTAATTTTAAAAGGGAAGTGTATGTAACTGGAAGACTTCCCCAGTGGCTCAATGGTAAAGAATCTGCTTGCAATGCAGGAGATTTGGTTTGATCCCTGGGTCAGGAAGATCCCCTGGCAAAAGAAATGGAAACCTACTCCAATATTTTTGCTGGGTAAATCCCACAGACAGAGGAGCCTGGTGGGCTACAGTCCATGGGGTCGCAAAACAGTTAGACATGACTTAGTGATTAAACAACACAAATGTATATAGCTGAGTGACTTTGCCCCCCCCCCAAAAAAAAACACACACACACACACACACACCCACACACAAAACCCAGTTTATAGATACTCTAATTCTAAGTCTTTTATATGTAACCTATTAGTTCTTCCTCTTTGGAGATTCTTGGGATCTTGTCCTTGTCCCTGGTATGTGTAATTCCAATATGATGTAACTTGGCTGTGGCTTTTTCTTCTGACCACTCTGCTAGGCACTGGGCAGGACTTTTCAGTCTGGAAAGTCATATCCTTTCCTTCTGGGAAATTTTCTTTATTTATTTCTTTGATAATTATCTCCCCTATATTTTCTGTTTTATTTAAACTCTTATTATTTTGATATTAGCTTTCCTGAATTACTTTTCTAATCTTCTTAATTTCTCTCTGATTTCCCATTGCCTTTTTATCCTACTTTCTTAGATTTCTTTTCTATTTAATTTATTAATTCTACTCTCCTATTATTTTTTTTTTTCTAAAAAATTCCTTTTTGGGCTTCTTCTTTCATGAACATGATACTCTTATTTCGCTGATGTTATGAAGTTTCCCTTCTGATTTCTCTACTGGCATTGTCTCCACTGGGTTTCTTTTCTTCTGTTTGTTTCTTTTCATCACTGTTTCCAGGTGGAGACTCTTGACAGTTTCTGGTGATCCTCAAACATGCATCTATTTTGAGCAATGGAACAGTGAAGCACTAACAGCTTGATTAGATGGAGTTTGTTGAAGAGATTTTACAGAAAATCCTGGAAGCAGTTTTTGTTGTTTTTTAAACTTTTTAATATTTATTTTTTTATACTGACATACAGTAAAATGGACTTTTTGATGTACAGTTCTGTAAAATTTTAACATATGAGTAGATTTATATAACTACCACTCAGATATGGGACAGTTGCATCAGCCTGAAAAAACCCTCCCTTTGGCTCCATCTCTGTAGCTATATCTCTTCATATCTGCTTGGAGGTCACTAATCTATTCCCTGTCACCGTAACTTTTTCTTTTCAACAATCACATGAATGAGATAACATGGTATGTAACCTTTTGAGGCTGGCTTCTTTCACTGGAAGATACCTTTGGTATTTATCTAACTTGCTGCAAGAAACAGTATTTTATTCCTTGTTATTGTGGGGGACAGTATTCCACTATATGGATGTACCACAGTTTATTCATTTGTTGAAGGACATTTGAACTGTTTCCAGATTTGGTGATTGACTACAAATAAAATTGTCTTAACCATCTGTTTAAGGCTTTTGTATGAACCTAAGTTTTCACTTCTCTAAGGTAAATGCTTAGGAATTGAATTGTTAGGTCAGTGATGTGTGCATGCTTGCTAAGTCGCTTCAATCGTGTCTGACTCTTTGAGACCCCATGGACTGTAACCTTCCAGGCTCTTTTGTCCATGAAATTCTCCATGCAAGAGTACTGGGGTGAGTTGTCATGCCTTCCTCGAGGGGGTCTTCCTGACCCAGGGATAAAGCCTGTGTCTCTTACGGCTCCTGCATCGGTAGGCAGGATCTTTACCACTAGCACCACTTGGGAAGCCCCTTGGTCAATAATAAGATTATGTTAACTTTGTTAAAAAGTAACAAACAATTTTTCCACAGTGTTTGTACCATTTTGCATTCCCACCAGCAGTGTATGAAAATTTCAATTATTTTTTTTTCTTCATCAGCATTTGGTATTGTCACTAATTTTTATTTAACACTCTAATAGGTGTGTAGGATATTACATTGTGATCCTTTGTGATATATATGTGCTTTGCAAATATTTTCTCTTAGTCTGTAGCTTGTCTTTTTATTCACTTAATTGTTTTTATTCATGTATTAAAATTGTGTTTCATTTGGCCAGTCCTCTTATTTTTCTTTCCTTATCCCCCTTCCAAATCACAGGGAAACCTGTGTATGTCAGCTGGGATCAAATCTCCCAGAAGGTGGCAACTGAGAGTTTCTAACACAACCTTTGTGAATTTTGATCTCACTCACTGTGTGGCCATCAGGACCTGTTCAGGCTGCTCCCAAGGACAGGGTAAGTTGTTTGAGTAGATAAGACAAATAATAAAACTAGTAAATAAGTCCAAGGTGAGGTGAAGTCGCTCAGTCGTGTCCGACTATTTGCGACCCCATGGACTGTAGTCTACCAGGCTCCTCCGTCCATGGGATTCTCCAGGCAAGAATACTGGAGTGGGTTGCCATTTCCTTCTCCAGGGGATCATTCTGACCCGGGGATTGAACCCAGGTCTCCCACATTGGAGGCAGATGCTTTAACTTCTGAGCCACCAGTACGCACATATAAATGTGATAAATAGTGGCAAAGCCATTGGGATTCATTATTTCTTTTACTTACAAGATTTCTTTAAGAGGAACTAAAGATCTTCTTGATGAGGGTGAAAGAGGAGAGTGAAAAAACTGGTTTAAAACTCAACATTCAAAAAACTAAAATCGTGGCATCTGGTCCCATTACTTCATGGCAAAAGAAGGGGAAAAACATGGAAGCAGTGACAGATTTTATTTTCTTGGCTCCAAAATCACTGTGGATGGTAACTGCAGCCATGAAATTAAAAGACACTTGCTCCTTGGAAGGAAAGCTATGACAAACCTAGACAGCATTTTAAAAGGCAGAAACATCAACGTCACTTTGCTGACAAAAGCGTGTGTAATCAAAGCTATGGTTTTTCCAGTAGGCATGTGCAGATATGAGAGTTGTACCATAAAGAAGGCTGAGCACCAAAGAATTGATGCTTTCAATTTGTGGTGCTGGAGAAGACTCTTGAGAGTCCTTTGGACAGCAGGGAGACCAAACTAGTCAATCCTAAAGGAAATCAACCCTAAATATTCACTGGAAGGACTAATGCTGAAGCTCCAATATTTTGGCCACCTGATGTGAAGAGCTGATTCATTGAAAAAGACCCTGATGCTGGGAAAGACTGAAGGCAAGAGGAGAAGGGGGTGGCACAGGACAAGATGGTTAAATAGCATCACTGAATCAATGGACATGAATTTGAGCAAACTTGGAGACAATAAATGACGGGGAAGCCTGGTGTGCTGCAGTCCATGGAGTCTCAGGGTTGGACATGACTTAGTGATTGAACAACAATGTAAGATATCATCAATAGAAACTGCTGCTCAAATCTCCTAAAAGAAATTCTAGAGGAGGCCAGGTGCTCCCAATATGGTTCTTGCAGCTCCCTGGCCTTTCCCTACCTGGTGCCTGTCATACTCTGTTATGATAATTCCATGTCTCTACTGGATTCTGAGCTTCACAAATGCAGGGACCACAGCTCTCTCTCATATTGAAGTATAGTTGATTTACAATATTGTATTAGTTTCTGTACAACATAGTGATTCAATATTTTTATGGATTACACTCCATTTAAAGTTCTTAAAAATATTGACTATATTCCCTGTGCTGTACAATATGTCCTTGTAGCTAATTTTCTTTGTACATAGTAGTCTGTACGTCTTGAGCTTCTCTCTTATTGTGCCTTACTCATGTCCCTCTCCCCACTGGTAGCCACAGTTTATTCTTTATATCTGATCACATCTCTTTTGCTCAGAGTTTTATCATTAGTAACCAGTAGCCTGGTGCCCAGTAGGTTCACTGACTAAATCAATGAATGGAGTTGGATTGATATACGTATGGATATGAACTAATACACATGCAAGCTTTCCTGAAAGAGCTTGAGTTCAGGAACCTTGTGTTTTCAACAGCCCAAGGCTTTTTGTATGCACAGAGAGACCATAAGAATTCTTGTTCACTTGTTAACTACATCTCAGAGGTGGTGAGAAATACCTTGGAGAACTCATGGGCTAAGGCGAAAGAACTAGAGAGCAATCTAGTTGATTTGATCATTGTAAACAGACAAACCAAGTGGTTCAAGTAAATATGCTCTTGTGGTTTGAATTGCCAATTTAGATAATTGTTTGTTTTTTTAATTAAATGAATAATCAGTAAGTCTCCACTTTGCTTTTTATCCCCCCTCTATAGACAGAGCCAAAAATTGTTTTTGTTTGGGTGGCATCTGAGTTTAAGATTGTAGAAATAATAATAGGAATAAAAAATGCCTTAAGACAATCACTTCAAATATTAATTCCTCAGTTAGTAGCTTCACTGTCTCATATCATTCATAAGACACTGAAAAGGAGCAAGCTACTCCTTATGAGCTCTAATTTCTTCTCCCTGGATGTCCTTGGCTAAGCCATCTCTTTCATTTGTTTAAAAACTATTTACTCCGGATTCTGTTTAAGGACCTGAGTGGTACAGAGATGAAAAGCACATAGTTCTTGTCTTCCAGGAGCTTTCCATCTAGGCACAAAAATAAATGTCTGAGCTAATGAATGTAATCGTATGATGAATCCAATACTTGAGGACTGGGCAAGGTCAATGAGGGGAACAGCAAGGAAAGGGGTCAGGTAGGACTTCATCATAGATTGCCTTGAGCAGGATTTAGAAAGGTGAAGAGAAGTTTGCAAGAAGGAAGAGGCAGAGAAAAGTTTTTACATATTAGGAATAGCCTACGCAAAAAAAAAAAAAAATTAAAAGAGCAAGTTATGATGGGGAAGTTGCAAAGAAATACAATATAGCTGAATTATAGAACTGCTTGTGGTGTTAGATAAATGACAGGTTGCTTCCCTGGTGGCTCAGATGGTAAAGAATCTGCCTACAATGGAGGAGACCTGGGTTTGATCCCAGGGTTGGAAAGATCCCCTGGAGAAGGGGATGGCAACCTAATCCAGTATTCTTTCCTTGAGATGACAGAGGACAGAGGAGCCTGGCGGACTATAGTCCATGGGGTCAAAGAGCTGGACACGACTGAGTGACTAGCGCGGACACACGCGGAAGTTTCTGAGGTGGAACTGTAGCATCGTGGATGAATGGCGGTTGAGTGCACAGACTACTGGGATGAGAATGAAAGCATTAGGGCCTCTTTCTGTTTATATCTTATTTTACATTTTTCCTTTTTTATGTATTTTATGAGATACATAATACAGCAATATGGTAGCATATAAACTCAGAGATGTGTCCTGAGTTTTTAAATTTTAATGACAGGGGGCTGAGTGTTAGAAGACCACTGCCATTGTTTCTTCCTGGGCAACTGACTAACAGCAGAGCCAGTGAATCCTGTGAAGGAGGTGCGAGGGAAACCCTGCTAAGGCATGTAGCCCGACAGCTGATACCTATAAAATGTGTTACTATTTGTCCGTGTGATTGATTGAATATGGCTTTTGAGGGCAAATGTTTAAAGTATAAATCTCATAAGGAATAGGGTTAGATTTGCCTTGGAAGAACTAGAGCAGAGAGATGGAAAGACTAGCCCTCAGCACCTTTCGCATTTAGTAATTAGTAATATAATAGACCGCCATTTCCCACCCTTGGCATTTGGGACTGGATAACTGTTTGTTGTGGGGGCTCCCCCGTGCATTGTAGAGTGCTGGCTAGCATCCTTGCCTCTTCCCACCAGATGCCCATGCCACGGCTGTCCACTCAGTTGTGATAGCCAAAAATGCTTGCAGATGGTACCAAATGTCCACGGCAGGGCAAACCACCCCTGGCTGGGAATCACTGCTTGAGAATCAGGCTGCGTGAGGACAGTGCCGCTACTATTCTTATCTCACTCTGCAGCACATAGCACAGAGCCTGACATACTGTCAACTCAGGATATGTATTTTTTCCTTGGACAAATAAGTGAGCAAATTGTTAAACTGTATAAATATGCAATTTTAAAATACTGAAAATAACTCAGTGACTTCAGGTGCCATTTGTGATCACATTCTTTTGTGCCTTTGGGTCACAGTCTTTCTTCCATCTTACAGGTGGGTTTACTGTGAAGACCAACCAGTTGAAGTTTGTGAACTCTCCGAACTTGGTAGCATTTCCGTCTCCTCATGCAGCCATTTTGGAAGACTTGGATGGGTCTCTGTCTGGAAAAAATAGAAGTCACATTCTTGCTTCTATGGAAACACTTCCAGCTTCCTGTGTGGTCAAAGCCAGCTTCAGCCAGCTTGTCCATGGCAGTGTCTGTGAGGAAAATGTTCTCTTTCATCGGATGTCTATTGGTTTGTAAGTTGAATTAACTCTACATTTTGGCTTGTCAATGGACATGTATATATCATTCAGGTTGTTGATATTTATAATTGAAAAAAGTAGCAAAAACCGCTAGACCATTCAGGTATGACCTAAATCAAATCCCTTATGATTATACAGTGGAAGTGAGAAATAGATTTAAGGGCCTAGATCTGATAGACAGAGTTCCTGATGAACTATGGAATGAGGTTCGTGACATTGTACAGGAGACCATCCCCATGGAAAAGGAATGCAAACAAGCAAAATGGCTGTCTGGAGAAGCCTTACAAATAGCACTGAAAAGAAGAGAGGCGAAAAGCAAAGGAGAAAAGAAAAGATATAAGCATCTGAATGCAGAGTTCCAAAGAATAGCAAGAAGAGATAAGAAAGCCTTCTTCAGCAATCAATGCAAAGAGATAGAGGAAAACAACAGAATGGGAAAGACTAGAGATCTCTTCAAGAGAATTGGAGATACCAAGGGAACATTTCATGCAAAGATGGGCTCGATAAAGGATAGAAATGGTATGGACCTAACAGAAGCAGAAGATATTAAGAAGAGGTGGCAAGAATACACAGAAGAACTGTACAGAAAAGATCTTCACGACCCAGATAATCATGAGGATGTGATCACTAATCTAGAGCCAGACATCTTGGAATGTGAAGTCAAGTGGGCCTTAGAAAGCATCACTAAGAACAAAGCTAGTGGAGGTGATGGAATTCCAGTTGAGCTGTTTCAAATCCTGGAAGATGATGCTGTGAAAGTGCTGCACTCAATATGCCAGCAAATTTGGAAAACTCAGCAGTGGCCACAGGACTGGAAAAGGTCAGTTTTCATTCCAATTCCAAAGAAAGGCAATGCCAAAGAATGCTCAAACTACCGCACAATTGCACTCATCTCACACGCTAGTAAAGTAATGCTCAAAATTCTCCAAGCCAGGCTTCAGCAATATGTGAACCGTGAACTCCCTGATGTTCAAGCTGGTTTTAGAACAGGCAGAGGAACCAGAGATCAAATTGCCAACATCCGCTGGATCATGGAAAAAGCAAGAGAGTTCCAGAAAAACATCTATTTCTGCTTTATTGACTATGCCAAAGCCTTTGACTGTGTGGATCACAATAAACTGTGGAAAATTCTGAAAGAGATGGGAATACCAGACCACCTAACCTGCCTCTTGAGAAATCTGTATGCAGGTCAGGAAGCAACAGTTAGAACTGGACATGGAACAACAGACTGGTTCCAAATAGGAAAAGGAGTACGTCAAGGCTGTATATTGTCTCCCTGCTTATTTAACTTATATGCAGAGTACATCATGAGAAACGCTGGACTGGAAGAAACACAAGCTGGAATCAAGATTGCCGGGAGAAATATCAATAACCTCAGATATGCTGATGACACCACCCTTATGGCAGAAAGTGAGGAGGAGCTAAAAAGCCTCTTGATGAAAGTGAAGGAGGAGAGCGAAAAAGTTGGCTTAAAGCTCAACATTCAGAAAACGAAGATCATGGCATCCGGTCCCATCACTTCATGGGAAATAGATGGGGAAACAGTGGAAACAGTGTCAGACTTTATTTTTTTGGGCTCCAAAATCACTGCAGATGGTGACTGCAGCCATGAAATTAAAAGACGCTTACTCCTTGGAAGAAAAGTTATGACCAACCTGGATAGTATATTCAAAAGCAGAGACATTACTTTGCCGACTAAGGTCCGCCTAGTCAAGGCTATGGTTTTTCCTGTGGTCATGTATGGATGTGAAAGTTGGACTGTGAAGAAAGCTGAGTGCCGAAGAATCGATGCTTTTGAACCGTGGTGTTGGAGAAGACTCTTGAGAGTCCCTTGGACTGCAAGGAGATCCAACCAGTCCATTCTGAAGGAGATCAACCCTGGGATTTCTTTGGAAGGAATGATGCTAAAGCTGAAACTCCAGTACTTTGGCCACCTCATGCGAAGAGTTGACTCATTGGAAAAGACTCTGATGCTGGGAGGGATTGGGGGCAGGAGGAGAAGGGGACGACCGAGGATGAGATGGCTGGATGGCATCACGGACTCTATGGATGTCAGTCTGAGTGAACTCTGGGAGATGGTGATGGATAGGGAGGCCTGGCGTGCTGCGATTCATGGGGTCGCAAAGAGTCAGACACGACTGAGCGACTGAACTGAACTGAACTGAACTGAACTGATAGAGGAGAAATTGTTTTCCAGATTCTGTTTGGTGTATTTAGTTCTAAAGAAGTGATATGGGATAATTTTGACAGGTGTCATATCATAAATTTATGGTAGTTTTAGGCTGATTTAAATGACAGCTTATTTTCAATAACAGTGGACCACATCTCATAGCCCTTGACCACTTATTGGCATTTTGAGTTAATAATTTCCTCTCAAAAAGACTTGCAACCAACAAAAAATTGAAATGTATTTAAATTAAGAGGAGTATTAATAAATTCCGATAATGTCCATTCTCATTTATATGCACCTCCTCTCCCTGAGCTCTTTTTAAGTGTTTGCTATGCTCCAGGGAAGCATTGCTGATGCTCCCTATTACTTGTGAAGTTGCTTCACACCAGTTCATTTTCCTTGTTAATTTTGTGAACTATTGGATTTGTACAATACATATCCTATTTAATATTGGAGCAAGAACTCCTTGTTTATGCTACTCAGACTACCATTAAGTCAGGAGCTAGGCTGTTTATAATGCATAAGAATCTGCTCCCTTTAATTTCCAGGTAATGACTGCTGAGTGACTAGGGTTCTATCTTTTACCTATTTCAAATGCATTGTATATAATTAGCCAGACTCCTTTCTCTCCTTTGTTTTAAGTGTCCTAGCTTCATGAATATTAAGTCAGGTGCTTCAGCCAGATCATGCTGGCATCTTATGTAAACAGGGAAACTCCACAGAGAGGGAGTCAGTATGGTCAGGTTTGCAGTAAGTCTGTATTCTGAACGCATATGCCATCCGTACCTTGACATTCTGTTTTAGACACCTTAGTAATACCCTGCTAGCATGGAATTGTCTGAAAACATTCCACTTTTGCTTTTCAAGCTGTTTATTATTCTATCTAATGTTAATGGACCCAATTCCAGTGAATAATAACAGTATGGAGCAATATGTTCATTTCTAATCATTTTGATTATGCAGAGCATGCCTTTCATTCTTAAGGATGCATCCTGATTTTTTATTATTTTTGTGATTTTAACAAAGATGTTTTTAATGAGCATTTTGAGGTTTACAAAAGTGAGCCGTTTATTTCTTATATGCGTGTATTTTTTTTAATGAAAAAATAGATTTGTGTAGTTAAAAAGAACATTATGTGCTTGTATAACACTGATTTCTCTGGGTTCTTGATATTCCTTTTCTATGTCTTGAAAACCTACTGGGAGACTGTCTCTGAAGGTGGCATTTAGCGGTGTGACGTTAGAAGCCTCTGCAGTTGTAATCCTTCTGAGCATCTGTTCTTGGAGGTCTTCAGGACAGGACACCTAGGTGCTTGCTTTGGCAGCAAGTCATGATCCCAGCATTCAAGGACTGACAAGGTCTAAAAGAGAATAATCCTAATACTATATTCTGAGTAGATTCAGAAGACCCCTATAGGGTGAAACACTTGCCTTGGTTTGTTTGGAATTTTCTTGGGTTTAAAATAAAAAATCTCATGTCCCAGAAACCCCTTCAGTCTTGAGAAAACCAAGATGGCTGGCCACCCTACTCCCTAGGCTTCTGTTTAAACATTTTCAGGTTGATTGACAGATCTGCGGACAAATGCTCATGACTCCAAGCCCAAGGGAGGCTCAGCACACTCCCAGTTATGAGTCTCTTCGCCCTGTGTCCTCATCTCTGGACGAGATGGTTAGGTTAGATGATCTCTAAGGCCTTGCTAGTCAGAGCGCATCGGTGTGACCTGGGACTAGATGCAGGGAATCTCAAACTCACCCTAGACGTCCTGAGTCAGGACCTCTGGAGAATTTATACTCAAATTTTAGAAGCACTGCCCTCAGGTCTTTCTAACTTGATCTTTCCAGATTCCATCCCCAGTTATTTGTGTTCAATGACTTGATCTCTGTCCCAGAGCATTATAACCTCATTAGGAACATGTCAGAGCTAATGAGCAATTTGAGTTCCACGTAGATACAAACTTTGTGGCATTTCATGGAGAAAGGATTAATTTGCTGTGCTATTTTCCCTGGAGCATGCACCCTAAGAGTTGATTTGCAAAGCTCTCACAGTCCTCATCTTTTAGGGTTGCTTGCTGATGGGGATCTGATGTGGCACATGGACCCTGCCCTCTTTCCTTTCAACATTTAGCCCCCTCCTGCCTCTTCAGCCCAGGTGCCTAGTAGGGTGTGAGGTCTGCACAGCTGCCTAAACGGGGCACTCCTGCTCTCTAACTAACAACTGAGTACTTGGGGTGTGATCTCTTCCTCGGAGGCTCCTCCTGGCCCATGTTCACTATAGGTTCTGTATTTGACGTTGACAACCTTCCCTCACTACCCTTTCCAAGAGTGATGAGTGCCCACATTTGTGGCACTTCTGGTTTCGTAGCTTCCTCTGACTTCATCCTCACAATTGTGTTGACCAAGGCATAAAAATGTTTACAGTTGGCAATAATAATTAATATTTTGGTGAAGAAAAATTTCCTACCCTCTACAAGGCAGAGTCTATGTTTTGTTAAAAATAATGACATGTTTGGTCTGGGTGAGTTCTCTCTCACAGGTTCTAAAACGTGCTTTCTTAAGGGTTCGCTGGTGTTCAGGATAGCATTTCTTTCTTGACTTTTATTTCTACCAATCTCTTTCTCTCAATTCCATCCTTCCTGATAAGACCAGGAAGTGGTAGCTCTAGCAGTATAAGTCAGGAACTCATTTCAGAAAAATGTCAGCACCATTTGCTCCAGAGGCCTCATCATGGCAAAATGGCTCACACAGTCCCTGGATTTATTGATCCTGAGTTTCTTCTGTGTAGAGATGCTTACCTGGGACAAGGATCATGTCACCAGGGTACTGTGTGCTCCTTCTAGACCTCCTTTGTAAGCTTTTCTTCCTGACCCTTCAATGCTAGTGTTCCTTAAGATTCTTCAAGAAGCTTTCAAGCTATGCTCTTCCCAAATGACCTGGACTGTTTCATAGCCTCAGTTAACATTCACCGATGCTGCTTTATGGAAGTCCAGACCCATTTATCCGACTGCCCTTAGGATCTGCCCTGTCCAATATTGTAGTCACTCACCACAGGTGGCCGCTGAACACGTGAAATGTGGCTCATCCAAATGGAGATGTGCTGTAAGTGTAAATTACGCATCTTGTTTCTAAGACTTTGTATGAAAAAAAGAATGTAAAATAGCTCAATGATTTGTTTATATTGATTATCTTGAAATGATAATATTTTGAATATGTTGGGTTAAATATATTATTAAATTAATTTTACTTGTTTCTTTTACATTTTTTAATATGGCTATGATAAAGTTTAAGGTTCTATCTGTGGCTTGCATTGTATTTCCATTGAGCTGTAGTGCTTTCAATTTCTGTTAAGAGTATTCAGCAGCCATCTCAAACACAACCTGTCAAAACCAAACCTAAGGTCTTTATTCCATGAGCTTATTGGGTGTTAAGAATCTCTGGGTGTTCAGACAAATGATGCAATTACCTAAACCAAAAATGGGAGTTATCCTTGACTCCTCTGCTCACAGAAATCACCTACCATGTCCAGTCCATTTCATCTCCTAAAAAAACATCCCTTTTGAGTTATATTACTTCTCTCCTTCCCAACTTCTCTAGTCCAACTTGACACTGAGATCCCACCTGTTTAACTGCAGCAGCCACTTAGCTTGCCACCCTGCTGGGATCCTATCCATAAATGTACGAGTCTTTGTAGATCAGGTCTGGTCCTGCCATCCATGCATTCCCTTGCTTAAGACTTCATCAGGGCCTTGCCAGTGCCTCCCAGTGAAGCCTGCCATTTGTAATGTCTCAAGAGGACTTCATGACCTACTCCTGTTTGTGTTATACTTCTAGGATCATTTCTCAATGCTCTGCCCTCCTTTCCCTAAATTTTAAGCCTCAGCCACACTCAACGTCTTTGTGTTTTTCAGTCCATAGCGTTCAGCTTCCATGGACTCAGCATGGAGGTAGTTTACTCTGGTGAGCTTCCCCGAGCTTTCTGCACAGCTTTGTATCCCTGCTGTGTGCTGGCTCTCTGTACTTTCTCTAATCAATACTCACAGCTCCTACATAGCTTATAAATCACCCCCCCGCTTCTCATTCATGGTAAGTAGGACAAGGATAGTGGGATTTGTTTGTTTGTTTCTTATGGTACCCAATACCATGTTGAACATAAAGTGATTCAATAAAATTAGTATTGAATAAATAAATATCATTTAAGAAATTGTGGACTCCCCCAGATCTTCCTCTCATGTTCTCATTGTCCATTTCTCTCTTAGGACCTATTTATGAGGAGTCCACAGTATTTAACATTTCTTTAGAAGATCCAGGATTAAAATAGTATCCTAAGTCTTTATTTCTAAAATTCCTAGAAACATCAAATACTTAAGAATATCCTTTCATAATGTCTTCTGGGCTTTTGCTTGCCTGGGGCTGTCAGTTGATCAGACAATTTATTTTAACAGCTGATTTCTTCTCAACTCCGCCCCTACCCCACCCCTACTGAAATAGCAGTTTGCATACATTTGCAAACATTTTCTTTTCCTGGTGGTATAGATGCACAGAATTGTGATGGGGAGAATGAGAACCAACTTTCACAGTTACCATCTGGGAATTATTTGTTTTTTTGGTTTAGAGCACTCTACAGCTCCTTCAGTTGACACAGATTTATTCAAGTATCAGTAAATCAAGCCTTGATCTGTCTTCCAATTATATACTGAACCGAATGTGGGGGAAATTAAAGGAGTTTACAAGATGTTGTAGGTTGGCCAACCAGTCCTTCTGAGTTTTAATAGGAAGTACATAAAAGAAAGTCTGGCTATATGCATATGTTTGAAATTATTTTTCAAAGGCTGAAGAATAAAGAAGTAATTAAGAATCATTTGTGGGTATAAATCATAAACCACCCTCCCTCCACCACTTCCTAGGTATCTTCCTGGACAAGTTACTTCACCTCTTTCTGCTTCAGTTCTCAAGACGGTAAAAAGAGCAAAATGGGGTCATTGTTGGGCATGTAGTAAGTGCTCAGTAAATGTTCTTTTGGAAGCCTCTACATTTATGATTGATAAAACAACATATAAACTTACTACTAATACAATAAAATTTAGATGATTATGTTTCTGAGAAACAAATGCCTGGCAAGGGAATTAAGTATGTTCAAATGAAACTTAATCCAATTCTTGAAAGATAGGGAACACTTTCCAATAGTCACGAGACATCGCACTGATCCGGAAACCTCCCAGAAAGTCGTGGAATCTGGAGTCTTTCCGGACACAGTTTTTGGTTCACTCATGCCCCCAGTGCTTCCTGTTTCTTCCTTCCTATTTCTCCTAGAAAAGAAAAGGTTAATGTTGTTGCTGATCACCTTGATTCTTAGATCTTGCTTAATATCCTCTCCTGTAGAGCTTACCTTCAGTGCTCACCTATGGAACTGCTCTTAATGTGTCAGTATTCAGAGTACGAGGCACCCCCTGCCTCTGTGAATGTAAAAGTAAAGAAGAGTTCAAATGGAAATTGTGGCCTAGCTTTTCCTCTAACAATCGCCTGACTCTCTTCCTAGGGATAAATAGGCATAGCATCACTAATGGTATCTTTTCAGTTCTAAAAACAAACAAACAAAAAAACACACAAAAACACCCATGTGAGACAGGGAAATTCCAAGAAGTTTTATCTTCTCTAGGCAGCAGAGGTTACAGAAGTAAAATAGAAGCAGAGCTAAACATAAAAATGGAGGCCAAACCAAGGAATAGCATCAATAATACTCCACGGTTATTAAATTTCATAAATAATAAAGGGGCCCAGGGGTGTGCTGGTACCTGTTTTACAACTAGAATAAAAAGCCTGATTTGTAGCATTTGCCTAATTCCTTAGTGAAAATACTCTCACATGACTGGGATAAGGTTAACATCATGATGTCACTGAACATGGAGTTGTGAAGAAGGGCTGGTGATGAGCTCATGGGTAGGTGTCGGTCAGTCCTACCAGGACCAAGTGTGCATAGGTATAAAAGGGGGGGGGTGCTTTGTAACTACCTGCCTGCATGGAATTGTTTTTCAATATTCCTGACAAGTAGTTGTCTACCTTGTGGTTGTGTAGCTCTAAGGATAGTATTCTCATGTTCTGAGATATCCATACCAACTTCATCCCACAGATTAAGCTAGAGACATAATAGTATCTAAAGTATGGGTAGATGTCTTCAAGGATGAAGGTGTAACAGGCAAGAATTTTTGTCAAGTACGTTGCAAAACTGTAAATACTATGTTTGAGGAGATGCTGGGTTGATTTTGGGACCTGACAATCAATTATTATTGCTTTAACTGACTCTGAAAAGAGAGCAACAAAAATATACATCAGCAAAGTCATGGAGGATGACCCATGAGGTCAGGGTATACCTGCCAGAAATTCAAGGATTATTATTTTTTTGTTAAGCGTAGTTGATTTACAATATTGGGCCAATCTCTGCTGTATAGCAAGGTGACTCAGTTATATACATACATATATATATGTTTTTTGTAAATATTCTTTTCCATTCTGGTTTACCACCGGATAGTGAATATACTTCCCTGTGCTGTACATTAGGACCTTGCTGTTCATCCATTCTAAATGTAATAGCTTACATCTACCAACTTAAAACTTTTAGTCCATCCTTTTTCCTTCTACTCCCTTGACAACCACAAGTCTGATCTCTATGTCTATGAATCTATTTCTGTTTTATAGATAAGTTCACTTGAGCCCTATTTTAGACTCCACATTTAAGTGATATCATATGGTATTTGTTTTTCTCTTTCTTAGTTTACTTAATATGATAATCTCTAGCTGCATCCATGTTGCTGCAAATGGTATTATTTCATTCCTTTTTATTGGCCATAAAAATAATTTTTATCCATTCATCTGTCAATGGGCATTCAGGTTGCCTCTGTGTCTTGACTATTGTGAATAGTGCTGCTATGAACAGAGGGGTGCATGTATCTTTTTGAGTTATAGTTTTGTCCAGATATATGCCCAGCAGTGGGATTGCTGGATCACATGATAATTCTACTTTTATTTTTCTAAGGAACCTCCGTGCTGTTTTACACAGTGGCTGCACCAGCTTACATTCCCACTAACTGTGTGGGTGAAGTGAAAGTGTTAGTCGTTCAGTCATGTCTGTGACCCTATGGAATGTAGCCCGCCAGGCTCCTCTGTCCATGGAATTCTCTAGCAACAATACTGGAGTGGGTTGCCATTCTCTTCTCCAGGGGATCTTCCCAACCAAGGGATCAAACCTGGGTCTCCTGCATTGCAGGCAAATTCTTTACCATCTGAGCCACCAGGAAGCCCTAACAGTGTACGAGGGGTCCCTAGAAATGCAAGATTATTAAATTGCATGGCTTGCATCTCTGTATTTGTTCTATTTTTTTATGTGAATTTAAGGATTGGTACAAGTTTGGGGCAAAGACTGAGAGTTACGATTTCTGTTCACTTTTTAGGTTTCTTACTCAGAAGGAGAAATATTTGTTTCTCAGTCAATAAGAGTATATATAGAAGACTTCTTATTGATACACATCACATATTACTGGGTGATGGCAGATCAGTAGATAGAATAGTCATCCTCTGACAAAGTCTTTTTTTGTTGTTGTTAAAAATGTTTGTTATTGTTATTTACCAATGGGGAGAGGCAGTTTATTTACAAGCCACAAAAGCAATCTGTGAGATAGCACAGTTAGTTAGCAATCTGCGTAGGATGGGCTACTTATGCAAAAATAAGACTCTTCAAAACAAAGGACATGGAGAGCTTCTGACAAGGAGTTTTTAGGAGTCCAGTGTGTTTTAAAGATGCTAGAGAAAAACAATGCCACTAAAATCTGTTGGCTGTGCTCAACATCTTGATTTTGTCTTCTTTGTGCAGTAAAAGATGAGAGTAACATCAGCAAGCATGAATATCCAGGTGATGCCGACGGCACCCTTTGGGGCTAGTTATTATGNATGGAGAGCTTCTGACAAGGAGTTTTTAGGAGTCCAGTGTGTTTTAAAGATGCTAGAGAAAAACAATGCCACTAAAATCTGTTGGCTGTGCTCAACATCTTGATTTTGTCTTCTTTGTGCAGTAAAAGATGAGAGTAACATCAGCAAGCATGAATATCCAGGTGATGCCGACGGCACCCTTTGGGGCTAGTTATTATGATGTGTTGGCTTAGGAGACGCAAAATTATAAGGGGTTTGCTTCACAATTGTTCCAAATATAGGGCATTTAGAGCTCAGTGAAGTGTTTGTCTTAATACACAGAGATATGGACCCTCAGGAAAAGTAAGCTAATGGTAAACACAAACCAGGGAGTTAATATTTGTTCTCATTGGTATTGTTGATTGCCTAACAAATCCTCTGTGGGCAGTATATACTCAACAGTTCCACATAGTATCTGGGCACTAAATTATAGAACTGTTGATGCAACTAGTATTGTAACTTGGGACTTTGGTTGGGGAGTTTTATCAAGTGATACTATTATATTTCTAAAGGAAGATGTCCCTGAATTAAAAACAGGCTTGGTGAGTAAAAAAATTAAAATATGCTTCCTCATAGAAAAGGAAAAGCTTGTAGTTTTCTTGTCTTTTTGATTGTATCCAGGAGCTGTTGCTGACACCAAGGTAAGGGTTAACATTTCAAATGGACTGGTTGCCTCCTGATTTCTTGCACATAAAGCCACGCGAAGTTCAGGGAGAGACTTCTTCCCCTAGTAATGAAGCTCTCTGCTGCTAATGGCCCATGCAGACTCCCTTGGCTCCTCCAAATTAGAAATACTTCAGTGTGCTCCTTTGCTTCATTAACAGTAAAGAGAGGGAGATTGGTGGCTATTTAGGGCACGGGGAAATTAGTGGCTATTTAGGGCAAGAGAAAATTGTCGTAATTATGGTTGGTAAATTCTCTTCATGGTATCCTTCTATTCTGAATGTTCTTTGGGTGCTTTTCAGAAGAGCCCACCACTGTCACCGCTGGCATTTGGCGTAGAAGGATGGGCGCTGATTTGACTACAGATTTTTGGCCCTCAGGGTGACAGTCAAGACAAGGCATCTTGCCTCCTCAAAGACTGGTCTTTCCCATTCGGGTTTGATTTTCAGAATGCACCATGCGACCCTTTCCACTACCAACTGTGATAAAGGAGTATTTGATAACCTCCTTCTCTACTTGTATCACTCTGAAGAAAGCTCATGCTGTCCACAAATGCCTGTGAATTTGTGTCCCATATGAACCTCTGTTGAGATAGATGGGGCAGCTTGGGAGAATCCAAGCGGTGCATGAAGAAGGATGAGGAAAGAATGATTTAGGTTCACAGTGTGCTATGGTTGGTTCTCCAGTTGATCAAAGAGTTAGCATCAGGTTGGATACTGATTTGGGCTTCCTTGGTGGCTCATACTGATTGGAAGAAGGTGATCAAAAAGAAGCTACAGAATTCCTAAAGACAAGTGGAACTGAGTTGATGTTAGCATTTGAAAACAGGGTTACGTGTATAGGGGTCTTTAGAAACTGGGGAGTATGGCCTGAAAATGACTCCTTCAGTAATCGCTACTATGATCTATAGTAATGGAATCTGGATAAATTAGATCCTAAAACTGATTTGTAAATGTGATACTGATAGAAAATTAAGAGATGATTAAGTCTCATCAAAGTGACCAGGGGCATTCTTGAGGCCACACTGCTGGAGTGAAGTATTTCTGGAAATAAACATGATGTCTTAAGAGAAGAGTGACAAAATATGGGTTGGTAAGGCAAAGAAAGTGTCAAAATATAGACCAGAGGAATTAAATGTGAACAGATGGATGCGTTTGAACAAATAGAATTCTTTTGTTCTATAGTTAAAAATAAAACCAGGGCTCTAATCTAAAAATAGTTCTGAGAACACTCCACTTGGAGAGAAGAAATCTAAGTTCATAAGGAAATCTTCGCCTTTTCCTAAGCCAGGCCCACTGTTGGTGCAGCTGCTTACATGTGTGCAGAGGAGGTTTTCTGACCACTCAGTTCAGTTCAGTCGCTCATCATGTCCGACTATTTGCTACCCCATGGACTGCAGCATGCTGGGCTTCCCTGTCCATCATAACTCTTGCAGCTTGCTCAAACTCATGTCCATCAAGGCAGCTGATGTCATCCAACCATCTCATCCTCTGTCGTCCCCTTCTCCTCCTGCCCCCAATCCCTCCCAGCATCAGGGTCTTTTTCAATGAGTCAGTTCCTCACATCAGGTGGCCAAAGTACTGGCATTTCAGCTTCAGCATCAGTCCTTCCAATGACTATTCAGGACTGATTTCCTTAAGGATTGACTGGTTGGATCTCCTAGCAGTCCAAGGGACTCTCAAGAGTCTTCTCCAATACCAGAGTTCAAAAGCGTCAATTCTTCGGTGCTCAGCTTTCTTTATAGTCCAACTCTCCCAAAGAAAGATAGTGCCAAAGTAGTTCAAACTACTGCACAACTGCACTCATCTCACACACTAGCAAAGTGATGCTCAAAATTCTCCAAGCGAGGCTTCAACAGTATGTGAACTGTGAAATTCCAGGTGTTCAAGCTGAATTGAGAAAATGCAGGGGAACCAGAGATCAACTTGCCAACATCCATTGTATCATCGAGAAAAAAAGAGAGTTCAAGAAAAACATCTATTTCTGCTTTATTTACTATGCCAAAGCCTTTGACTGTGTGGATCATGACAAACTGTGGAAAATTCTTAAGGAGATGGAACTACCAGACCACCTGACCTGCCTCCTGAGAAATCTGTAAGCAGGTCAAGAAGTAACGTAACTGGACATGGAAAAACAGACTGGTTCCAAATTGGGAAAGGAGCACATCAAGGCTNTTTCTGCTTTATTTACTATGCCAAAGCCTTTGACTGTGTGGATCATGACAAACTGTGGAAAATTCTTAAGGAGATGGAACTACCAGACCACCTGACCTGCCTCCTGAGAAATCTGTAAGCAGGTCAAGAAGTAACGTAACTGGACATGGAAAAACAGACTGGTTCCAAATTGGGAAAGGAGCACATCAAGGCTGTATATTGTCACTCTGCTTATTTAACTTCTATGCAGAGTACATCGTGTAAAAGGCCAGGCTGGATGAAGCAGAAGCTGGAATCAAGATTACCGGGAGAAATATCAATAACCTTAGATTCGCAGATGACACCACCCTTATGGCAGAAAGTGAAGAAGGATTAAAGAGTCAGAAAGAGCTTTCTTTCTGACCACTAAAGATAAATGTTCAAGTCTTCTTGGCAAATATCTTATTGATAATGAGGTTGACTGCATCAAGATCTGATAACTTATCATCAAATGGTTATCTCTTTGATTCATACATTTACAAGAAGTATTCTGACACTGTTGTTTTCTGGATAGACTTCCCTGGGACGAAACATCACTAAACAGCCAACAGCCAAAGTGTTATAATCTACTTAACACTCATTTATTCATTTGAGAAACATTTGTTGAGCACCCGCCATGTGAAAGACAGTTCTCATTGCAAATTTTAAAACGGAAATTCTGATTTATCAGTGAGTATTTCTTGGAATTTGGTCTTGTGATTCTTTTTCCAGAGCCAGTGTCTCTGTGAAAGCTGAAGGGCTGCACTTTCAGAACCTGAAATGCTTGGAATTATTTTCTGGACTGTGGGGNTTCTCATTGCAAATTTTAAAACGGAAATTCTGATTTATCAGTGAGTATTTCTTGGAATTTGGTCTTGTGATTCTTTTTCCAGAGCCAGTGTCTCTGTGAAAGCTGAAGGGCTGCACTTTCAGAACCTGAAATGCTTGGAATTATTTTCTGGACTGTGGGGAAATTCCACCTGATATATTGACCTTGGTACCCATGGTGCCCAGCTCATTTGCCTTTTTGGGATTTCAACTTATCTCTTCTTATCACATTTGTTTTACATTTATTTCCCAGAAGCCTGTCTTCATTTATTAAATATATCAGTTGGGCCAAATTGTGCTGGATAATATTCTGGGATGCTGGGACTCATGTCTTCATAATGACTGAGGAGGGATGGCTAGACAATCAAGGAAGAAAACTAAGCCTTCTCAAATTTGTCTGAAATGAAAATTTAGGAATCAATTTCATAAATGGAGAAGGAATTTGAGGATGTGAACTCCTCATAACTGGAAGAAATAACAAGATAAAATCTGGAGGAAATTCCCGTAATGGGTTGGATGTTAGAACAAATGACCCCCAGATCCACACTGAGTCTAAGAATATAAGCCCAGATTTCCATTAGTTCTAATTTAAATCTTGATATACATGGGGGGAAAAAAGGTCCTTCATATCCCAAACCCAAAGAGAGGAAGAAGCCCCTCCATCTCAAGATTTTTTTTCTTTTGACCACACCACATACAGAATCTTAGTTTCCCCATCAGAGATCAAGCTTGCATCCTCTGCAGTGGAAGCTGGGCAGTTGGAGGTGGACTCTGTGAGTCCAGGCACATCAGGCTCTGGGCGTCAGCCACAACTCCCCAGAAAGATAAGTAATAACCATATAGTGTGTGTTCTGCTGCTGATAAACCTGGGCCATGGCAATATTCTGACCATGGACATTTCTCTGTTAAAGTAATCGTATCTAGTCCTGGCCTGTATGAACTCATTAGGGTGGCATTGATTAGTGGCCTAAGATCTGAGTGTTACACACCACTGCAGATCTGAGTGGTGCACACGTGGTCCAACGGCCCTCTCCCACTGGGCATTTTGACCCACGGTGTGACCTCTATAACCTCCACAGACACTGGGCAGACATAATGGAGAAGATGGGAGACGGCTTACAGCTGATGGGAGAGGAGAGCCTTAGATCCAGGATGGACAAAAACTTACCACCCACTTTTGTCTTTTAAATCTCCCTAGAGCCAATGCGCTGACCGATTCTCATGATTTAACCGNTCCATCCTTCCTGATAAGACCAGGAAGTGGTAGCTCTAGCAGTATAAGTCAGGAACTCATTTCAGAAAAATGTCAGCACCATTTGCTCCAGAGGCCTCATCATGGCAAAATGGCTCACACAGTCCCTGGATTTATTGATCCTGAGTTTCTTCTGTGTAGAGATGCTTACCTGGGACAAGGATCATGTCACCAGGGTACTGTGTGCTCCTTCTAGACCTCCTTTGTAAGCTTTTCTTCCTGACCCTTCAATGCTAGTGTTCCTTAAGATTCTTCAAGAAGCTTTCAAGCTATGCTCTTCCCAAATGACCTGGACTGTTTCATAGCCTCAGTTAACATTCACCGATGCTGCTTTATGGAAGTCCAGACCCATTTATCCGACTGCCCTTAGGATCTGCCCTGTCCAATATTGTAGTCACTCACCACAGGTGGCCGCTGAACACGTGAAATGTGGCTCATCCAAATGGAGATGTGCTGTAAGTGTAAATTACGCATCTTGTTTCTAAGACTTTGTATGAAAAAAAGAATGTAAAATAGCTCAATGATTTGTTTATATTGATTATCTTGAAATGATAATATTTTGAATATGTTGGGTTAAATATATTATTAAATTAATTTTACTTGTTTCTTTTACATTTTTTAATATGGCTATGATAAAGTTTAAGGTTCTATCTGTGGCTTGCATTGTATTTCCATTGAGCTGTAGTGCTTTCAATTTCTGTTAAGAGTATTCAGCAGCCATCTCAAACACAACCTGTCAAAACCAAACCTAAGGTCTTTATTCCATGAGCTTATTGGGTGTTAAGAATCTCTGGGTGTTCAGACAAATGATGCAATTACCTAAACCAAAAATGGGAGTTATCCTTGACTCCTCTGCTCACAGAAATCACCTACCATGTCCAGTCCATTTCATCTCCTAAAAAAACATCCCTTTTGAGTTATATTACTTCTCTCCTTCCCAACTTCTCTAGTCCAACTTGACACTGAGATCCCACCTGTTTAACTGCAGCAGCCACTTAGCTTGCCACCCTGCTGGGATCCTATCCATAAATGTACGAGTCTTTGTAGATCAGGTCTGGTCCTGCCATCCATGCATTCCCTTGCTTAAGACTTCATCAGGGCCTTGCCAGTGCCTCCCAGTGAAGCCTGCCATTTGTAATGTCTCAAGAGGACTTCATGACCTACTCCTGTTTGTGTTATACTTCTAGGATCATTTCTCAATGCTCTGCCCTCCTTTCCCTAAATTTTAAGCCTCAGCCACACTCAACGTCTTTGTGTTTTTCAGTCCATAGCGTTCAGCTTCCATGGACTCAGCATGGAGGTAGTTTACTCTGGTGAGCTTCCCCGAGCTTTCTGCACAGCTTTGTATCCCTGCTGTGTGCTGGCTCTCTGTACTTTCTCTAATCAATACTCACAGCTCCTACATAGCTTATAAATCACCCCCCCGCTTCTCATTCATGGTAAGTAGGACAAGGATAGTGGGATTTGTTTGTTTGTTTCTTATGGTACCCAATACCATGTTGAACATAAAGTGATTCAATAAAATTAGTATTGAATAAATAAATATCATTTAAGAAATTGTGGACTCCCCCAGATCTTCCTCTCATGTTCTCATTGTCCATTTCTCTCTTAGGACCTATTTATGAGGAGTCCACAGTATTTAACATTTCTTTAGAAGATCCAGGATTAAAATAGTATCCTAAGTCTTTATTTCTAAAATTCCTAGAAACATCAAATACTTAAGAATATCCTTTCATAATGTCTTCTGGGCTTTTGCTTGCCTGGGGCTGTCAGTTGATCAGACAATTTATTTTAACAGCTGATTTCTTCTCAACTCCGCCCCTACCCCACCCCTACTGAAATAGCAGTTTGCATACATTTGCAAACATTTTCTTTTCCTGGTGGTATAGATGCACAGAATTGTGATGGGGAGAATGAGAACCAACTTTCACAGTTACCATCTGGGAATTATTTGTTTTTTTGGTTTAGAGCACTCTACAGCTCCTTCAGTTGACACAGATTTATTCAAGTATCAGTAAATCAAGCCTTGATCTGTCTTCCAATTATATACTGAACCGAATGTGGGGGAAATTAAAGGAGTTTACAAGATGTTGTAGGTTGGCCAACCAGTCCTTCTGAGTTTTAATAGGAAGTACATAAAAGAAAGTCTGGCTATATGCATATGTTTGAAATTATTTTTCAAAGGCTGAAGAATAAAGAAGTAATTAAGAATCATTTGTGGGTATAAATCATAAACCACCCTCCTTCCACCACTTCCTAGGTATCTTCCTGGACAAGTTACTTCACCTCTTTCTGCTTCAGTTCTCAAGACGGTAAAAAGAGCAAAATGGGGTCATTGTTGGGCATGTAGTAAGTGCTCAGTAAATGTTCTTTTGGAAGCCTCTACATTTATGATTGATAAAACAACATATAAACTTACTACTAATACAATAAAATATAGATGATTATGTTTCTGAGAAACAAATGCCTGGCAAGGGAATTAAGTATGTTCAAATGAAACTTAATCCAATTCTTGAAAGATAGGGAACACTTTCCAATAGTCACGAGACATCGCACTGATCCGGAAACCTCCCAGAAAGTCGTGGAATCTGGAGTCTTTCCGGACACAGTTTTTGGTTCACTCATGCCCCCAGTGCTTCCTGTTTCTTCCTTCCTATTTCTCCTAGAAAAGAAAAGGTTAATGTTGTTGCTGATCACCTTGATTCTTAGATCTTGCTTAATATCCTCTCCTGTAGAGCTTACCTTCAGTGCTCACCTATGGAACTGCTCTTAATGTGTCAGTATTCAGAGTACGAGGCACCCCCTGCCTCTGTGAATGTAAAAGTAAAGAAGAGTTCAAATGGAAATTGTGGCCTAGCTTTTCCTCTAACAATCGCCTGACTCTCTTCCTAGGGATAAATAGGCATAGCATCACTAATGGTATCTTTTCAGTTCTAAAAACAAACAAACAAAAAAACACACAAAAACACCCATGTGAGACAGGGAAATTCCAAGAAGTTTTATCTTCTCTAGGCAGCAGAGGTTACAGAAGTAAAACAGAAGCAGAGCTAAACATAAAAATGGAGGCCAAACCAAGGAATAGCATCAATAATACTCCACGGTTATTAAATTTCATAAATAATAAAGGGGCCCAGGGGTGTGCTGGTACCTGTTTTACAACTAGAATAAAAAGCCTGATTTGTAGCATTTGCCTAATTCCTTAGTGAAAATACTCTCACATGACTGGGATAAGGTTAACATCATGATGTCACTGAACATGGAGTTGTGAAGAAGGGCTGGTGATGAGCTCATGGGTAGGTGTCGGTCAGTCCTACCAGGACCAAGTGTGCATAGGTATAAAAGGGGGGGGGTGCTTTGTAACTACCTGCCTGCATGGAATTGTTTTTCAATATTCCTGACAAGTAGTTGTCTACCTTGTGGTTGTGTAGCTCTAAGGATAGTATTCTCATGTTCTGAGATATCCATACCAACTTCATCCCACAGATTAAGCTAGAGACGTAATAGTATCTAAAGTATGGGTAGATGTCTTCAAGGATGAAGGTGTAACAGGCAAGAATTTTTGTCAAGTACGTTGCAAAACTGTAAATACTATGTTTGAGGAGATGCTGGGTTGATTTTGGGACCTGACAATCAATTATTATTGCTTTAACTGACTCTGAAAAGAGAGCAACAAAAATATACATCAGCAAAGTCATGGAGGATGACCCATGAGGTCAGGGTATACCTGCCAGAAATTCAAGGATTATTATTTTTTTGTTAAGCGTAGTTGATTTACAATATTGGGCCAATCTCTGCTGTATAGCAAGGTGACTCAGTTATATACATACATATATATATGTTTTTTGTAAATATTCTTTTCCATTCTGGTTTACCACCGGATAGTGAATATACTTCCCTGTGCTGTACATTAGGACCTTGCTGTTCATCCATTCTAAATGTAATAGCTTACATCTACCAACTTAAAACTNAAATATACATCAGCAAAGTCATGGAGGATGACCCATGAGGTCAGGGTATACCTGCCAGAAATTCAAGGATTATTATTTTTTTGTTAAGCGTAGTTGATTTACAATATTGGGCCAATCTCTGCTGTATAGCAAGGTGACTCAGTTATATACATACATATATATATGTTTTTTGTAAATATTCTTTTCCATTCTGGTTTACCACCGGATAGTGAATATACTTCCCTGTGCTGTACATTAGGACCTTGCTGTTCATCCATTCTAAATGTAATAGCTTACATCTACCAACTTAAAACTTTTAGTCCATCCTTTTTCCTTCTACTCCCTTGACAACCACAAGTCTGATCTCTATGTCTATGAATCTATTTCTGTTTTATAGATAAGTTCACTTGAGCCCTATTTTAGACTCCACATTTAAGTGATATCATATGGTATTTGTTTTTCTCTTTCTTAGTTTACTTAATATGATAATCTCTAGCTGCATCCATGTTGCTGCAAATGGTATTCTTTCATTCCTTTTTATTGGCCATAAAAATAGTTTTTATCCATTCATCTGTCAATGGGCATTCAGGTTGCCTCTGTGTCTTGACTATTGTGAATAGTGCTGCTATGAACAGAGGGGTGCATGTATCTTTTTGAGTTATAGTTTTGTCCAGATATATGCCCAGCAGTGGGATTGCTGGATCACATGATAATTCTACTTTTATTTTTCTAAGGAACCTCCGTGCTGTTTTACACAGTGGCTGCACCAGCTTACATTCCCACTAACTGTGTGGGTGAAGTGAAAGTGTTAGTCGTTCAGTCATGTCTGTGACCCTATGGAATGTAGCCTGCCAGGCTCCTCTGTCCATGGAATTCTCTAGCAACAATACTGGAGTGGGTTGCCATTCTCTTCTCCAGGGGATCTTCCCAACCAAGGGATCAAACCTGGGTCTCCTGCATTGCAGGCAAATTCTTTACCATCTGAGCCACCAGGAAGCCCTAACAGTGTACGAGGGGTCCCTAGAAATGCAAGATTATTAAATTGCATGGCTTGCATCTCTGTATTTGTTCTATTTTTTATGTGAATTTAAGGATTGGTACAAGTCTGGGGCAAAGACTGAGGGTTACGATTTCTGTTCACTTTTTAGGTTTCTTACTCAGAAGGAGAAATATTTGTTTCTCAGTCAATAAGAGTATATACAGAAGACTTCTTATTGATACATATCACATATTACTGGGTGATGGCAGATCAGTAGATAGAATAGTCATCCTCTGACGAAGTCTTTTTTTTTTTGTTGTTAAAAATATGTTTGTTATTGTTATTTACCAATGGGGAGAGGCAGTTTATTTACAAGCCACAAAAGCAAGGAGATAGCACAGTTAGTTAGCAATCTGCGTAGGACGGGCTACTTATGCAAAAATAAGACTCTTCAAAACAAAGGACATGGAGAGCTTCTGACAAGGAGTTTTTAGGAGTCCAGTGTGTTTTAAAGATGCTAGAGAAAAATAATGCCACTAAAATCTGTTGGCTGTGCTCAACGTCTTGATTTTGTCTTCTTTNGATAGCACAGTTAGTTAGCAATCTGCGTAGGACGGGCTACTTATGCAAAAATAAGACTCTTCAAAACAAAGGACATGGAGAGCTTCTGACAAGGAGTTTTTAGGAGTCCAGTGTGTTTTAAAGATGCTAGAGAAAAATAATGCCACTAAAATCTGTTGGCTGTGCTCAACGTCTTGATTTTGTCTTCTTTGTGCAGTAAAAGATGAGAGTAACATCAGCAAGCATGAATATCCAGGCAATGCCGACGGCGCCCTTTGGGGCTAGTTATTATGATGTGTTGGCTTAGGAGACGCAAAATTAGAAGGGGTTTACTTCACAGTTGTTCCAAATATAGGGCATTTAGAGCTCAGTGAAGTGTTTGTCTTAATACACAGAGATATGGACCCTCAGGAAAAGTAAGCTAATGGTAAACACAAACCAGGGAGTTAATATTTGTTCTCATTGGTATTGTTGATTGCCTAACAAATCCTCTGTGGGCAGTATATACTCAACAGTTCCACATAGTATCTNTTGTTCCAAATATAGGGCATTTAGAGCTCAGTGAAGTGTTTGTCTTAATACACAGAGATATGGACCCTCAGGAAAAGTAAGCTAATGGTAAACACAAACCAGGGAGTTAATATTTGTTCTCATTGGTATTGTTGATTGCCTAACAAATCCTCTGTGGGCAGTATATACTCAACAGTTCCACATAGTATCTGGGCACTAAATTATAGAACTGTTGATGCAACTAGTATTGTAACTTGGGACTTTGGTTGGGGAGTTTTATCAAGTGATACTATTATATTTCTAAAGGAAGATGTCCCTGAATTAAAAACAGGCTTGGTGAGTAAAAAAATTAAAATATGCTTCCTCATAGAAAAGGAAAAGCTTGTAGTTTTCTTGTCTTTTTGATTGTATCCAGGAGCTGTTGCTGACACCAAGGTAAGGGTTAACATTTCAAATGGACTGGTTGCCTCCTGATTTCTTGCACATAAAGCCACGCGAAGTTCAGGGAGAGACTTCTTCCCCTAGTAATGAAGCTCTCTGCTGCTAATGGCCCATGCAGACTCCCTTGGCTCCTCCAAATTAGAAATACTTCAGTGTGCTCCTTTGCTTCATTAACAGTAAAGAGAGGGAGATTGGTGGCTATTTAGGGCACGGGGAAATTAGTGGCTATTTAGGGCAAGAGAAAATTGTCGTAATTATGGTTGGTAAATTCTCTTCATGGTATCCTTCTATTCTGAATGTTCTTTGGGTGCTTTTCAGAAGAGCCCACCACTGTCACCGCTGGCATTTGGCCTAGAAGGATGGGCGCTGATTTGACTACAGATTTTTGGCCCTCAGGGTGACAGTCAAGACAAGGCATCTTGCCTCCTCAAAGACTGGTCTTTCCCATTCGGGTTTGATTTTCAGAATGCACCATGCGACCCTTTCCACTACCAACTGTGATAAAGGAGTATTTGATAACCTCCTTCTCTACTTGTATCACTCTGAAGAAAGCTCATGCTGTCCACAAATGCCTGTGAATTTGTGTCCCATATGAACCTCTGTTGAGATAGATGGGGCAGCTTGGGAGAATCCAAGCGGTGCATGAAGAAGGATGAGAAAAGAATGATTTAGGATCACAATGTGCTATGGTTGGTTCTCCAGTTGATCAAGGAGTTAGCATCAGGTTGGATACTGATTTGGGCTTCCTTGGTGGCTCATACTGATTGGAAGAAGGGGATCAAAAAGAAGCTACAGAATTCCTAAAGACAAGTGGAACTGAGTTGATGTTAGCATTTGAAAACAGGGTTACGTGTATAGGGGTCTTTAGAAACTGGGGAGTATGGCCTGAAAATGACTCCTTCAGTAATCGCTACTATGATCTATAGTAATGGAATCTGGATAAATTAGATCCTAAAACTGATTTGTAAATGTGATACTGATAGAAAATTAAGAGATGATTAAGTCTCATCAAAGTGACCAGGGGCATTCTTGAGGCCACACTGCTGGAGTAAAGTATTTCTGAAAATAAACATGATGTCTTAAGAGAAGAGTGACAAAATATGGGTTGATAAGGCAAAGAAAGTGTTAAAATATAGACCAGATGAATTAAATGTGAACAGATGGATGCGTTTGAACAAATAGAATTCTTTTGTTCTATAGCTAAAAAGAAAACCAGGACTCTAATCTAAAAATAGTTCTGAGATAGAAAATTAAGAGATGATTAAGTCTCATCAAAGTGACCAGGGGCATTCTTGAGGCCACACTGCTGGAGTAAAGTATTTCTGAAAATAAACATGATGTCTTAAGAGAAGAGTGACAAAATATGGGTTGATAAGGCAAAGAAAGTGTTAAAATATAGACCAGATGAATTAAATGTGAACAGATGGATGCGTTTGAACAAATAGAATTCTTTTGTTCTATAGCTAAAAAGAAAACCAGGACTCTAATCTAAAAATAGTTCTGAGAACACTCCACTTGGAGAGAAGAAATCTAAGTTCATAAGGAAATCTTCGCCTTTTCCTAAGCCAGGCCCACTGTTGGTGCAGCTGCTTACATGTGTGCAGAGGAGGTTTTCTGACCACTCAGTTCAGTTCAGTCGCTCATCATGTCCGACTATTTGCTACCCCATGGACTGCAGCATGCTGGGCTTCCCTGTCCATCATAACTCTTGCAGCTTGCTCAAACTCATGTCCATCAAGGCAGCTGATGTCATCCAACCATCTCATCCTCTGTCGTCCCCTTCTCCTCCTGCCCCCAATCCCTCCCAGCATCAGGGTCTTTTTCAATGAGTCAGTTCCTCACATCAGGTGGCCAAAGTACTGGCATTTCAGCTTCAGCATCAGTCCTTCCAATGACTATTCAGGACTGATTTCCTTAAGGATTGACTGGTTGGATCTCCTAGCAGTCCAAGGGACTCTCAAGAGCCTTCTCCAATACCAGAGTTCAAAAGCATCAATTCTTCGGTGCTCAGCTTTCTTTATAGTCCAACTCTCCCAAAGAAAGATAGTGCCAAAGAATGTTCAAACTACTGCACAACTGCACTCATCTCACACGCTAGCAAAGTGATGCTCAAAATTCTCCAAGTGAGGCTTCAACAGTATGTGAACTGTGAAATTCCAGGTGTTCAAGCTGAATTGAGAAAATGCAGGGGAACCAGAGATCAACTTGCCAACATCCATTGTATCATCGAGAAAAAAAGAGAGTTCAAGAAAAACATCTATTTCTGCTTTATTTACTATGCCAAAGCCTTTGACTGTGTGGATCATGACAAACTGTGGAAAATTCTTAAGGAGATGGAACTACCAGACCACCTGACCTGCCTCCTGAGAAATCTGTAAGCAGGTCAAGAAGTAACGTAACTGGACATGGAAAAACAGACTGGTTCCAAATTGGGAAAGGAGCACATCAAGGCTGTATATTGTCACTCTGCTTATTTAACTTCTATGCAGAGTACATCGTGTAAAAGGCCAGGCTGGATGAAGCAGAAGCTGGAATCAAGATTACCGGGAGAAATATCAATAACCTTAGATTCGCAGATGACACCACCCTTATGGCAGAAAGTGAAGAAGGATTAAAGAGTCAGAAAGAGCTTTCTTTCTGACCACTAAAGATAAATGTTCAAGTCTTCTTGGCAAATATCTTATTGATAATGAGGTTGACTGCATCAAGATCTGATAACTTATCATCAAATGGTTATCTCTTTGATTCATACATTTACAAGAAGTATTCTGACACTATTGTTTTCTGGATAGACTTCCCTGGGACGAAACATCACTAAACAGCCAACAGCCAAAGTGTTATAATCTACTTAACACTCATTTATTCATTTGAGAAACATTTGTTGAGCACCCGCCATGTGAAAGACAGTTCTCATTGCAAATTTTAAAACGGAAATTCTGATTTATCAGTGAGTATTTCTTGGAATTTGGTCTTGTGATTCTTTTTCCAGAGCCAGTGTCTCTGTGAAAGCTGAAGGGCTGCACTTTCAGAACCTGAAATGCTTGGAATTATTTTCTGGACTGTGGGGAAATTCCACCTGATATATTGACCTTGGTACCCATGGTGCCCAGCTCATTTGCCTTTTTGGGATTTCAACTTATCTCTTCTTATCACATTTGTTTTACATTTATTTCCCAGAAGCCTGTCTTCATTTATTAAATATATCAGTTGGGCCAAATTGTGCTGGATAATATTCTGGGATGCTGGGACTCATGTCTTCATAATGACTGAGGAGGGATGGCTAGACAATCAAGGAAGAAAACTAAGCCTTCTCAAATTTGTCTGAAATGAAAATTTAGGAATCAATTTCATAAATGGAGAAGGAATTTGAGGATGTGAACTCCTCATAACTGGAAGAAATAACAAGATAAAATCTGGAGGAAATTCCCGTAATGGGTTGGATGTTAGAACAAATGACCCCCAGATCCACACTGAGTCTAAGAATATAAGCCCAGATTTCCATTAGTTCTAATTTAAATCTTGATATACATGGGGGGAAAAAAGGTCCTTCATATCCCAAACCCAAAGAGAGGAAGAAGCCCCTCCATCTCAAGATTTTTTTTCTTTTGACCACACCACATACAGAATCTTAGTTTCCCCATCAGAGATCAAGCTTGCATCCTCTGCAGTGGAAGCTGGGCAGTTGGAGGTGGACTCTGTGAGTCCAGGCACATCAGGCTCTGGGCGTCAGCCACAACTCCCCAGAAAGATAAGTAATAACCATATAGTGTGTGTTCTGCTGCTGATAAACCTGGGCCATGGCAATATTCTGACCATGGACATTTCTCTGTTAAAGTAATCGTATCTAGTCCTGGCCTGTATGAACTCATTAGGGTGGCATTGATTAGTGGCCTAAGATCTGAGTGTTACACACCACTGCAGATCTGAGTGGTGCACACGTGGTCCAACGGCCCTCTCCCACTGGGCATTTTGACCCACGGTGTGACCTCTATAACCTCCACAGACACTGGGCAGACATAATGGAGAAGATGGGAGACGGCTTACAGCTGATGGGAGAGGAGAGCCTTAGATCCAGGATGGACAAAAACTTACCACCCACTTTTGTCTTTTAAATCTCCCTAGAGCCAATGCGCTGACCGATTCTCATGATTTAACCGTAACGGACAGCAGAAACAAGACAACCACTGTCAGTTATGCGCGTGACACACTGTCTAACCCTTATGGCTGGATGGCCCTGCTCTTGGATCGAGAGACCTACTCCCTGCGATTCGAGAGCCCTTGGACTAGCAGTGCTCTGCAGGTAACCCTGACATCTGCTCGCTGGTAGATTCCTTTCCCCAGGGGTTCCCAACTTTCCTTCTGTGACATAATAGTCTGCAGGTATTAGCAGCATCTTCTGGTGCTGATCAAGCAAGCAGCAGAATTTTTGCCAGATGAATGTAACCTGAATTTGAGATATGATTGTTTTTTTTTTTAATTTTAAACTTGTAGAATCTGTTTAAACCTCACTTTGAACACAGAATGATTCTGCCTGAAATTTTAACTTTATTAATACACTGAGAAACAGCTTCTAAGCATCCTATAGATTTGCAGTCTTATGTTACATGTTAAGAACCAACCTACCCCAGGGAAATGTTGCATAGCCAAAAGGAAGTATCTTCCCAAGGCATTTTTACATTACACACTGCCACCTTGTGGTCAAAGCGTAACTTGCACGTGAAGGTCTGTCCTTTCCATTGTTAGGTTGAAGGAGTCAGATGGTTAGAGGAGGGATGGGAGGAATAACCATGTGGAAAATAGGTGCATTTTCTGAAATAGTCCATTTCAAGCTCCTTTTCTTCCTTTTAATCACATTTCTTTCTTTCAGTCTCATCACATGCACATTCTCCCTGATGGTCGTGAGAGTAGTTCTTAGGGAGCTGGAGGCAGGTGTGCCGTTTGTTGTTGTCAACTCTTTGTGACCCCTTGGAATGCAGCACACCAGGCTTCCCTGTCCTTCAGTATCTTCCGGAGTTTGCTCAAACTCATGTCCATTGAGTCACTAATGCCATCCAACTATCTCATCTTCTCTTGCCCGCTTCTCCTCCTGCCCTCAATATTTCAAAGTAGAATCTTTGTGATACCCTCACCAGGGCTCTCAGGAAGGGTGCACACCTCTCTCCACTTCCCTTGAGGTTCCCATGAGAACATTCTGGAGAGGTGAAGGCAGTAGAATGGTGACTCTGAAGGTGGACACCTGGGTTTCTGTCCCAGATCAGCACTCTCCTACTTCATGATGTGGGAAAATTTACGGAACCTCCACCTGCCTCAAGTGTCCTCATCCATAAAATGGGGTCAGCACTGGTAACAGTTCCCAGGGCCTTTCAAGGATTGAATACCTTGATATGAATAATACCTGAGCACGTGGCGAATGCTCAGCCATGTTAGCTGTTACTGTTATAAATGAATGGCACTCCTACCAATGCCTGCTATTTGAATCTTGGGGAAAACTGGGTAGGAATTCTAGATGTGGCTCTGTCTCTTCCCACTGGTTAATCTGAGACAAATTACTTCTCTTATCTGAACTTTGGTTTTCTCCTCTAGATTGTTAAACAAGAAGAGGGCTTCCCTGGTGGCTTAGATGGTAAAGAAAGTGAAAGTAAAGTCACTCAGTCATGTCCGACTGTTTGCGACCCCATGGGCTGTAGCTCACCAGGCTTCTCTGTCCATGGAATTTTTAAGATGGTAAAGAATCTGCCGGCACTGCAGGAGACCTGGGTTCAATACCTGGGTTAGGAGATCCCCTGGAGAAAGGAATGGCAACCCACTCCAGTATTCTTGCCTGGAGAATTCCTTGTACAGAGGAGCCTGGTGGGTTACAGTCCATGGGGTCACAAAGAGTTGGTCACAAAGTTGAACAATTAACACACACACACACACACACACAAAGAACCTTACAGCTTTCAGTCCTCACATTGTATGATTTTTGTAGCTCTAGTTATGAGCGTATTGTGCAGTAAATTTAAGTAAAAGTAGCTGGTGTGAATGGTCCTGTTTCTAAACTACTCCATCCTGTTCTTTGTAACTCTTTTGTTGGCAAGAGTTTTCCTTTCTAAAAAAGCACTTTTGTACTTTTCCCTCACTTCAAGTACTCAGCAACATTTGACAGCTTTGCTCCCGGAAATTACCTGTTGCTGGTGCACGCAGACGTGTGGGTTTACCCTGACATCCTCATAAGGTGTGGGAGTCATGTGGGGCGGTCCCTCTCATCTCTTCCATCGCCTGGCCAGGACCAAGGCTGTGACTGGTTCTTCGACAGTCAGTTGAGACAGCTCACCTATCTGGGTAAGTATGATTGAATGAGCATGTTGAGTGCATGTAGTCAGAAACCACTATTCCCTTTGGAATTTCAAACTTTGGTGCTACGAAGTGAAAAGGAACTGAAAGGGACACCTGTGTGCTGTGATTAGGTGATTGTGTTCCGAAATCAGACTGCCTGCGTTTAAATCCCAGCTTCAGCTCCTGCTAGCTATGGGACACTGAGCAGGTATTCTTTCTAAGCCTCAGTCTCCTCCTCTGTAAAATGGAATAATAAAAGGGCCTACATGAAGAACAGGAAATTAAGTAAAGGATACCATGTAAGATTCTTTAAAACAGTGTCTGATCCAGAGCGAGTGCTTAATAACCTTTGATTGCTATTTGCATTTTTCCTTCATGTTAAGCATTATATTTGTAGAAAGGTCAACTGCACATGTAAAGACAGGATGGCTGGTTGCGATCACAGGGATAGGGGACAGCAAAGAGAGGCAGGATGAAGAATGTAGTCAGTGTGGAAGGTGAGAAGCTTTGGAAGGCAATCTGAGGACAGGAAGATGAGATGCACAGAGGAGGACTGGGGGATGGGCTGTCTCATCTGGTGTTAGATGCAGCATCAGGGTGAAGGATCCATGGGCCTTGTTTTATGGAACCAGAAGCCCTACTGTGACTGCACAGTAACAGGGGCCGGCAGGATTTCCTTACTTTCTTATTGTGCATGTTTCACGGGAGCCCCGTGTGTGACTCAGGGCCATAGATTTCTTTTGACTTCCTGGAGCTCATCTCTTATTGCCTTTCCACATTGTTTCATTGATCACTCTGAGTGCCATGATGTCTACTTATGCTGACCTTAGCTCAGTGGTCTGTAGAAAGGAGAATCTGAAAAAATGAGTCTCTAGAATGACAATTTTGTTACAAATTAATCTTCATAGATCTTGGTCTAATTCAGGACCATGTCCAGCATGGCAAGACCCAACCTCTGCCATGAGCCGGACTTGGCCCTAAAGGCTTAGAGGGCTGGCAGGTGTCCCAAGTTCCGTGTCTCTATCACTTGTGCTTAGCCATGTGTCAGCTGAGTCAGATCACACTTGGGCCCTGGCACTCTTACATTTTCACAGCACCAGAGAGGAGAGGACGGTGTTTCCCGGGTTTTCAAAAGTGCTTGCCAAATGGATTGCCGTCTATTTTATTTGCACTGAAATGTACCATCCAGATTTTATTTCTGATCTGATCCATCTATAAATGTAACCTCGAACTATAAAACTTCAAAATGGACAGAGATGCCTGACACCATTTTACCACTAAAGTCAAATACAACCATTAAGTAAGAGCAAATAGTTGCTGTTAACTTTACCTGTGGGTATTCATTTGAGGTATATGCTGAATCAAAAATTTTTAATTTTATTTTTTAAATTTTTATTTTTACTTTATTTTACTTTACAGTACTGTATTGGTTTTGGCATACAACTCTTGTTTTAATATTTAACATGTTTCTGAGGAGCCTGTCTTGTTCATTGATCGGATTTTGTTCATGAACTGCACACTAGTTTGAACAGTCACAAAAAGCAAGCATGATAAAGGAACATTTGTGGCATAGAGAAAAAAAAAATCAAGTCATGCAGTTATAGATTTTTCTTCTCCTTTGATGGCATTATTTATTGAATTAATAGCAAGTTATACTACTGTGCTGTATTTATACATATGTTCTAAATGCACGTCTGTATAAGTATGACTGTATTTTATATGTATATTTATATTGTATGTACATATACAGGATGTAGGTGAATATTTTAATATAAACCATTTTTTATTAGGCAGATGGCTTTTATTAATTAAAGAGTCTTTGTATCAGAATCCTTTAGTATCTCCACTTTTGAACCATGTGAGTTGGTCAAGGAACAGGAAGTCACAGGGGGTTGATGGAGTGTTTAATAGAGTTAGAGACCCTTGTTCCTTGGAGAGGACTTCCAGGACTCTAGGTCGTGACTTTGCTGGTCTTCTGTGCCTTTGAGCGTGTGGAGTACTTAGGTTACGAGAGTGGGTCCTGTTCCCATTCCCGGGCTGGCCCAGTGAGGACTTGAGGGTTCGGGAGGAACCACGGCTCACAAACAGGTCCCCTGTGGTGGTGGCCTGTGCAGTGATACTGGGTTGTGTGTGATGGGCTGTGACTTTTTATACCCTCTGTGTAAAGTTTGCACCGCCACCGTGAAGCTGATGAGGAGGCGACCATGTTTTCCACAGACCAACCCCCCTATGGCAGTGACGTAGTTGTAGCTGACACCTCCAAAAGGCTGTATGCAACAGTTCCAGTTACATATTGATTAGCTTGTTGTGAAAGGCACTCAGTTGTGTCCGACTCTTTGCCACCCTATGGACTATACAGTCCATGAAATTCTCCAGGCCAGAATACTGGAGTGGATAGCTGTTCCCTTCTCCAGGGGATCTTCCCAACCCTGGGATCGAACCCAAGTCTCCCTCATTGCAGGTAGATTCTTTACCAGCTGAACCACCAGGGAAGCCCTGATGAGCTTGTTACTTTCGCCTGATTGTTTTTTGGGCTGTGTGGCTTTATAAGTCTGTGACTGGGGTAACTTACATAAAGTACATTTAATCAAAGAAGAGAAGATAAGACTTCACAGTTAATTAGAGAGTCTTTGTATCAGAATCCTTTAGTATCTCCACTTTTGAACCATGTGAATTGGTCAAGGAACAGGAAATCACAGGGGGTTGATGGAGTGTTTAATAGAGTTGGAGACCCTTGTTCCTTGGAGAGGACTTCCAGGACTCTAGGTCTTGACTTTCCTGGTCCTAGACATGTTTCTGGAAAAAAAAAAAAAAAAAAAAAGAAAGAAAAAAAACCTCATAGAGAGCGTTGTGTATACAGAAAATTCATTTTATTGTAAAGGAGCTGCTTGACCTCCTCCAGGTCCACTGAGTTTCCTGTTAGACTTTGGGGGGTGGGCGTGGGGGAGACATTGCTCTTTTACCCGCTGGCCTTCAATTCGGAATCCTGCTCCACTGACGTTTGGCTGGCCTTCACTCATTCCTTGACCACTTCTAAGTGGCCTGTCTTTTGTATTGTTTGTTCATAACCCTACCACATCCCCCTCGGAAAGGAAGTTTTAAAAAAATCCCAATTATCTTCATTTCCTCCATTTGGCTCCTTGGTGTATGATTTAAGATGCCCGACTCCTTTCCGACCCAGCGAGACTGGCAGAGAGTAGAACCCAGGCATTCTAGCTCCTGGCTGTGCCTCTCCACTAGAGTGTGCTGCCCACTCAATAATCGTGGACACTGACCAGCCAGGCTGGGGGGTGCCCGGCAGGTTTCCGGGAGAACGTTTCTCAGTGATCCCCAGTGACAAAGAAAAAAATCCCGCACGTATAATATTCTTTGACCCTTGCTTTTCTCTTCTTTACCAGGGGAAGTTTTGCCTTTGTTCGGCAAACGTCTTTACAGAAAGCAGCTTCTTTGGAAAGCCCACGGCCGGAGTTTGGGGCTTCGGGCTTTAATCAGTGGCTGGCTGGTTATTTTACCTGGGGCATGGAATTATAAATGTTCCCTTCCTCTGTGGCTACATCCATAAAATGAGGTTAAGCTTACTTATCTATTGGAATTGTGGTACAAAACACCCAACCTCTTCAAGTCTGATTAGCATGTGTTGTTATTTCACTATCCACTTTCTCAGTAGATGATGTCTCTAAAACGGTTCTTTCTTTTCCCACCTCCGCCCCTACCCTGAAGATGAACAATCTCAGGTGCCTTGAACTCAGTGTACCTGCCATAACTTGTCTGCAAGAGTCTCATTCTATTTTCCTTGACTAGCTTTTGCAAGATAACAGATTCATGATAACATGACATGTATGATATATGGGTCCCCTGATTGAAACTTAATACCACTTAAGCAATTGTTACCCACAGACTAAGATAACCTCGCTCGTTTAAAAACATCTCTCTTAAGGAGATGGGTTCAGGTTGCCTTTCTGGTGCCCCTGAGATTTCTGCCCAAGGAACCACTTAAACACAGACCACGAGTGAAGTCCTTGCGTGCTATAGTTTGTGTTAGGGTCCCGGAGGGGCAAAATTTGCTGGAATAAACCGTTACGAATGGCAGTCATGAACTGTCCCTTCTAGGCCATGCTTGTGGACAGGTCTGACTGTAAAACAAGGGTTCCTTTATAGTTTCAAAGTCAGAGTCAAATCCAGAGAACCCCTTTTTCAGTTTCTACTGTTGGATTCACCAGCACTCCCATCTCTGCCTTATGCATGCAGTCAATATCCCACTGCCTCTGTCCCTGCAGTTTTTTTTCTCCCCCAGGAATGTTTCAGTTCATGGTGAACTATTTTTATTTTTTAGTTACATTAACGCTATGAAATAATTAGTCAGCTAATTAATCTGGTGTACAAGCTTTGTAGGATTCTTCAGCTGTCAGTCAGGCCCAGGCCCGAGGCCTACATCTAGTCTCAGCACTCTCACCCATGTGATTCCCGTTGCCATGGCTACTGGGTACATCTGCTGACACCCCACTCTCTATTTATTGCTTAATTAAGAATTTCACGCTCAGCCCTTATCTGCCTCTAAGAACAAGCGCACACTGTTAAGAAATTCCGAATTTAGGCCTGGGCACAAGGAAAGCCTTTCTTGCGGGGCTTGGCTGGACTGGAGCCTCTCTAACGATCTTCTCAGCATCCTAGCCGCCACCCTTCAATCAAAAATCATTAAATGGGGCAGAGATAATGAGCATGTAGCGTATCAAAGAAGGATGTTTGCTTGGTCCAAAGGAGGAAAAGCTGCTAGGCCCCATGCTCTGCTCCACTTCAAAGGCAGATGAGACCCCTTGTCAGTGGGGCCTGATAAAGCCTCATTTGTTCTGGGCTTGACTTATGCAAAAGGTCTGGTATGTCAGAGTCCCATCTCACAGACGTGGGATTCCCTCCCCCCACACCACTTCTTGCCTCCACCTCCACCGGCCCCCTCCCTGGCCTTCCGCACACGCTCGTGTGTCAGCTCTTAGGCAGCTGGGCCCCCCAAAGCATCAGGCGGAGCGTGTAATCACTGACTCCATGCTGACAATGGCCACTTGTAGGGGGGTGGCCAGGAGGAGGTCTTCATCACAATAGGAACACAATTATTGCAGCTGCTAGGGAGGGCTATGCTTCTTCCTGTAGAAATAGAATAGGACTTGCCCCAAACAGGGGGACAAGGTTAGGGGGAGGGGGTG
>SJYX01017184.1:112189-152856 GCA_006410675.1 Oreotragus oreotragus
GGTGGTGGTGGTGGAGGGGGTGGGGGGGGAGGGGGTGGAGAAAACAGTCCTGAGTTGGTTATTCATATTCTGACTCTTGAAAGCCTGATGCTGAACCAGTGGGGTCCCAGCAGCTGTTCCCGCACCGTCTTCTTCTAATAATCGTGCATTCTGTCTGAGGTCAACTTACTTTTGACCCCGTCCTTTTTATACAGGGAAGAGGCTCTTTAGGGCAAACTGTTGGGTTGTGGCAGGGTGCATTAAACACTCACAGCCCCTTCCCTTTGCTCTATCCCCCGCCCAAGCAGCAGCCGGTGATAAATTCATATCAGATGCCGAGCTATTCACACTCGCCCTCCTGAGTTCACACAGCCCCCACTCGCACAGCGGAGATGCAGCTGAGCTGGGATATTGTGCGAGGTGGCAGCTGAGAAAGTCCGCCTGCTAGGCTCAGAGGCTCCCATGTACCACCTTCTTCTCATCAGACTGAAATAACAGACACGTCTAGCCAGGCTGGCCCGTGCTTGTTTCCAAATGTCCCACTCACCAGGATAAAGACAGGCTCTTTGGCAAGAATCCGGGGGCTCTTGTCCATGAGGGCAAGAGGGCTGTGGATAGAAAGACAAATGGACTTTATTGTCTGTTCTTATTACTCCAAATAACTTAAGTCACATCACACTGAAGTCTCAGAAAAGATGCTTTAATTTGAGAGATCCTGAAAATAAAGAGTGTTTTCCTAATGGCCCAGGTTTCTCTCTCCTCAAAGCGCTAAGGTCCTGGGATGGAGCTGACTGCTACCTGGACCCTTCTGTTTCTCAGCGGGTCTAGGAAACCCCATGCAACTCCTCAAGGAGGAATCTTGCCAGAATCTAAGGAGGGAAGACTCAGCTGGCTCCCCAGAGCTCTTGGGGGAGGATTCTGTGAGCAGGGCAGAATTATAATCCTCTGAAACTCTGTACCCATTCCCATGTTGAGGCCCTCTGAGGCAATCTATGGCATTCTAGTTAATAAATTAATTTACATTATTATAGAAAACTCATTCCCCAACGATCCCCAAGGATTTTGTACGGGTAATATAGAGAGTTGACTTCAGGGACATGCATGACAAAACTTTACGGTGAAAAGAGAGAGAATGGAACAGGAGCTGTGGATGTGAGAAGTGATTTTTGCTTCCCAATTACGAGCAACTTCTCCAAAAGGAGAAGGAAGAAATGGAGAAAAGGAAAGAAGGAAGGAAGGAAGGAAAACCCGGGAGTCAGAATCAGATACTTTTTCAAGGAATCACTCAAGATTAAGGAGCTCATTCTCAGTGATGCTGGTGGCTGGCTTTGATTCATGCAGGTCACAGGTGGTATAACCAAGATCGTGACTTGGATTTTCTGACGGTTTCAGTGCTGTTTCTAGTATACTAGTGTTTTGTTTTGTTTTAATCCAAGCTTATGTTCCTACCCTTGTAAACCAAATCTTCTTTCTTCTATTTGTAGGGAAAACCTATACTTATTAACAATACTTCTTAAACTTCAGGCATTTGAGTAACACCTTCACACTTTGTTACATCCTACCTCCTGTACTATTACTTACTTGATAATTTTCTTAAGTCGACTCCCACACTGTTTTATTTTTACAGTCCATCTCTTTTTAAGCAATAATATCCATAAATTCATGGGTTTAGTGGCCTACTTGCTTTCTCTAAAATATATTAACACCCATAACTATTAAAACTTTTATCCTACTAACATCATCACATTTATTTTATATTTTGAAAGTAGACTTTGACCTTCAAGTTTTTGGTATAAATGATGACAAGTAAGAATTGTGAATGTAAGGATCTTTTTTTTTTTTTTTTTTTTTTTAAATTCTGAGTCCCTTTCTTCATTTGGTAAGAACACCTGCCTCTGAGTAAAAATCGCATTTTGAGAGTAGGGTACGAAAAAGGTTGTAAACGTCCTTCTCTAAGTGCTTTCTCAGTGTGCCTCCTGGGCATGCAGCTGGAATGCTTGCTTCCAGGTCCCCTGCCCGCCTGCCAGAGGCGCTGGTTCTGTAGATCTGCACAGGGCCCAGGAATCACACGCCTGCTGCGCAAGTGCAGCAAACATTGCTCTGAGTCAGAATAACAATTGTGATTGTTCTCTGAGTTAATTAAGAAGGTATAATTGAGCTAACTCTCAGGACTGTTTAATGTAGATGTATCTGTCGACATCACGATCAAATTCTTTTGCTCTTAAAAAATTACACCCTTTTATTAATGAGTGTTATTGGGAGTAATAGAAGACTCACAAGTCTTGGAAGGATTTTCGTATCCTGTTTCTTCAAAGGTCTTGAAAAGATCCTGAGTGATCAGTGCCGAGGTGACTCAGTGGCTATCTCTGAGAGGCTGGAACCAGACAGGAGTGTGGTCCTGCAAATCAAGCTTTAGCTGCCCAGGAACCAGTTGACAAAAAAGCCTTCTCTGTGGCTGGGTAAAACAGCTGATTTCCAGAGAGCAAGAATTGAACAGGGAGGGAGAAGCAGAGCAGGAGGGCACAGGAGCTGTGAGCAGTGGTAGAGGCCAACAGGGCAAGTGAAGATGAAAATGCCAAGAGAGGGTCAACCCAAGAGCTGGCCCATGAAGATGGTGCTGGAAGTGGGTCCAGGGCCAACGGAGATGGAAAGCAGACATGAGTTGATAAGACTGGATGGAATCCACAGACACAGAAGTACTTGCTGTTTTCTGTTCTGTCCACATGCAGTTAGAGGGTGACTCACCCTAGATAAATGTGGGCTGAGCGAGAAGTCCCAATGTGTGCATAATAAGTTGCCTACATACAAGCGAATTCAGTTCCATAATTATGCGTAACTTGTGCATAAGTCCAGCAAAGTTAACCTAGGTACCCAACTAACACAATCAGCTATATAATAGTGTACTGTAATAGGTTTGTAATACTTTTCACACAATACATAAAAACTGAACAGAACCCCAAATAAAACATTTTAAAACTTACAGTATAGGACCTTGAAAAGTACAGTAGTACAGTACAACAGCTGGCACACAGGGGCTGGCATCGAGTGAGCAGGCAAGAAGAGTTACTGACTGGAGGAGGGAGGGGAGGTGGGAGATGGTAGAGCTGAAGGATTGTCAGCAAGGAGACGGAGGGCAAGGTGCAGTTTCAATGACACCCGACGCTCATGACACTGGTTCTGGTTCCTTACTGGAGCAAGATGCACTTTCACGTCTTTGAAAGTTTGCAACTTGAAGGTTTGTATGTAGGGAGACTTACTGTACAATCCTCAGAGGCCAAGTGAGCAGGGGATAGAATGAAGAAGAAAACAGGCAAGGGATCTATTGCTAAGATGCCAGGTGTTTTTTCTTTTTAGATAGACAGGTACTCTTCCCCTCCAAAATTCAAGAGAAAATGGGACCTGCTCTGGGAGAGAATCAATTAATTTTTCTCTTCCCTAGGGCCCTCATGAGGACAGAATTTGCCGGCACAACACATCACTCTGGCAGGCACTAGAATCAGATCTACTTGAGTAATTCCTCTCTCACCGGGAGCCATTTTCTTACACGTTTTTCTCTTCCTCCTAGAGGTCTGTGCTTATAGCAAGCTTAGATCATATAGCACTCATCAGAATAATTTGGCCGTAATTGACCTAAAGACTTCTTTTCTTCTTGAGGACCAACCAGATATTCTTACAATCTGGGAAGGATCAACGGCAGTGAGTTTCCATTGATAAACAAAGGAGATTAACCGTTCTCATCTTACAAACACAAAATCAGAAATCGTAAGCACTGAGAAAACATATGTACAATATCACAGCTTGTGTTAGGCTCTTAAACTCTCCCTGAGTCAATACCTTTAGTCTCAGATGATTTTTATCCTTCTTTGTATGTACCCACATTGGAAATGACACCGCATTTATACTGTCTTTTATAGTCAAAGCACTTTAGCAAACTTTAGTGGATCTGGTTAAGTTGCTTACAACTTGGAATACTAGGGCTCATCATGATTAGGTGCAGCTGTCAAAAGAATAAAAGTATTTTTTTCCCTTGGTTTTGTTAACTGGCTCCTAGAAAAATGAGCATGTCTTAATAACAGTATTGATGATGACTCACACGTATTGTTCATTGAAACCAAGTCCTGTGCTAAGCGTGTTACCTGGATTATCCCATCTTTTCTTCCTGATCACCCTATGACATAGGTAATAGGATGATTCTTATTTTCAGAGGAAGTGAGTGAGGCTCAGAACTTGTCAGTTACCCACATGGAGGACCTGGAAGGTCTAGGATTCAAATCCAGACTGCTGAACTTTACCCACAAGCTTCCTGTTTACTCTCCGTGGTCTCTCTCAGCCTAGAAAGGGTGTTTGGGAAGAAACAGCCTATTGCATCAGCACACGTGCTCAGAGGCAGCCCGCAGGGGGCATGCAGTATAAGAAATCAGACTTTTTTCACTGTTCCTACTTTTGATGCCTGTGCCCCATTTTCTCTGCTACTGAAACTGCTTCTCTTCTCAGATTGAATGATATTTACACACTTGTTTTAATAAAATGAGTAATAGCTTTTCAATGCCTATTTTATTAATGGTTTCAATGTCTGCTTTGAGGAAGAGGTTGCTCTGGAGGTTGGAGCCATCTGTATACCTGTAGAGGCTGAACAAAGCCAGAATCTGCCCAGCTTGGAAGCCACTGGTACAGAGGTACAGGCATGACAGCTCGCTGCTCCAGGGAGCCTTGGTTTACTAGTAACAGGGCCTGGGTGAGGGCTTTAGTGGACAAAGGAAAGTGAGACAGCCTATCATGGGAGTCAGAGATGTCCAGGGTTCACCTTTTCAGTCTTCTGGGTAATCATCACTGCTACCTATCTGGACTGTACAGTCAGTGTTAACTTCAGCGCCGGACGCTGCACTGCTGGTGGGATCCTTTGTGTGTGTGTGAAGTCACTCAGTCATGTCCAACTCTTTGCGACCCCATGGACTGTAGCCTACCAGGCTCCTCCCTCCATGGGATTCTCCAGGCAAGAGTACTGGAGTGGGTTGCCATTTCTTTTCCAGGGGGATTTTCCTGACCCAGGGATCGAACCCAGGTCTCTCGCATTCCAGGTAGATGCTTTAACCTCTGAGCCACCAGGGAAGCCAGGGAATTCTGGATGCATGGATTACTTTCCTTTTACTTCAAATCCCCTCCTCTGTGTAGTGGGAAAAATGATGTTTCTATTCTCCCCTAAGTATAAATATTATATATTTTGGGTTGAATAAATCATTATAAAATTGCTAGAGTAGCTTTGAAAAAGACTCTTTACGTGTGACTTTTTTTCACTTTCTTTACCTCAGGGGCTGTGTCTTAAGGAAGAAGGCACAGATGTACTAAAATTTACAAATGCCTGGAAATTATTAACAAGGATAATTGAAATATTTTTTATTGAAATCGAGTTGATTTACAATATTCTGTTAGTTTCTGCTGCACAGCAAACGATTCAGTTATACTCGCCCACCACACATACACATATATATTCTTTTTCATATTCTTTTCCACTATGGCTTATTGCAAGATATTGAATATTCCCTGTACTATAAAGTTGGCCCTCGTGTTTATTTATGTATAGTATTGTGTATCTGCTAATCCCAAACTCCTACTTTGTCCTTCCTTCACCTTTGGCAACCATACGTTTGTTTTCTATATCTGTGAGTACAAGGATGATTTTAATAACATCTTTAAATGAGCTAACTTCCCTTTCCAAATGACTCAGGTTTTTTTTAAAATTTCCCTTTCCTAGAGTTTGATTCTATTACAATATTTTATTCATTTCTCTTGTGCAAGGGTATTTTATTGTTATAGACTTATGCGTGTTTTTAGATGTCATTTTGTCATAAATTTGACTTTTCTTTCTGACTGAATCAAACTTTTTTACTACTACTTTGTCTTTGAGTTCCTTTAAAAGGGTTATTTCCTGCCTCCAATTGTTTAATTTGTTGAAATGGTGAGTTATTAATAAATCCTGGCATCCAGAGTTGAGCAGTTTATCTAGATTGGTTCATGAGAGTTAAGATATACATGCCCAACAATGTCTAGGATCTTAAGGTACAGGAGAAAAATCCCTCCCTCAGAGATTTAGATACAGAGCTGAGGATCGAGGCAGTCCTGAATTCACCACAGTTGATGCACAATAGTATTTGCTCATTGAGAGTGACCTTGCTATAAGTATCGCAGTTTGGTTTTAGAAGCACTTTTCAACTTTAGGAAATGCATAGATCAGTGTGAGTAGAAATGGATATTAGACATTATAGGGAAAAAGAGAGATGAGATGTTGAGCTGGTGGCTTTATTATTAATTATTATTATTAAGTTAGAAAAGTGGGTAAAATGGGCAATACGATAAAAAAACAATATAAGCAAAGTTTTGGAAGGAATGATGAAAGAGAACACATGAAGAGCAGGTTGGCCATTGTTCCTGGTCTCAAAATGTGTACAGTGTAAGGAGAAAGCCACAGACACGTTTTATAATAGGGATTTTATTTTTCACTGAAGTAGAGCTGATTTTCAATATTATATTAGTTTCAGGTATACAGCATCATGATTCTGTATTTCTGAAGATGATATTCTGCTATAGATTATTACAGAAAAATTTTAAATGAGAATAATCAACAAAGAAAGAATAAAATCAGAGCGGTCTCATCATGGGTGTTTTGGGGACTTATTTTCTTTGTAATGTTCTGAAGCTTATGCTTTGTAATTAGAAAGAATGATCCTTGGTCTACTCCGAACCTGCCACAGAGGAAAGGGTTTAGTGCTCCAGGGAGAGGCAAATGGGGGGCATAAGTGGGACCAAGGCCCCAGGGCTGCAACCTTGAGCATCACTGGGCTCTTCAGTGGTGGGAGGTTTTGGCCTTCATGGCATCCAATAAGGCAGAAAGGTAATTAACCAATGAGAGACAAGGTGTTACTGAAAAGTGGGGTTCGTGCACCTGATTACTAATTAATCAGGCGTGAGAGCACCTTGTAGATGCATTCACTATTTAATTATAGCAGCCTCTCTTGGCAAAGGAGCATATGTTCCCAGCTTAATCTACTGGTTTATACTGACATCAAATTGTCATTATCAGAAAGAATCAGGCCTTTTGATTATTTTCACTAATTTATTGAACACTTAAAATTAATGAACCCCAGGCCTTTCAAATGTGCTCAGTTGGTCTGGAAGATAGGAAGAGAAAGTGGGGAAAGGGGGTTAGAGAAACGACTTCATTAAAAGGACAATTTGCCTGGATAAAGGTAAAGCAAGTACATTTCATGGGTGATCTGAATTCTATTGGTGAAAAACACATGAATTCCAAAAGCTGAGCCTTCAAACTGATAGAAGGGAAATAGAATATGTGGGATGTCCTGCTGACCAACACTGGCCTCCAAAAAGCATATGGTTAAAGGATTTTTTCCCCTAATTATTTATGTGCTGATTCTCTTGGAAACCTCACTGTGATTAAGTTTAATCAAAAGCAAACAATCAAAATCAAATGTTGGAAATTAATTGTTAGACTAACAAGGACTGCATTTTTTGTTTGTTTGTATTGAAAATGTAATTAGATTGGGGAGAATTTAACATAAAGCCATCTTTCTCACACATGAATATCTTTTGTATTAAGAAAATCTTTGTATCTTATCTAATTGTGATTCTTTTTTGTATTCAGTTTCAGGTGAAGGCCAAGTTAAAGTAGTTCTCCAGGTGAGGAAAGGTGTGGACCCAACTATTTCAGGTAAGTATTAACCCACCAAATAGAATTGCTGAATGCAAAAGGATGTCTTCCCATCATTTTATAAATTTCTCCCATCATATTTTTTTGTAGGGAAGGTATCAACCCTAATGCTTTTATGTCTGACAAGTCCTCATTGTGTCACCCCTACAGCGAAAATATACATATGCATGTCAAAGAAAGATATAAGAGTGGTGCATTTTAAAACATTGGAAAGTAAGAATTACAACATGTAAATAAGCACGTTTCATAAATTATGGACCATATGTGCACACAGGAGTCCAGATCTGCAGATGGGCTATTAGGCCCCCACCAAATGGAAAGAAAAATTCAGGGTATCTCAAAACTTTAATTGTTCCCAGTAATTTCAGGAAATCAGGGTAAACAAACCCTCCTCAAAAGTCGGATGGTTCTGTGAAATCTTCCTAACTCATAAAAGCTAAACTCTCAAAGACTAAATGACTCATAAGCACCTTCTAATGTATTTCATTGTTTGTTTTTGTTTATTCAGAGGCAGTTTAACTATACATTTGTAGCCGGGATAAATCTTTTCAAAGGCTGAGTTTTCCTTTGATTTCCAGTGGCATTTTTTGTGTGTTATGTCAGAGAAGAGCCAGGCTAATCAGAAAATGATCTAATTCCTCCCTTTATTTTATTTTTTTAAGTCCTCCATTTAAATTAATAAATAAACGAGATTAAGCTATTGCACTAAAACTATAAACTAGAAGTACTGACCTTGACTGTTCCATGCTTATTTGCCTGAGAAGAATGGGATTCTTTGTTTTTATGTCTGTGAACTGCCATCGCCTTTGCTCGTTATGTTCCTGGTCCTTTTTCACTTTTTTCCTTTAGGTGACTCACAAGTCTTTGTTGAATGCCTCCCATGTGATGTGTAGGAGGCTACAATGGTGAGCAAGATGGAGTGCTCTTTGACTTCATGAGGTCTTATAGCCACTGGGAGGTATCAATCAAATGGCTAATTAATCAAGGAATATGAAGTTCCTTTTAAAATAATTGTTACCAAGGAGAAGTATCTTATGATTGTTTTGTGTTCAGACTCCCCCAGAAGAGAAGCGATTGGTTGGGTGAGCTCTCATGCCAGGTCCACTGGGAGGATCCTGGGCCATCTGCATCTGTAGGTGGCTATTCCTGGTTCAGATAGCTTTCATCAGCATAACATGCCACTCAGCACTTAATGTGAAGAATTCTGTATTAAGGACTCTTTGGAAGAACATTATGGGTAGCTGGTCTCTGGGACTTTTCAGCAGGGGTCAATTTAGCTTCACTTGGCCTGTCAATTGCAGCATGCTGGATAAATAGGAAGCTATTGCTTCATAGAGTTGTAGAATTTTAGTAAGAGAAGGAACCCCATAAAGTATCCTATCCAATTGCTTCATTTTACAAGTAAGGACATGGAAGCCTAAAGATTAAATAGTTTACTTAGTCACATTCAGTGGTTGAGCCTGGATGAGGATGCAGGTTTCCAACTCAGGCCAGTGTTCTGTTATACCCTGTAAACCCTAAAGTGTTCAAGCTACCATTTTTGGTATATTTTAATTTATGAGTTACATTAAATTTATTATTATATAGCCAATTTTTGTAGCTTGGGACAGAAAAGCTTGGGATAGACTGGGATAGAAAACTATCCTAAGACCCAGGGAGTCATGGAACTAGTATGTTACCATTTGTTATATTCAAATATTTATTATTAATATGGTTACAAGGCATTGATTGATCTCTATCATGTGGGATATAAGCACTAATGTCAAAATTAAACTATGGGTGTGTATTTTGTTTAATAGAGAGCTCTATGAAAAACAGTAAACTGTTTGCAATATCAAAAATTCTTTAACAAAACAAGAGTGGAATAAATAATGGAATTCCATGTATATGTTCCCATTAAGAGATTCAATGAACATGTAATACAGAAAATATATTTTGGGTTTAGGTGTTCTGCTAAGAGTCTTTTAGCCTTTTACTTAATTGAGGACTTAACCTGTGTCTAAGACTGTGCTGGTCATTGTGGGGACGTTGGAAACTCCAAGGAAGCAGAAATTAAAGTATGTATGGACCAGTGTTAGGAAGGAGCAGAGAAGGTGGTACTGATGAAAGCTGCTGAGTGGTGCTTAGTCAGGTTGGGGTAAGGATGTATGTGCATCTGGCCCAAGACGGCATCCAGTTTTCTGAAGACCCCAGTGCGGGTCTTTGATGCTCCTCCGACGCTGTGACTTCACTGGTTTTCTCTAGGGGTCCACGGTGCTTTATAAAAGATGAAGGAGAGGAAAAGGGTGAAGCAACTCACAATAGAGGAAAGTAAAAATATTTCTGAGGAGCTTTTACCTCAGCCATGTTGTCTTTTCAGTGGGGGCTAATTGCAACTATTGTTGACAGTCATTTACAAACATTCAGATGGTTGGATGGAGAAGGCAATGGCAACCCACTCCAGTGTTCTTGCCTGGAGAATCCCAGGGACGGGGGAGCCTGGTGGGCTGCCATCTGTGGGGTTGCACAGAGTTGGACATGACTGAAGTGACTTAGCAACAGCAGATGATTGGATGCTCTTCTCGTAAATTTGTCATCCATTTCCCCACAGATCAGGTTTATTTCCTTTCTTCTGGCTTTGAAATTTGTCAGCCTTTCTCCTAGTTCAAGTCAATCCATCCCTTCTAGCGTCTTTTGAACTTTATTTTGTCAGCAAATGAAGTTAACCTCTCCATCATTCCTGCTCCTTCTGTTCAGTACCTCTCAATTAAAAAAAAATCAAAACAAAATTCATAGACACTGAATCTTCCTCCAGTTGATACTGCTTCTGCAGACTTATCAAAAGATGCACCTTCTCCTGATGCAGAGCCATAAAAAGCACTGTTTATAACAGTCAGGGCATGGAAGCAACCTAGATGTCCATCAGCAGACGAATGGATAAGAAAGCTGTGGTACATATACACAATGGAGTATTACTCAGCCATTAAAAAGAATACATTTGAATCAGTTCTAATGAGGTGGAAGTGAAGTAAGCCAGGAAGAAAAACATAAATATAGTGTACTAATGCATATATATATGGAATTTAGAAAGATGGTAATTATAACCCTGTATGCAAGACAGCACTTTTGCTGATATATTGAACACAGATATATTGGACACAGATATATTGAACAGTCTTTTGGACTCTGGGAGAGGGCGAGGGTGCAAGGATTTGGGAGAATGGCATTGAAACATGTAAAATATCATATGTGAAACGAATCGCCAGTCCAGGTTCGATGCATGAGACAGGGTGCTCAGAGCTGGTGCACTGGGATGACCCAGAGGGATGGGATGGGGAGAGAGGTGGGAGTGGGGTTCAAGATGGGGAACACGTGTACACCCGTGGTGAATTCTAGTCAATGTACAGCAAAACCAATACAATATTGTAAAGTAAAATAAATAAATAAATAAATTTTTAAAAAATAAAGGAAGGAAGGAAGGAAAAAAAAAAAGCTGGGTAAATGAAGGATTAGATGGCAATATTTGGCTCACATAACGAGTTGGAGACCATCTCAAGTGGTGGCTGTTTTTGACTGACAAATTTGAGAGGGAAATGTTGGTCTTGAACAGTGTTCATGGACTGTAGTTTTAAGATAAGTCTAATTTATCTAAAGAGTGGGAAGACAGATCAAAGGCTCGGGATCTCAGATCCTTTCCTCAATAAGCGTTTTGCATGACGAAACCTAATGTCTTTTCTTCTGCATTTCTAGTGTGCTCCTAATTCTGCTATAATTCAAGTGGTTTCCACGTCCAGCACTCCACTGGCACGCTCTTCATCCTGATCACCCCGTGCCCTGGTTGTCACGTTCAGCAGCCTCTTCTTATTCCTTCTCTTATTGGAGCTTTGCTATTAACAAGATCACTTCTACTCTCTGGACATTCTTTATTTCTTAGTCTTCCAAGACATTCCTCTCCTCTGGTTCTGCATGTATATAGCTGATAGCTGTAACTCTTTAGGCTTCTTTTCCTCTCCTCTCCTTTCTGTATTAAAAACAGTCACCTGGAAACCTGATGTTAACTATATAGACATCTCATAACTTCAGGAGTCTAAACATGTCCTTCTCTATTAAGTGTTCTTATTTTAAGGCAAGATGGTATAAAATAATTAAATTCATTCATCATAACATTTCTTAGAAAAGCAATTTCAAGATTTAGTTTGTTCAGTTAAAGACAGGTTTAACCCTCCCATAGACAAGAGTGAAGATGACAAAAATGAAGAGTGTTTCTAATGTGTGATACAAAATTGAAACAGCCAAGGGTTTTTGAGGCTTGGAATAGGGATTTAACGAACCTGATCATTGCCTGTTTAAAATATCACTGGAAATGAGAACATCTCTTTCTATTTTGTGGTGTCTGTTAGTGGCCACCTCAACAAATATCCCCACCCTATCACCATCTGGGTATTTAGACTATAGTATTGAAAAGAAGAAAAAATTGAAATGACACTTAGAAAGTTTCTTTATAAGAATGTATTATACTATTGGTGTTTATAAAATATTTCTATTTTTTAAATTTTATTTTTTAAAAAATGTAGTTGATTTATAAGTTTACAGTTGATTTATAGTTTCTGGTGCACAGCAATGTATTTATATATATATTATTTTCTTATGCTTTTCCTATGATTTATTGTATAATAGTAGATAAATATCAAATATTTCTAAAACCTCTTTCACAGTAAGGTTTGTTCCAAGACATCGCCTGGTTTCCATGATGTGAGATACATTTTGTGTTAATTAAATTGTCTAGGATTTCTACTTGACCATAATCCATGTATTTTTAAGTTATCCTGGGGCCCTAATTAGACCATAACCAGCAGGGAGTTGGGTTCATACAGACAAAACAGTCATATGTTCTCCATGGTTCTGACCTTAGGCATTTTGTCTTTCCACACTGTAGTCCCAAGGAGCTCTCACAACCCATCCTCAGATTTTCAAATATGGCCTCTGGGCCAACTCTTTCAGATTCAGAGTTCTTTCCCATCCTTCAGATTCACATCCATCCCCTGCTTGCTGTGCACCTCTACCTGGAAGCCTCAAAGACACCCCAAACTTTAAATGGCCCAAACTGAATTAATCAAATGCCAGTCTTAATGGGCATCTCCACCAGGCAGCACCCATGCTGGAAACCCTTGGCTGACCCTTGGCTTCTCCATTTTTGTTACCCTTCCTGCTCTGACCTCTGGTTGNGGAGGGGGTGGAGAAAACAGTCCTGAGTTGGTTATTCATATTCTGACTCTTGAAAGCCTGATGCTGAACCAGTGGGGTCCCAGCAGCTGTTCCCGCACCGTCTTCTTCTAATAATCGTGCATTCTGTCTGAGGTCAACTTACTTTTGACCCCGTCCTTTTTATACAGGGAAGAGGCTCTTTAGGGCAAACTGTTGGGTTGTGGCAGGGTGCATTAAACACTCACAGCCCCTTCCCTTTGCTCTATCCCCCGCCCAAGCAGCAGCCGGTGATAAATTCATATCAGATGCCGAGCTATTCACACTCGCCCTCCTGAGTTCACACAGCCCCCACTCGCACAGCGGAGATGCAGCTGAGCTGGGATATTGTGCGAGGTGGCAGCTGAGAAAGTCCGCCTGCTAGGCTCAGAGGCTCCCATGTACCACCTTCTTCTCATCAGACTGAAATAACAGACACGTCTAGCCAGGCTGGCCCGTGCTTGTTTCCAAATGTCCCACTCACCAGGATAAAGACAGGCTCTTTGGCAAGAATCCGGGGGCTCTTGTCCATGAGGGCAAGAGGGCTGTGGATAGAAAGACAAATGGACTTTATTGTCTGTTCTTATTACTCCAAATAACTTAAGTCACATCACACTGAAGTCTCAGAAAAGATGCTTTAATTTGAGAGATCCTGAAAATAAAGAGTGTTTTCCTAATGGCCCAGGTTTCTCTCTCCTCAAAGCGCTAAGGTCCTGGGATGGAGCTGACTGCTACCTGGACCCTTCTGTTTCTCAGCGGGTCTAGGAAACCCCATGCAACTCCTCAAGGAGGAATCTTGCCAGAATCTAAGGAGGGAAGACTCAGCTGGCTCCCCAGAGCTCTTGGGGGAGGATTCTGTGAGCAGGGCAGAATTATAATCCTCTGAAACTCTGTACCCATTCCCATGCTGAGGCCCTCTGAGGCAATCTATGGCATTCTAGTTAATAAATTAATTTACATTCTTATAGAAAACTCATTCCCCAACGATCCCCAAGGATTTTGTACGGGTAATATAGAGAGTTGACTTCAGGGACATGCATGACAAACCTTTACGGTGAAAAGAGAGAGAATGGAACAGGAGCTGTGGATGTGAGAAGTGATTTTTGCTTCCCAATTACGAGCAACTTCTCCAAAAGGAGAAGGAAGAAATGGAGAAAAGGAAAGAAGGAAGGAAGGAAGGAAAACCCGGGAGTCAGAATCAGATACTTTTTCAAGGAATCACTCAAGATTAAGGAGCTCATTCTCAGTGATGCTGGTGGCTGGCTTTGATTCATGCAGGTCACAGGTGGTATAACCAAGATCGTGACTTGGATTTTCTGACGGTTTCAGTGCTGTTTCTAGTATACTAGTGTTTTGTTTTGTTTTAATCCAAGCTTATGTTCCTACCCTTGTAAACCAAATCTTCTTTCTTCTATTTGTAGGGAAAACCTATACTTATTAACAATACTTCTTAAACTTCAGGCATTTGAGTAACACCTTCACACTTTGTTACATCCTACCTCCTGTACTATTACTTACTTGATAATTTTCTTAAGTCGACTCCCACACTGTTTTATTTTTACAGTCCATCTCTTTTTAAGCAATAATATCCATAAATTCATGGGTTTAGTGGCCTACTTGCTTTCTCTAAAATATATTAACACCCATAACTATTAAAACTTTTATCCTACTAACATCATCACATTTATTTTATATTTTGGAAGTAGACTTTGACCTTCAAGTTTTTGGTATAAATGATGACAAGTAAGAATTGTGAATGTAAGGATCTTTTTTTTTTTTTTTTTTTTTTTAAATTCTGAGTCCCTTTCTTCATTTGGTAAGAACACCTGCCTCTGAGTAAAAATCGCATTTTGAGAGTAGGGTACGAAAAAGGTTGTAAACGTCCTTCTCTAAGTGCTTTCTCAGTGTGCCTCCTGGGCATGCAGCTGGAATGCTTGCTTCCAGGTCCCCTGCCCGCCTGCCAGAGGCGCTGGTTCTGTAGATCTGCACAGGGCCCAGGAATCACACGCCTGCTGCGCAAGTGCAGCAAACATTGCTCTGAGTCAGAATAACAATTGTGATTGTTCTCTGAGTTAATTAAGAAGGTATAATTGAGCTAACTCTCAGGACTGTTTAATGTAGATGTATCTGTCGACATCACGATCAAATTCTTTTGCTCTTAAAAAATTACACCCTTTTATGAATGAGTGTTATTGGGAGTAATAGAAGACTCACAAGTCTTGGAAGGATTTTCGTATCCTGTTTCTTCAAAGGTCTTGAAAAGATCCTGAGTGATCAGTGCCGAGGTGACTCAGTGGCTATCTCTGAGAGGCTGGAACCAGACAGGAGTGTGGTCCTGCAAATCAAGCTTTAGCTGCCCAGGAACCAGTTGACAAAAAAGCCTTCTCTGTGGCTGGGTAAAACAGCTGATTTCCAGAGAGCAAGAATTGAACAGGGAGGGAGAAGCAGAGCAGGAGGGCACAGGAGCTGTGAGCGGTGGTAGAGGCCAACAGGGCAAGTGAAGATGAAAATGCCAAGAGAGGGTCAACCCAAGAGCTGGCCCATGAAGATGGTGCTGGAAGTGGGTCCAGGGCCAACGGAGATGGAAAGCAGACACGAGTTGATAAGACTGGATGGAATCCACAGACACAGAAGTACTTGCTGTTTTCTGTTCTGTCCACATGCAGTTAGAGGGTGGCTCACCCTAGATAAATGTGGGCTGAGCGAGAAGTCCCAATGTGTGCATAAGTTGCCTACATACAAGCGAATTCAGTTCCATAATTATGCGTAACTTGTGCATAAGTCCAGCAAAGTTAACCTAGGTACCCAACTAACACAATCAGCTATATAATAGTGTACTGTAATAGGTTTGTAATACTTTTCACACAATACATAAAAACTGAACAGACCCCCAAATAAAACATTTTAAAACTTACAGTGTAGGACCTTGAAAAGTACGGTAGTACAGTACAACAGCTGGCACACAGGGGGCTGGCATCGAGTGAGCAGGCAAGAAGAGTTACTGACTGGAGGAGGGAGGGGAGGTGGGAGATGGTAGAGCTGAAGGATTGTCAGCAAGGAGACGGAGGGCAAGGTGCAGTTTCAATGACACCCGACGCTCATGACACTGGTTCTGGTTCCTTACTGGAGCAAGATGCACTTTCACGTCTTTGAAAGTTTGCAACTTGAAGGTTTGTATGTAGGGAGACTTACTGTACAATCCTCAGAGGCCAAGTGAGCAGGGGATAGAATGAAGAAGAAAACAGGCAAGGGATCTATTGCTAAGATGCCAGGTGTTTTTTCTTTTTAGATAGACAGGTACTCTTCCCCTCCAAAATTCAAGAGAAAATGGGACCTGCTCTGGGAGAGAATCAATTAATTTTTCTCTTCCCTAGGGCCCTCATGAGGACAGAATTTGCCGGCACAACACATCACTCTGGCAGGCACTAGAATCAGATCTACTTGAGTAATTCCTCTCTCACCGGGAGCCATTTTCTTACACGTTTTTCTCTTCCTCCTAGAGGTCTGTGCTTATAGCAAGCTTAGATCATATAGCACTCATCAGAATAATTTGGCCGTAATTGACCTAAAGACTTCTTTTCTTCTTGAGGACCAACCAGATATTCTTACAATCTGGGAAGGATCAACGGCAGTGAGTTTCCATTGATAAACAAAGGAGATTAACCGTTCTCATCTTACAAACACAAAATCAGAAATCGTAAGCACTGAGAAAACATATGTACAATATCACAGCTTGTGTTAGGCTCTTAAACTCTCCCTGAGTCAATACCTTTAGTCTCAGATGATTTTTATCCTTCTTTGTATGTACCCACATTGGAAATGACACCGCATTTATACTGTCTTTTATAGTCAAAGCACTTTAGCAAACTTTAGTGGATCTGGTTAAGTTGCTTACAACTTGGAATACTAGGGCTCATCATGATTAGGTGCAGCTGTCAAAAGAATAAAAGTATTTTTTTCCCTTGGTTTTGTTAACTGGCTCCTAGAAAAATGAGCATGTCTTAATAACAGTATTGATGATGACTCACACGTATTGTTCATTGAAACCAAGTCCTGTGCTAAGCGTGTTACCTGGATTATCCCATCTTTTCTTCCTGATCACCCTATGACATAGGTAATAGGATGATTCTTATTTTCAGAGGAAGTGAGTGAGGCTCAGAACTTGTCAGTTACCCACATGGAGGACCTGGAAGGTCTAGGATTCAAATCCAGACTGCTGAACTTTACCCACAAGCTTCCTGTTTACTCTCCGTGGTCTCTCTCAGCCTAGAAAGGGTGTTTGGGAAGAAACAGCCTATTGCATCAGCACACGTGCTCAGAGGCAGCCCGCAGGGGGCATGCAGTATAAGAAATCAGACTTTTTTCACTGTTCCTACTTTTGATGCCTGTGCCCCATTTTCTCTGCTACTGAAACTGCTTCTCTTCTCAGATTGAATGATATTTACACACTTGTTTTAATAAAATGAGTAATAGCTTTTCAATGCCTATTTTATTAATGGTTTCAATGTCTGCTTTGAGGAAGAGGTTGCTCTGGAGGTTGGAGCCATCTGTATACCTGTAGAGGCTGAACAAAGCCAGAATCTGCCCAGCTTGGAAGCCACTGGTACAGAGGTACAGGCATGACAGCTCGCTGCTCCAGGGAGCCTTGGTTTACTAGTAACAGGGCCTGGGTGAGGGCTTTAGTGGACAAAGGAAAGTGAGACAGCCTATCATGGGAGTCAGAGATGTCCAGGGTTCACCTTTTCAGTCTTCTGGGTAATCATCACTGCTACCTATCTGGACTGTACAGTCAGTGTTAACTTCAGCGCCGGACGCTGCACTGCTGGTGGGATCCTTTGTGTGTGTGTGAAGTCACTCAGTCATGTCCAACTCTTTGCGACCCCATGGACTGTAGCCTACCAGGCTCCTCCCTCCATGGGATTCTCCAGGCAAGAGTACTGGAGTGGGTTGCCATTTCTTTTCCAGGGGGATTTTCCTGACCCAGGGATCGAACCCAGGTCTCTCGCATTCCAGGTAGATGCTTTAACCTCTGAGCCACCAGGGAAGCCAGGGAATTCTGGATGCATGGATTACTTTCCTTTTACTTCAAATCCCCTCCTCTGTGTAGTGGGAAAAATGATGTTTCTATTCTCCCCTAAGTATAAATATTATATATTTTGGGTTGAATAAATCATTATAAAATTGCTAGAGTAGCTTTGAAAAAGACTCTTTACGTGTGACTTTTTTTCACTTTCTTTACCTCAGGGGCTGTGTCTTAAGGAAGAAGGCACAGATGTACTAAAATTTACAAATGCCTGGAAATTATTAACAAGGATAATTGAAATATTTTTTATTGAAATCGAGTTGATTTACAATATTCTGTTAGTTTCTGCTGCACAGCAAACGATTCAGTTATACTCGCCCACCACACATACACATATATATTCTTTTTCATATTCTTTTCCACTATGGCTTATTGCAAGATATTGAATATTCCCTGTACTATAAAGTTGGCCCTCGTGTTTATTTATGTATAGTATTGTGTATCTGCTAATCCCAAACTCCTACTTTGTCCTTCCTTCACCTTTGGCAACCATACGTTTGTTTTCTATATCTGTGAGTACAAGGATGATTTTAATAACATCTTTAAATGAGCTAACTTCCCTTTCCAAATGACTCAGGTTTTTTTTAAAATTTCCCTTTCCTAGAGTTTGATTCTATTACAATATTTTATTCATTTCTCTTGTGCAAGGGTATTTTATTGTTATAGACTTATGCGTGTTTTTAGATGTCATTTTGTCATAAATTTGACTTTTCTTTCTGACTGAATCAAACTTTTTTACCACTACTTTGCCTTTGAGTTCCTTTAAAAGGGTTATTTCCTGCCTCCAATTGTTTAATTTGTTGAAATGGTGAGTTATTAATAAATCCTGGCATCCAGAGTTGAGCAGTTTATCTAGATTGGTTCATGAGAGTTAAGATATACATGCCCAACAATGTCTAGGATCTTAAGGTACAGGAGAAAAATCCCTCCCTCAGAGATTTAGATACAGAGCTGAGGATCGAGGCAGTCCTGAATTCACCACAGTTGATGCACAATAGTATTTGCTCATTGAGAGTGACCTTGCTATAAGTATCGCAGTTTGGTTTTAGAAGCACTTTTCAACTTTAGGAAATGCATAGATCAGTGTGAGTAGAAATGGATATTAGACATTATAGGGAAAAAGAGAGATGAGATGTTGAGCTGGTGGCTTTATTATTAATTATTATTATTAAGTTAGAAAAGTGGGTAAAATGGGCAATACGATAAAAAAACAATATAAGCAAAGTTTTGGAAGGAATGATGAAAGAGAACACATGAAGAGCAGGTTGGCCATTGTTCCTGGTCTCAAAATGTGTACAGTGTAAGGAGAAAGCCACAGACACGTTTTATAATAGGGATTTTATTTTTCACTGAAGTAGAGCTGATTTTCAATATTATATTAGTTTCAGGTATACAGCATCATGATTCTGTATTTCTGAAGATGATATTCTGCTATAGATTATTACAGAAAAATTTTAAATGAGAATAATCAACAAAGAAAGAATAAAATCAGAGCGGTCTCATCATGGGTGTTTTGGGGACTTATTTTCTTTGTAATGTTCTGAAGCTTATGCTTTGTAATTAGAAAGAATGATCCTTGGTCTACTCCGAACCTGCCACAGAGGAAAGGGTTTAGTGCTCCAGGGAGAGGCAAATGGGGGGCATAAGTGGGACCAAGGCCCCAGGGCTGCAACCTTGAGCATCACTGGGCTCTTCAGTGGTGGGAGGTTTTGGCCTTCATGGCATCCAATAAGGCAGAAAGGTAATTAACCAATGAGAGACAAGGTGTTACTGAAAAGTGGGGTTCGTGCACCTGATTACTAATTAATCAGGCGTGAGAGCACCTTGTAGATGCATTCACTATTTAATTATAGCAGCCTCTCTTGGCAAAGGAGCATATGTTCCCAGCTTAATCTACTGGTTTATACTGACATCAAATTGTCATTATCAGAAAGAATCAGGCCTTTTGATTATTTTCACTAATTTATTGAACACTTAAAATTAATGAACCCCAGGCCTTTCAAATGTGCTCAGTTGGTCTGGAAGATAGGAAGAGAAAGTGGGGAAAGGGGGTTAGAGAAACGACTTCATTAAAAGGACAATTTGCCTGGATAAAGGTAAAGCAAGTACATTTCATGGGTGATCTGAATTCTATTGGTGAAAAACACATGAATTCCAAAAGCTGAGCCTTCAAACTGATAGAAGGGAAATAGAATATGTGGGATGTCCTGCTGACCAACACTGGCCTCCAAAAAGCATATGGTTAAAGGATTTTTTCCCCTAATTATTTATGTGCTGATTCTCTTGGAAACCTCACTGTGATTAAGTTTAATCAAAAGCAAACAATCAAAATCAAATGTTGGAAATTAATTGTTAGACTAACAAGGACTGCATTTTTTGTTTGTTTGTTTTGAAAATGTAATTAGATTGGGGAGAATTTAACATAAAGCCATCTTTCTCACACATGAATATCTTTTGTATTAAGAAAATCTTTGTATCTTATCTAATTGTGATTCTTTTTTGTATTCAGTTTCAGGTGAAGGCCAAGTTAAAGTAGTTCTCCAGGTGAGGAAAGGTGTGGACCCAACTATTTCAGGTAAGTATTAACCCACCAAATAGAATTGCTGAATGCAAAAGGATGTCTTCCCATCATTTTATAAATTTCTCCCATCATATTTTTTTGTAGGGAAGGTATCAACCCTAATGCTTTTATGTCTGACAAGTCCTCATTGTGTCACCCCTACAGCGAAAATATACATATGCATGTCAAAGAAAGATATAAGAGTGGTGCATTTTAAAACATTGGAAAGTAAGAATTACAACATGTAAATAAGCACGTTTCATAAATTATGGACCATATGTGCACACAGGAGTCCAGATCTGCAGATGGGCTATTAGGCCCCCACCAAATGGAAAGAAAAATTCAGGGTATCTCAAAACTTTAATTGTTCCCAGTAATTTCAGGAAATCAGGGTAAACAAACCCTCCTCAAAAGTCGGATGGTTCTGTGAAATCTTCCTAACTCATAAAAGCTAAACTCTCAAAGACTAAATGACTCATAAGCACCTTCTAATGTATTTCATTGTTTGTTTTTGTTTATTCAGAGGCAGTTTAACTATACATTTGTAGCCGGGATAAATCTTTTCAAAGGCTGAGTTTTCCTTTGATTTCCAGTGGCATTTTTTGTGTGTTATGTCAGAGAAGAGCCAGGCTAATCAGAAAATGATCTAATTCCTCCCTTTATTTTATTTTTTTAAGTCCTCCATTTAAATTAATAAATAAACGAGATTAAGGTATTGCACTAAAACTATAAACTAGAAGTACTGACCTTGACTGTTCCATGCTTATTTGCCTGAGAAGAATGGGATTCTTTGTTTTTATGTCTGTGAACTGCCATCGCCTTTGCTCGTTATGTTCCTGGTCCTTTTTCACTTTTTTCCTTTAGGTGACTCACAAGTCTTTGTTGAATGCCTCCCATGTGATGTGTAGGAGGCTACAATGGTGAGCAAGATGGAGTGCTCTTTGACTTCATGAGGTCTTATAGCCACTGGGAGGTATCAATCAAATGGCTAATTAATCAAGGAATATGAAGTTCCTTTTAAAATAATTGTTACCAAGGAGAAGTATTTGGGATTCTTTGTTTTTATGTCTGTGAACTGCCATCGCCTTTGCTCGTTATGTTCCTGGTCCTTTTTCACTTTTTTCCTTTAGGTGACTCACAAGTCTTTGTTGAATGCCTCCCATGTGATGTGTAGGAGGCTACAATGGTGAGCAAGATGGAGTGCTCTTTGACTTCATGAGGTCTTATAGCCACTGGGAGGTATCAATCAAATGGCTAATTAATCAAGGAATATGAAGTTCCTTTTAAAATAATTGTTACCAAGGAGAAGTATTTTATGATTGTTTTGTGTTCAGACTCCCCTAGAAGAGAAGCGATTGGTTGGGTGAGCCTTTATTTTGTAGATAACCACCTGTAGGGGGAGCTCTCATGCCAGGTCCACTGGGAGGATCCTGGGCCATCTGCATCTGTAGGTGGCCATTCCTGGTTCAGATAGCTTTCATCAGCATAACATGCCACTCAGCACTTAATGTGAAGAATTCTGTATTAAGGACTCTTTGGAAGAACATTATGGGTAGCTGGTCTCTGGGACTTTTCAGCAGGGGTCAGTTTAACTTCACTTGGCCTGTCAATTGCAGCATGCTGGATAAATAGGAAGCTATTGCTTCATAGAGTTGTAGAATTTTAGTAAGAGAAGGAACCCCATAAAGTATCCTATCCAATTGCCTCATTTTACAAGTAAGGACATGGAAGCCTAAAGATTAAATAGTTTAGTCACATTCAGTGGTTGAGCCTGGATGAGGATGCAGGTTTCCAACTCAGGCCAGTGTTCTGTTATACCCTGTAAACCCTAAAGTGTTCAAGCTACCATTTTTGGTATATTTTAATTTATGAGTTACATTAAATTTATTATTATATAGCCAATTTTTGTAGCTTGGGACAGAAAAGCTTGGGATAGACTGGGATAGAAAACTATCCTAAGACCCAGGGAGTCATGGAACTAGTATGTTACCATTTGTTATATTCAAATATTTATTATTAATATGGTTCCAAGGCATTGATTGATCTCTATCATGTGGGATATAAGCACTAATGTCAAAATTAAACTATGGGTGTGTATTTTGTTTAATAGAGAGCTCTATGAAAAACAGTAAACTGTTTGCAATATCAAAAATTCTTTAACAAAACAAGAGTGGAATAAATAATGGAATTCCATGTATATGTTCCCATTAAGAGATTCAATGAACATGTAATACAGAAAATATATTTTGGGTTTAGGTGTTCTGCTAAGAGTCTTTTAGCCTTTTACTTAATTGAGGACTTAACCTGTGTCTAAGACTGTGCTGGTCATTGTGGGGACGTTGGAAACTCCAAGGAAGCAGAAATTAAAGTATGTATGGACCAGTGTTAGGAAGGAGCAGAGAAGGTGGTACTGATGAAAGCTGCTGAGTGGTGCTTAGTCAGGTTGGGGTAAGGATGTATGTGCATCTGGCCCAAGACGGCATCCAGTTTTCTGAAGACCCCAGTGCGGGTCTTTGATGCTCCTCCGACGCTGTGACTTCACTGGTTTTCTCTAGGGGTCCACGGTGCTTTATAAAAGATGAAGGAGAGGAAAAGGGTGAAGCAACTCACAATAGAGGAAAGTAAAAATATTTCTGAGGAGCTTTTACCTCAGCCATGTTGTCTTTTCAGTGGGGGCTAATTGCAACTATTGTTGACAGTCATTTACAAACATTCAGATGGTTGGATGGAGAAGGCAATGGCAACCCACTCCAGTGTTCTTGCCTGGAGAATCCCAGGGACGGGGGAGCCTGGTGGGCTGCCATCTGTGGGGTTGCACAGAGTTGGACATGACTGAAGTGACTTAGCAACAGCAGATGATTGGATGCTCTTCTCGTAAATTTGTCATCCATTTCCCCACAGATCAGGTTTATTTCCTTTCTTCTGGCTTTGAAATTTGTCAGCCTTTCTCCTAGTTCAAGTCAATCCATCCCTTCTAGCGTCTTTTGAACTTTATTTTGTCAGCAAATGAAGTTAACCTCTCCATCATTCCTGCTCCTTCTGTTCAGTACCTCTCAATTAAAAAAAAATCAAAACAAAATTCATAGACACTGAATCTTCCTCCAGTTGATACTGCTTCTGCAGACTTATCAAAAGATGCACCTTCTCCTGATGCAGAGCCATAAAAAGCACTGTTTATAACAGTCAGGGCATGGAAGCAACCTAGATGTCCATCAGCAGACGAATGGATAAGAAAGCTGTGGTACACAGACACAATGGAGTATTACTCAGCCATTAAAAAGAATACATTTGAATCAGTTCTAATGAGGTGGAAGTGAAGTAAGCCAGGAAGAAAAACATAAATATAGTGTACTAATGCATATATATATGGAATTTAGAAAGATGGTAATTATAACCCTGTATGCAAGACAGCACTTTTGCTGATATATTGAACACAGATATATTGGACACAGATATATTGAACAGTCTTTTGGACTCTGGGAGAGGGCGAGGGTGCAAGGATTTGGGAGAATGGCATTGAAACATGTAAAATATCATATGTGAAACGAATCGCCAGTCCAGGTTCGATGCATGAGACAGGGTGCTCAGAGCTGGTGCACTGGGATGACCCAGAGGGATGGGATGGGGAGAGAGGTGGGAGTGGGGTTCAAGATGGGGAACACGTGTACACCCGTGGTGAATTCTAGTCAATGTACAGCAAAACCAATACAATATTGTAAAGTAAAATAAATAAATAAATAAATTTTAAAAAATAAAGGAAGGAAGGAAAAAATAAAGCTGGATAAATGAAGGATTAGATGGCAATATTTGGCTCACATAATGAGTCGGAGACCGTCTCAAGTGGTGGCTGTTTTTGACTGACAAATTTGAGAGGGAAATGTTGGTCTTGAACAGTGTTCATGGACTGTAGTTTTAAGATAAGTCTAATTTATCTAAAGAGTGGGAAGACAGATCAAAGGCTCGGGATCTCAGATCCTTTCCTCAATAAGCGTTTTGCATGACGAAACCTAATGTCTTTTCTACAGCATTTCTAGTGTGCTCCTAATTCTGCTATAATTCAAGTGGTTTCCACGTCCAGCACTCCACTGGCACGCTCTTCATCCTGATCACCCCGTGCCCTGGTTGTCACGTTCAGCAGCCACTTCTTATTCCTTCTCTTATTGGAGCTTTGCTATTAACAAGATCACTTCTACTCTCTGGACATTCTTTATTTCTTAGTCTTCCAAGACATTCCTCTCCTCTGGTTCTGCATGTATATAGCTGATAGCTGTAACTCTTTAGGCTTCTTTTCCTCTCCTCTCCTTTCTGTATTAAAAACAGTCACCTGGAAACCTGATGTTAACTATATAGACATCTCATAACTTCAGGAGTCTAAACATGTCCTTCTCTATTAAGTGTTCTTATTTTAAGGCAAGATGGTATAAAATAATTAAATTCATTCATCATAACATTTCTTAGAATAGCAATTTCAAGATTTAGTTTGTTCAGTTAAAGACAGGTTTAACCCTCCCATAGACAAGAGTGAAGATGACAAAAATGAAGAGTGTTTCTAATGTGTGATACAAAATTGAAACAGCCAAGGGTTTTTGAGGCTTGGAATAGGGATTTAACGAACCTGATCATTGCCTGTTTAAAATATCACTGGAAATGAGAACATCTCTTTCTATTTTGTGGTGTCTGTTAGTGGCCACCTCAACAAATATCCCCACCCTATCACCATCTGGGTATTTAGACTATAGTATTGAAAAGAAGAAAAAATTGAAAAGACACTTAGAAAGTTTCTTTATAAGAATGTATTATACTATTGGTGTTTATAAAATATTTCTATTTTTTAAATTTTATTTTTTAAAAAATGTAGTTGATTTATAAGTTTACAGTTGATTTATAGTTTCTGGTGCACAGCAATGTATTTATATATATATTATTTTCTTATGCTTTTCCTATGATTTATTGTATAATAGTAGATAAATATCAAATATTTCTAAAACCTCTTTCACAGTAAGGTTTGTTCCAAGACATCGCCTGGTTTCCATGATGTGAGATACATTTTGTGTGAATTAAATTGTCTAGAATTTCTACTTGACCATAATCCATGTATTTTTAAGTTATCCTGGGGCCCTAATTAGACCATAACCAGCAGGGAGTTGGGTTCATACAGACAAAACAGTCATATGTTCTCCATGGTTCTGACCTTAGGCATTTTGTCTTTCCACACTGTAGTCCCAAGGAGCTCTCACAACCCATCCTCAGATTTTCAAATATGGCCTCTGGGCCAACTCTTTCAGATTCAGAGTTCTTTCCCATCCTTCAGATTCACATCCATCCCCTGCTTGCTGTGCACCTCTACCTGGAAGCCTCAAAGACACCCCAAACTTTAAATGGCCCAAACTGAATTAATCAAATGCCAGTCTTAATGGGCATCTCCACCAGGCAGCACCCATGCTGGAAACCCTTGGCTGACCCTTGGCTTCTCCATTTTTGTTACCCTTCCTGCTCTGACCTCTGGTTGTTTTTCTGGCCCTCTCACTTGCCTCTTTCCAACTGTGTGACTCAGCAATACCAAATTGCTTATAGTCCTTCCTCATGATCTCTCATTTCTTGCCATCCATTGTGTTCATCCCTCTAGAGTGCAGTGTCTCAGTTCATATCCTCACCTCCTTCACCTCAATTAGGTCCTATGCCTCTAAGTGCAGCTCAGATGCTCCGACTCCAGGAAGCCTCCCCTGGTGAGGTCTCACTGCCTGCCTTGGTCAGGTACCATCGAAGATAATCCCCTTCTAAAGTCTATCCCTCTAGTATTTACTTACATATTTACACAATGCTAGTACCTCCTTGGGGGCAAACATGACATTTTATTTCTTTTTGCACTATTTCACTGTTTTTTAGGATAGTTCTGATAGAGGAGGCACTCATTATTTGTGCTTATGAAGTTAGCAAGGAATGGAGGAGATTCTTTCTCTCATTATGTGAGTTCATGAATCTCCCAGAAAATCTGCCAAGTAAAATAAGAACTGAATGTAAAATTACAAGTTACATGATCTAAATTACATAAAAATGCTGAGAGATTCTGGAAGGAAACACAAATAAAAGGTTAATGGCAGTTGTCTTTAGGTGGTGAGATAGTAGGCAATTCTTATTTTTCTTTTTCTTTCTATATTTGCATTTTACAAATGGCTCATGCTAAACATATGCTGTGCTATTCATAATAAAGGCAAAACACAAGTGTTTAATTGCAAAAGTAGAATACATTTTCCCTTCAAGTGGAGGTAATCCAAAGATTGAATAATTACTTATTTTATACATGATAAATGTTTTCATTAATATACACATCTGAAGGCAGCTTTTGGGGGGAAGTGAAAATGTCACCAGGATCTGAATATAAGGATAGAATTTGCAAGTTATCACAGTGAGTCAGATTTTCATTGTTACCCTTGTTATTTTCCTTTTGTTTTCTAGCTTCTACCTCTGTACCAGAGTCAGTTTTAAAATGGTCCCTCCCTGAAGCATGGGAAGGCGTGGCTGAGGGCTGGGGAGGACATAACGGTGCCAGTCCAGGCCCTGGGGAAGACGTCCTGATTTTATCCAGTAAGTGAAACAATCCATGGTGTGAATAATCACAGATAGACTGAATTAGGCCAATCTGGGAATTATCTGTCATTTAGATATTCTGAACAACACAGTAAAGAATGTGAAAATAAATAGGCAATTATGTCTACAACCTTCTCTTTTGGGTTATTACAAGAGAGGAATTTAATAACCCAGTAAAAACCAGAAAAGATAGTTCAGCCTACCTTCATTAACGGTGGGATAAATAGCCCCATGCCAAAAGGAATTAGACTAATTCACTAACTGGATAATTTTTCTAATATGTCTAAGGACATATTTATAGAAAATTCTAGTGTTCTTATATTTGAAAGACATGGAGAGTATGGAAAGAAGCAGTTTGTAAATGCCTCCTGCTCTTCTGCATTTGTGAATCTTTTAAACATGGGAGTGAGAAATGACAAGGTCTTCTATTGCCATGGATTTTCAAAGATGATGGGAAAGGAAGAGAAAAATAAAATAGAAAAGCAACATTCTACCAATCTATCATCTCCCCAATCTCTCACCTATCTTTTCATTAATCCATCTGGTGGCTTCAGAGGGTAAAGAATCTGCCTGCAAAGCAGGAGACCCGGGTTCAGTCCCTGGGTTGGGAAGATCCCCTGGAGAAGGGAATGGCTACCCACTCCAGTATACTTGCCTGGAGAATTCCATGGACAGAGGAGCCTGGCGGGCTATAGTCCGTGGATTCACAAAGAGTCAGACATGACTGAGCGACTAACACATTTCTACCTAGAACTCTTTGTTTAAATAAGAAAGGAAAGATGATTCCTCAGATATACAAATTTATGCATCATACTTGTAAAATTCTTCTTTCTTAAGAGAGAATTCTTGAAACTCCCAGAAAATTTTCCTAGCCTGAGAAAAATATTCTTCATAGAACATATATAGTTTCTCTAAAAGACCTATTTTCATTTATGATTTAATCTGAACTTCTAAAGATAATACTGAATAAAAGAAGATCAGTACTTGAAGAAGAATATTTGGTCATCTGTGAAATAATAATAATGCTAAAATATTAAACAAGTTCTTCCCTATAGCTCAAATGGTAAAGAATCTGCCTGCAATGCAGGAGACCCAGGTTCAATCCCAGGGTCGGGAAGATCCTCTGGAGACGGAAATGGTAACCCACTCCAGTATTCTTGCTTGGAGAATCCCATGGATGGAGAAGCCTGGAGGATTACAGTTTGTGGGATCTCAAAGAGTCAGACACAACTTAGTGACCAACACACACACAATATTAAACACAGGTTGGCAACTAACAATATTCAGGAATCACTCTTCATATATTAACTAATTTAATCTTCATAATAATTCTGCAATACAAGTAATATTATCATCATCCCCATTTTTACTGACACAGAAACAGGGACCCAGGGTGGTTAGGGAACTTGCCCAGGGTCACACAGGTTGCAGTTCAGCAGAGTCAGGGTTTTGACACAGGCTGCTAATGCTAAGTCGCTTCAGTCGTGTCCGACTCTGTATGACCCCATAGACGGCAGCCCACCAGGCTCCCCCATCCCTGGGATTCTCCAGGCAAGAATACTGGAGTGGGTTGCCATTTCCTTCTCCAATGCATGAAAGAGAAAAGTGAAAGTGAAGTCGCTCAGTCTGTCCGACTGTTAGCCACCCCATGGACTGCAGCCCACCAGGCTCCTCCGTCCATTGGATTCTCCAAGCAAGAGTACTGGGGTGGGATGCCATTGCCTGTCTCAAAGTCCTTATTCTTAACCAGTCAAGTACATTCCCTTTCTAAAAGGACTATGAGTAAACAAAAAGAGTCTTGGGGTCGTTTGCTTTATTTATGATGGGACGAGAAGGCAGAAAGATCAAAACATACTGACCACCTTCTGGATATTGGTGGGGTGCATACGATACGCAGAGATGAGGACTGGGAGGGGGCTGAGCAATACAAACATAAACTGCTTCTTATCATCCCACCCCCTATCACCCACCTCTCTCCATGGAGGATGGACCTTTTTGAATAAACAAGCTCATGAGTCATTCCTATACGGAAAGGAAAAATCTGTTCTGTCTCAGCCATCTCTTTGATGAATGTAGCCAGTGGATTGGCCCTGGGCTATGGTTTTTTCCCACTAAGCAAGCTGTTTCCCCCACCCCATGCAGGAAGCACAAGAAGCTTTTGAAGGTTGCCAAGCTTTTAGTATCCTTTGGGACCTTTATGCTGAGCGACAAGCAGTCTTTGCTTTCTCGCTTGGCATGGCTGTTGTCTGTATCCACTGTGCGTCCTGGTTTCCAGGTTCCCTGGCATTCTCCATCTTCCTTATTCCTGTCTTCGTGGTCAGCTTGTAAGATGGACCCAAATTCTTCACAAAGCTGCTCTTGAGCACAAATCAGTGCTTTGGGAAAAGGTGGGGGTGGGGCACAAATACTGGATATCTGAAGTATCTCCCAGTTGGTCCTTCAGTATTATTGTAAAAATCAAAGTTAAGATTTTTAAAACCTGCCATTATTGTTCATTATTTAGTTTTCAATTGGAAAATAAGTGAATGAGAACAGATTTGTTATACATAATAAATGAAATCCTTACTTCTTATTACCTCTCTCCCCTAAAAAGCCTTGTCTGTTGATAATTCTAGAAAATTATCTGAAAGTGGCCAGCGTTTGAAATCTGTTCTGTTTAGGGTCTAATGCAGGAGCTGTGCTGGATCACTTCTCCCTTTTGATTTTTGGCAACCCCTGATATTTTGACCTTTGATGGCCCTTAGGGTTGAATTGACCTCCTCTTTCTACTGGTGGATTTACCTTCTTGACCTTTTTCCCGGCTGCTCTGTTTTCTTTCCTCCTTTGCTTCCACGAAATCAAGAGAGTTTGTTCATTCAAGTCTGGCACAAAAGAGACACCAAGTATTTCTTGAATGAAGCACATGGTCTTCATGCTGCCATCCGTAACTTAACACCAGAACTGAATCTGTGGGTTTCATAGGATTGACCCGGGGCGACTGCAGGATTTTACAGGCCTATAGAAAATAACACTTCAACAGAGTCCTAAGAATTAAGATCTTCCTGATGATAATGATGATGGTCCCAGCAACTGTAATTTGAGTGCTGGGTATGTGCTAAGTGTTCTACGTGGATCTTCTCAGTTATTCCTCACAACTACTTTGAGTTGGATCCTGTTGTTATCTTCTTCGTCTTCTTTTTTTATAACTGAGGGATTTGGTACCCAGAGAGGTTAAGTAACTTCCCCAGTTTCTCCCAGATAACAAGTAGAAAGGCTGGCTGAGGGAAGCAAACAGTTTAATTCCAGAGCCCTACCTCTTTACCACATATATTTTTTAAAAACTCACCATTCCCACTTGCTCTGATACACTCAGATCAGACTTCATGTTATACTGAATTTATACTTCTCTACTTATGGTTTCCACCGTTCCCTTCACTTTGAATTAAAAAATACTATTTATTGAATACCTGGTATATGTCAGATATTCTCCAAGACACATTCACTCTCACTACATTCTCATTAGGTGCATACATGTAGAGAAGCCAGAAAAACTCCCCAAAGAGATATCTGATGCAATGAGCCATTGGTGGAAGTACCCGCTTGCATCTGGTAGTAAGTGTACTTCTAATTCAAGTTAACCTTGATTTTCCAATTCAGTTTAACCAACAATAACTGAACACTCACTGTGTTCAAGGCACTGAACCAGGACCTCAGATCAGCTGTGATCTCAAACAGCTGGTAGATTAGCTGGGTTGATAAAACACATACTAAAGCACAATAATACAACAAGCAGCTGTAATGAACAGAAGTGTTTAGAATCAAAGTGTCTCAGGTGAGAAGAGGGCTGGCCTCGCAGAGCAAGAGGCATTTGAGGAAGGACCTTGATGGATGGGGTGAAAAACTGAAGGCCAGTTATGAGGGTGAATTGGGGAGGAAGCCATGCTTTAGGAGATGCAGGATGGGCTTTTGACTAGGATAAACCTGGGTTCACATTCAGATTCTGACATTGACACACTGCATGATATGGGACAAGTTTACATGGTTCCCACCTTCACTTTCTGACCACATGAGGGTTATAATGAATACATCATCATGTTGAAAGGATTAAATGAGATAATGTCAGTACATGACCACTGCATGGAGTGTTGGCAGTAATGGAATCATAGATGAAAGCTGTGATTTTTAATGTATCAGGTGCTGTTTTCTTTCATTTTTCCATCTGGCTGCCCCTCTTGGCCTCTGGTATTAGCGACACTTTGTATTTGCTTTCCAATGGCTTATTATTTAATTTTCACAACATCCTTGGGAGCTAAATAGGTAATAACTATTATTACAGTAAAAACCCATTTTTACATAATACGATTTTAATGGAACTGCTGATGTTACAAAATGAAAGTGACTGGTAAAGAAGATTTAAGTGATACTTTTGAACCTCTAATATAATTTTATGATGTTTTGTGTATTTTAATTCATTAATAAAGGAAATGTGTAGAACATTCCCATCATTATTCAAATAGAATAGCATAATTTTTCAATAAAATTCTTAGGGTAAATTGCCTATTTCCATTTTCTGGGAAATCAATTTTATGGAATGACCTCAGACCCATCCTATTCCATAAAAATAGGACTTTACTGTACTAATAAAAGATATCACTATTTTAAGTATGGTACCATTTTCCTTCGAGGCGTTCTGTCTTTATAGACATTGGATTTTGAAAAAGCTGTAAATTCTTCTTGGTGGTATTATGGAGTGAGCTGAAGTCATCGTGAAGAATTGGCTTTTGTAGTTTAGTTTATGATGACTTAGCTTCACACAAACAAGTATATCTGGTTGTCTTTGCCATCTAAATACTAGGAGAATTAGTCTAAGTGTGTTCACAACATCTGACAGAGTGGAAATGAGTTCTAATAAGCCATGCAAATCTCAGAACTTCACGAATGATCCTACTAACTTGTACTCCAGGTCTTACCCTGAACTGACCTGTGAGGATTTGGTGCTTCCAGTTCTTTCTCTGAAGGAGTCTCAGCCATGGCAGGATGACACCCTGTTGACAAAGATCAGGCTTAATGAAAGGAAAATGTGTTACAATTCTAAGGGGTAGGATTCTGTTTTGAAGGGTACAGATATGATATCATGTAGCCTCCAGCATGATTTTATTTTTGCGTGTATGTGTGGCAGAATTCACTGTGTTCCATTTGCTCGTATTACTTTGATCTGTCCTTATTTAAAGAGATGAATGAAGAAGTACTGGTTTTCTTTCATAACAGTTCCTCTGTTTGTTCTGATTTTCAATACTTGGGAACTTTAAGTGGCAGTGAGGCTCATCAGAGTCCTGTGATGTTCAAAATCAACAGTGCTTAATGCATTTCCTTCTTAAATCACAAGGCATTAAGGTTGGAGATATGAGTTAAGATTGCCACAAATCAGGAAATTATATTTTCTGGGGAAGAAATTTTTACAAAATGTTCTAAGTAGAGCATTATTAGTTTGATTTACTTTTTTTCTTACCTGAAATTAAAAGTAGTTTAGGGAAAGATGTTCATAATACAGAGATTTGGGTCTGCAACATCAATCAGAAACCAAATACTATAAATACCAGTGTTGTCTCAAATAGTTTCAGAATTCTGGTCTTTTTTTTGGTTGGATGAAACAGAAAGGCACACAAAGAATCACGCTCATATATTCTAGACTGCTAGCAAGTGGGAAGAGTGAGTTAATTTAAACTTGAGTTACTGAGGTTCTTTGTATGGTGGATGCATGTCTTCAGTATGCTGACTACAGGAGTGTGAGTGTTCTGGAAATCTGTCATTACTTAAAAAGCCACCTAGAAACTTAATGCTTTAGCTGGCGAAGTGTGCTGTCATTGGTCCCTGGGATCTGGGAGGCTCCTTCCCTTAGGGACTCCCCCGCTGGCGGGAGAGAGCAGAGGGGCGGCCCATTATGGCCCCCGGGCTCCGGCCTTACACTTGGGTTTTCTAATAGCATGGTAGCTGGATTCCAAGAAGGAACGTCCTAAGAAGGAGTTCCCTCAAAGTGAGCAGTTAAGTTGTTCAGTTTCTTAGTCATGTCTGATTCTTTGTGATTCCATGGACTGCAGCATGTCAGGCTTCCCTGTCCTTCACTATCTCTTGCAGTTGGCTCAACCTCACGTCCACTGAGTTGGTAATGTCATCTAAGTGTCTCATCCTCTGTTACCTCTTCTCTTCCTGCCCTCAATCTTTCCCAGCATCAGGAGCTTTCCACGAGTTGGCTCTTCATATCAGGTAGCCAAAGTATTGAAGCTTCAACTTCAGCATCAGTTCTTCCAATGAATATTCAGGGTTTATTTCTGTTAGGATTGACTGGTTTGGTCTCCTTGCAATCCAAGGGACTGTCAATAGTCTTCTCCAGCATCGCAACTCGAAAGCATCAATTCTTTGGTGCTCAGCCTTCTTTACAGTCCAACTCATACATGACTACTGGAAAAACCATAGCTTTGATTATATGGACCTTTGTTGGCAAAGTGCTGTCTCTGCTTTTTAATATGTTGTTGAGGTCTGTCATAGCTTTTCTTCCAAGGAACACATGTCTTTTAATTTCATGGCTGCAGTCACTGCCCATGGTGATGTTAGAGCCCAACAAAATAGTCTATCACTGTTTCCACTGTTTCCCCATCTATTTGCCGTGAACTGATGGGACTGGGTGCCGTGATCTTACTTTTTTGAATGTTGAACAGGTAAAAGACCAGGAAGAAAGCTACACACCTCCCAAGCCAGACTGAGCAGACTGAGACTGTCATGACCGTCACACTCGCTTGCTCAAGCAGGGCACTGAAGCCTGCCCAGGTACAAGGAGGAGAACTGGGCTCTGCTTTCACTGAGAGGAATACAAAGAACTTTCAGCTGTCTTTAATCTACCACTATGCATGTGTTTATGTCTGTGAGTGTGTGTGCACGCATGTAATTAAGAGCAGATGTACCTGACTTAATTCAAAAGGTTTGAGTGTTTAGGGTCTTGTCAATTTGTGCTGGCTTCCCTCTCTGGGCAGACATTATTTAGACTCTGTTGGCTTATGTGAGTCAGAAATTGAAGAACACCAGGAGACAGACTGGTCAAAGGATTTTAGTTTATTCTCTACTACCTGCCATGCTGGGCGTTATGATATTGCTTCTTCTCTGCCCCCAAAGTGAGGTTCTTCAACCCTTGAACATAATTAGAGCCCCGATCTGGGATTTCTCACCCCGAGATGGCTGAAGGATGACACTGTTGGGCTGCAACCTGTGTCCGATTCTCTACATGCCCGACCAGAAGCCTCTTCTTGGGAGAGAGGAGTGCCTTGGCATGAGGGGAGAAGTAGAGCATGAGTATGTTGAACATTTTGCTTCTTTCAAGGCAGAAATTAAATGTCTGCAAGGACAACAGTCAACATTTCCTTTACCTTATTTAGAACGTGAGTGTGAAAGCTACTCTTTAAGATTGTGTGGGGAAGAACAAATGTGATTTCAAGAGATACTTGACACAGAAATTTTAATCAGCATTATTAGAAAATAAAAATAAACAAGTAAAAAGAAAAATTGAAACCAGGTATCCAAGGACCTTTAGATACTGTATGCATCTCCTTCTTTTAGGCAGTTTCTTGGAGGGGAGCACAGTCCTCTGGGAACCTTGCTTTATGTTGAAGGGTGTTGAGGCTATGTCCTTCCCACAAGAAGGAAATATCAGGATCCCAAACTCCTTGGGGCAAGTATTTCCACAGACCTCCTCAAATAGTTATGAAAGGCTTAATGTAACCTGACTTTTCATATATTCAGTTATTTAAGAATATACCATAGAAGCTTACTATTTAAGGCAATCTAAGTGCAAAATCCTTTGCAATATGGTATCCTCGGGTGAACTGAATGATTTTCAAGCACTTTAGTTTTATTTGAGGCATTTTTCTATGGATTTAATTGCATTAAGTAAACAATATATATGTAAAATATGGATACATGTTAATAGAGCTGTTGAACTGGTAGGGAGCTTAGTGACACTCAGATGAGCTAAAATAATGCAGTTTAGTTCAGTTGATCAGTCGTGTCTGACTCTTTGCGACCCCATAAATTGCAGCACGCCAGGCCTCCCTGTCTATCACCAACTCCCAGAGTTCACTCAAACTCACGTCCATCGAGTCAGTGATGCCATCCAGCCATATCATTCTCTGTCGTCCCCTTCTCCTCCTGCCCCCAATCCCTCCCAGCATCAGAGTCTTTTCCAATGAGTCAACTCTTCTCATGAGGTGGCCAAAGTACTGGAGTTTCAGCTTTAGCATAATTCCTTCCAAAGAAATCCCAGGGTTGATCTCCTTCAGAATGGACTGATTGGATCTCCTTGGAGTCGAAGGGACTCTCAAGAGTCTTCTCCAACACGATAGCTCAATTCTTCGCCATTCAGCCTTCTTCACAGTCCAACTCTCACATCCATACATGACCACAGGAAAAACCATAATGCAAGTGGTCTATAAATTGTAAAATCTTATGAATCACATTATTATCGTTGTCCAAACGTATATGAACTTTCTTATCAAGGATAAGAATAGGATTTCAGTTTCCTTGTTTTCAAACCAGTGTTGCAAATTCTCTGCTAAAATTTATAAGAAAGAGACTGTTGGTTTATTTGCTATATTTTAGATAATTTGTGTCCTTCAAATAAGTTTACTTTTGAGAGACATACTTGAAGTCTAGGGAATTCCTTTAAGTTGTGATGACTGTGATTCAAATGGCTTTTTACAAATGAGTAACAGTGAGGCCCTAACTACCAACCCAGACCTGTGATAGGGCATCCTTGTCAGTGGTGGAAAACCAAGAGTTGAATTTTTTTAAAGTATTTTTCCAGCTGTATATTTTCCCCCATAAAATTAAATTTCAATTAAAATAATAGCAGAGATTTTTAAATTTCCTGCAAGTGAGAAAAGGAACATAATAAAAATATATTAAAATAAATTGATGTCCTTTCTTGAATCTCAATTTGTCAGTCAGTTTGACTCAGTCATGGTGCTTGTTTCTGGACTAATTAGAACTCACTTAGAATCTTCTCTTGAGACCCAAGTCATATAGACCCTGACACTCTTTATGGCTTGCTAACTTGGTGTAACTAATTGGAGTTTCAGTCTAATTGAGCAGTTTTTCAAACTCTTTTCTGTCCTTATTCACCTAAGAAACACACTCATTGTCATAGTCCATTAGTATTAGGATAATAGCAATTTTTTAGGAGGGCGCATACTTCTCCAGGGTCTTCAGATCATAACTTGGGTAGGGGGAATATCAGAAAGTATGAAGTGTGTAGGAGACTCAGGGTTTATTTTGGTACTTACCCCACCCACAGAATCACTACTTTTATAAGTTTACAAACTCCCAACTCCTGTCTCCCAGAAGTGTGACCCTTCTGGACCTTTGGGTTCTAATTCTTCATCCATTCATCAATTGATGGACACTTAAGTTGCTCCCTATCTTGGTAATTGTAAATAATGCTGCTATGAACATTGGGTGTGTGTATATTTTCAAATTAGTATTTTGTGGGCTTTTTAAAAGACATATACTAAGGAGTAGAATTGCTGGGTCATATGGTGGTTCTATTTTTAGTTTTCTGAGCAACCTCCATACTATTTTCCCCAGTGGATGCACCAATTTGCATTCCTACCAGCAGTGTATGAGGGTTGCCTTTCTTCACAAGAGAGGAAATTAAAAGAAAGAAAATTTTGTTAAAACTTAAAGCAATTAGTTACTCCCTGATGAGACAGTAACACTTCTATGTGGCAGCCCAGTTGTCCATATACACTGTTTCTAGAATATGGCCAACTGTTCCAAATTAATAGGTTATATAATAAGCTTAGTCTAACAGAACTGGTCAATTTGTATAGTTCAGTCAGTCTGGGAAAATAGAACAGCCTATTTTCTCTAAGGTAACATTATCATTTCCTAAAGGGATACGGTATTACAAAAATATAAATCAACACAATAGATGCATTTTTAATAAAAAATTTTGACTGTATATAATTGTTAAAATGAGTTTAGTTCTGAAGGTAAGAATTTATGGTCATATTTTTAACAGGCAATAGTAGCCCGTCAGAGTACATTGGTGAAATCCATTTAAATTCAGAATAGTGAAAACAGCATCCAGAGATTTTGATATTTACTTTGGGGTGTTGATCTTAGGAACTCATCTCTTTAGAGTCATTCGTAATTAGAGTGAGACTACTCTGGTTTATCCAGAACTGAGGAGTTTTCTGGGACATTGGACTTGTAGATATAAAACCTTAAAAGTCCAAGACAAACCAGAACAAGTTGGTCGCCTTACTAAGAAATCAGCTTTCAAGTTCTTAACGAGCCTGTAGTCTGTTATCTGCACTGCCACAAATTTGCTGAGAATTAATGAAATTTTTCCTTGACTTCAATGCAGAAACCTATATTTTTACCTCGCTTTATTCCCCTAAGAAATTTGCCTCGTGGAATTAATATTCTTTGAGGAGACACAGGCATTTCTTACAAGAGAAGGCGATCTGAGTGCTTGCATATGTATTTTACCCTCCTGGTTGGGGCCGGGGAAGTTGAGCCGAGTAAGGAACAGCTGCCTACGGGGCCCTTAATCTAGAGCAGGGCTTTTTTTCACTTGCTCTAATCGAATTACTTCTTTTTCTCTTTACTTTATGGTCTGTTTTCCATGCAGATATTCTTGGAATGTCGAATTAAATAATTCATGATTTCCCAATTATTGGTTTAGGTATAGTTGCCATTTCTTGAATTGATTATACTTTCTGGAGGGAGCTTTCGGAGTGTCTTCACATGCAGAGCTTTAAAGATAAGAAGTTTGCCCATTAGAGGTACAGCCCAGCCAAAAGGGGTGGACTAGCACAGCGGTTCTCTGTTGACCCTTGGGGGTCACCACGCTTTTACGCAAGCCAGGGTTTCTGAACTGTTCGTGTGCCCTTGGTCCCTTTAGCAGTCTCGTGAAGCCTGGATCCAATCTTAAAATAATATTCTTAATACATACAAAAGAATAGGCTTATAAAAGAAAGCAGTTATGTCGATCCAGCTATCAAAATACTAAAAATTGAATTTGTGATGTAATAATATATATGCTTCTTTACTAGAACATTAAATAACACTATCTAGTTCTGTGCTAATTACTACCATAATGTCAATGTTGCCATTGTAGATATTCTTCAAAAAGGGCTGCTGTAGATTCCTTCTCTCCTTGTAAACGTATTCTGTTCCTCACTGGGAGAAGTAGGGGCTCCCTCTTTCTCCTTTCTTTTGCTTGACCGGTAGACATGATGCTCTGGGACTCTCAGGCCTGGCTCACAGGAACCTTTGCATAAGAAGACCATTTTGCCTGCATGGCTGTCTTGCTATCAAGATGCTCCCTTTTGGGGCAGAGTCCTCAGGCCATGGGACTTGAACCCTGTGGGCAGGCCATGTTTTTCACACTGGTTGGTACGCTTGGATGAGCTCTGTTAGTAGCTGGCATCGATTTCCAGCCACATGTAAGTGATCTCTCTTGGATGTCCAGGACTTCCTTGGAGCCCAGTAATGAGGTCTTACTGGTAACTCAGGTTTTTTTAAAACTTTATTTGAAAACACATTAAAAAATCTCTTATTTTACACTTAGGTGAATATTTCTCAGAATTTATTTTTTTGTAGTCTGGAATGTTCCCTTAGAAGGGAGATTCCTGTTTGACTTATTAAAAGTCCACATAGGCCCTGAGGAGTTCACTGCCTTCAGGCTGTCAAAGAGAGTAAGAGTGATTAACACTCTTTCTCAAAGTGACCATTATAAACTAATAAAATTAACAACTGCTGTAGAAAACATGCAGAAAGTTATGAAAGCATATACCATCAAGACTAGGACCAGAATGATGTGATTCTACCTAGGTAAGCCATATTGTAAGGCTAAAACAATCATTCAGTTCAGTTCAGCTCAGTTGCTCAGTCGTGTCCGACTCTTCGCAACCCCATGAATCGCAGCACGCCAGGCCATCCTGTCCATCACCAACTCCCGGAGTTCACTCAGACTCGCATCCATTGAGTCAGTGATGCCTAGATATTACCTTTTATTAGTGGCAAGTTTACCTAGAATTTCTCAAATTGTTTCCTATGAAATTAGCTGTTTATAAGCATCACACATAATGTCCATGGAATTCTCCAGGCAAGAATACTGGAGTGGGTTGCCATTTCCTACTTCAGGGAATCTTCCCAACCCAGGGATCAAACCCAAGTCTTCCACGTTACAGGCAGATTCTTTACTGCCTGAGCCACCAGTGAAGCCCATAAGAAACATACCAACATCAAATAACTTGGGGAAATTTGGGACGAAACCAGAAAAATTATTTCTTGCATCTGATCTTTTTCAGAGCCCTTTATATGATAATATAAATTGTGTAATTTCAAGGAGGGGGGGTGTATAACATGTACTGTTTCTCAAAGATATTTAACCCTGTAACTCTTTTATTCACAGAACAGCTCATGATACCAGGAGTTTAGGGAAACCTTCTGAGTACAAAGTATTCTCACACTTAACATGACATGTGCAACAACTCCATGAGGTTAGGCATCAGCTGTATTAGATAAAGTTAGGTCTTCTGTGAGTAACAAAGAGCTGAAAGTAGGAGCTTCTATCTCTCTTATGTCTCTTTTGTCTATTCTGTGGCATCAAGGACTTGGACTCCACTTATTTTTTTGCTCCATTATGTGCTGTTTTTCCATCCCCAAAGTTACTCTGTGGTCCAGGATGTTAGCTGGAGCTCCAGCGCCATTGCACCCACATTCTAGGCAGCAGACAGTATGAAGGATTCCACCTCTAAGTCACATGTGACACCTCTTCTTTCATCTTGGCCAAAATTTGGCCGAATGGTCATAACTAACTGAAAAGGAGACGGCGAAATGTAGTTTTTTGGCTAGGTGACAATGTGTTCAGCTAAAAACTGGAGTTCTTGTGACTAATGGAGAAGAAAAGAGATACTGGGAGACAACTGGTGGTCTCTGCCATAATTATCTCTCAGTTTATGACTGAGGAAAATGGACTCCAACAGGGATGACTGAGAAAGAGTTGAGAGACCATGGTGAGAGCACAGATTCAAATATAGGCCTACTTTGCCGACTAAGGTCCACCTAGTCAAGGCTATGGTTTCTCCTGTGGTCATGTATGGATGTGAGAGTTGGACTGTGAAGAAAGCTGAGCGCCGAAGAATCGATGCTTTTGAACTGTGGTGTTGGAGAAGACTCTTGAGAGTCCCTTGGACTGCAAGGAGATCCAACCAGTCCATTCTGAAGGAGATCAGCCCTGGGATTTCTTTGGAAGGAATGATGCTAAAGCTGAAACTCCAGTACTTTGGCCACCTCATGCGAAGAGTTGACTCATTGGAAAAGACTCTGATGCTGGGAGGGATTAGGGGCAGGAGGAGAAGGGGACGACCGAGGATGAGATGGCTGGATGGCATCACGGACTCGATGGACATGAGTCTGAGTGAACTCCGGGAGATGGTGATGGACAGGGAGGCCTGGCGTGCTGCGATTCATGGGGT